>BLKR01001326.1:0-306958 GCA_011170035.1 Teleogryllus occipitalis | reverse complement strand
GGGGGGGGGCTTGAGGGAAGCTTGTGGGCGGCTTGGGGGAGAATTGAGAGAGGTTTGGAGGAGGCTTGGAAGTTACTTGGGAGCGGCTTGCGGGGCGGCTTGGGAGCGGCTTGGGAGCGGCTTGCGAGCGGCTTGGGAGCGGCTTGTGGGCGCTTTGTAGGCGGCTTAGGGACAACTTGGGGCCGGAACGGGGACGGGGAAGAGCGACGGGCGGCTTAAGGGCGGTTTACAGACAGCAGAGCGGGGGCGGGGCGGGGCGGCGCGGGGGCGGCGCGGGGGCGGCGCGGGGGCGGCGCGGGGGCGGCGCGGGGGCGGCGCGGGGGCGGCGCAGGGGCGGCGCGGGGGCGGCGCGGGGGCGGCGCAGCGGAGGCGGCTTGACGGCGGCGGAGGGGGTGGCGGAGCGGGGGCGAGGGCGCCGCCGCCGGCGCAAAGCGAGCTTCGCGATGAGCGAGCGGGGGGCGTGGTCAGCGAAGCGAGGGCAGGGCGGGGCTATAAAGCGAGCGATGACCTCTCCCACCCCCGCCCCGGGCCCCGCCCCCGCCGCGCGGCGCGCCGCCGGATTCCTTCGCGCCGCCCCCGCCCCCCGCTGCGCCGCGCTGGGGGGCCGCGGCCGCCGCGCCGATCTACTTCCAGCTGTCAATGGCGCACACTTGTCATGGGCTCGCACCATCTGCTGTTGAGTTGCTGGCCAGCGGGATGACGTCACGCGTAATTTGGGCGGGACCGATTCGGACCAGTACCCCAGGTGCTACCCATTTTTCTCACCTCTCGTGACGTTCTTATACGTTGGGTAGTGTTGTGCTGTTTTGATTATTAGACGTCTTAATTTGCCTTAATGGTGATGACATGTGTGAGGAAATCGGCATAAATCAATTACTGAAAACTTCAGTTTCTCTTCGGCGTGTTAGGGTCTCCATTCTAAAAGTTTTGAGAAATAACTCAATAAAATCGACCATCCACTTTCTCATTTGTAATCAAACGATTTCTCATTCTTCATTTGTGATCTGCCTATCAATATTTTCTTAATTTATACTATATTTTCTCCAATTGAGTAGGTGACCAGTATATTGTAATGACTGCTCATCTAATGTATCTGACAGTTCACGAAGAAATTGGATAACAATAAAAACAGACGTTATTCTTGTGTTGGAAAAGTTGACTCTCCGTCAACATACTCATCTCAGGAAACTAATATTAAATTATAACATCATAACACGCGTGACGTCTTATATTCTGTCATTTTATGAGAACAATTTAATGAAGTTTGTTGGAAAATCGATTCAGTTGGTGAATAACTTAATTGAAAAACAATATTCTTGTTGTTGTTGTTGTTCAAGTCGTTCAGTGATGACAATGGACACAAGAAAACGAAATACACCATACGAATAAGACTAAATACCTTATTCGAGGGTGTACGCAGAACTTTTCCATACATTTAATACTACGAAAGATATTTTTCTTCGCGGTAAAATATACTCGATAGCTCCAAGATCAAAGTTACTTGCTCGTTAATTTAAACAGCTAACAGAGCAAATCTTTTAGTGGTACGAATAATTATACGTTCCCGTTCAGAAATATCCAAGTATTTAAGTATTCGGAAGTATCCAACACCACCTATATTCGTGATTGCAATGCACTAAAGCAGCAAAGTAAAATTCTGAAGCACGTTTATAGAATCACCCCATTAAGCCTTGCATGTAGATTACCCCATTAGAACATACTTAACACATATGAAGTAACTTTCTTTTTCGCCACCGATTCAATCACCTCTCACTTTTAGCCGGTCTTTCCTTATCCTTACGATGAGAGCGTAAATAGCATATCAGCCGGGGCGTGCTTTCATTAAGGATACAAATCGGCTGATGATCCTCCCACGCCTAGGAGCGGGTTCATCGAGGCCGCACGCTGGCAGAGCGCGTGTTGGCATACGATGCTCGGGCACATCCACAGGCCTGCCTTTATTACGCAAAGAAATTGATTTGGTTGGAGTCGGTGCCGGCGATGCGCTAAATTACCTCGCGGCGCCTCCGTGTGCGTGTGGGAGATCCTCATTAGAAGGCACCGCCCCCGCGCCGCCCCCGCGCCGCCCCCGCGCCGCCCCCGCGCCGCCCCCGCGCCGCCCCCGCGCCGCCCCCGCGCCGCCCCCGCGCCGCTCTCGCGCCACCCCGCGCCACCCCGCGCCACCCCGCGCCACCCCCGCGCCGTCCCCGCGCCGCCCCCGCCGCCCCCGCCGCCCCCGCCGCTCCGCGCCGCCCCGCGCCGCCCCCGCGCCACCCCCGCGCCGCCCGCGCCGCCCCGCGCCGCCCCACGCCGCCCCCGCGCCGCCCCCGCGCCGCCCCCGCACCACCCCCGCGCCGCCCCCGCGCCGTCCCCGCGAGCGCGCGCGCCCCTCGTTAGTCCGTTCGTCGGCCATCAATTACCCATCAGCCCCGCGACTGGCAGGCCAGGCGCTCTCGCGGCCCCGGAAGAGGTGCGTCGTCACGATAACAGCAATGCAAACCCAGCAGCGCCCTAAAATCAATCTCATCCAAACCATATCCAAAATGTAAGGCTAATTTTAGACATTAATTTATCTATTCCTGAATTTTAGGCTCTTTTGGATTTCTCAAAATCATGGGCGCTATTAGCTTTAGTCTAATTCTGGTAGAACCCAACTAGAAAATACAACTTTCCATCATTGCAAGACAACGAAAATGGATTCAAAATTAAATGCTAATTTTAGGCTCTAGGGTTGCAATCCATATTTTTGAAACACGAGTTCTGTACAAAAAGAAACATTTAACATATGTTCGTTTGGGCAAATACACACGAAAACCAAAACACTCAAAAATGAAACCCTTCCCAAACTTTAAAGCTAATTTTAGGCTCTGGGACAAAAAATATTCTGGCATTCATACTCCGAAAATCATATTTTTTCTGAGGTACACAAAAATTAAACCTTAAAGTTTGGGTAGGGTTTCAATTTTTTTCCGAGGTTATTGGGGTTTCGTATTTATTCGCCTATAAGAACTTATGTTAACTGTTTCTCTTTATACAGCCCTGATTTTTGGAAAATGTGGAGTGGAAGAGCTTTTCCCCATCAGCCTAAAATTATCCTTTAATTGTGGATGCATTTTCGTTGTCTTTCAAAGATGGGAAGTTCGTATTTTCTAGGTGGGCACTGGTAGCTTGACTGACGCTAGTGAAACCCTTCATGTTGGAAGCTCCAAAAGAGCTTAAATTCGGGAATAGAGCATTTAATAAGCCTTAAATTAGTCTTCAATTTTGATATGGTTTAATTGAGATTGGTTTTGGGGCGTTGCTAGCTTTAGATGCCTCACGATACCTCTCCTTCCTATCTCCCCTACCTCTTGTGCCGTGTGGTATGAATGAGTGAGTGAATGTGTTGTACATGTAAATTTAAGTATGAAAGAGAGTGTAAATGTAAAAAATAAACAATGAAGATACGAAAGAACATTCCCAAGAACTTTGAATTATATATTTTTCTCATTTAACTCTATTTTTTAAAACTTATTGCCCAAAGTGGCCATGTTATTAGTTTTAAGTTAGTTTTTAGTTAGTTTATTTAAGTTGCAGCCCTCATCTCTGCTCCATAAGCATAACTGCTGGAGTCAATGTATCCAGAACTTTAGAATAAATAACTGCCTCGCAAGGGTTACTGGCGAGGGGAGAATTGAAAAACCCCTACCTACACTACCTATTGTTTGAAAAACGAAAAACCTAACTCATCTCTTCACACACGAGTTTTGAAACCTCAGCACTCATTGGTTGCAAACATCATAATAGGAAAAATCCTTCATTAAAAATTGCACATATGTCTTATTTCTATTCCGCTATATTCCTTACTATTCCGCTCGTGAAATGAGCACCAATTGCAACAAACTATACTTCTGATAAGCAACAATCAAGACGGTAATTTGTGATTTTATAAAAGAAACATTACTCTTTCTAATCGCTTTTCATTACCACCTCCTCCCTGTTGCCCAATCGCAATGCGTGATATATCACTAACAGGAAGCGTTGTCGTGTGCACTTTGCATTCGAACACAGTATAATTAATGTTTGGGGCATCCTGAAAGACAGTAAGGGCAAATTAATTTTTGGCGCAATCTGAAACCCTCATGGGTACGCGACTCGGGAATTTATGGAAAATTTCCAAAGCACGTATGTCATTACCATGATAACATTTTTTTGTCCTGAGTCTGGCAGACAAGTGCTTTCGTGGCCCCGAAAGACATGCGTCCATGTTATCTTCTTTTTCCGTTACGGTTTTTTATTTACTTCTTACGAAACTCGGACCGAATCCACTACCACTATTAACTACTTTGCTGTCCAAGAGACACCGCGTCCTAGGCACTAGTGTCTAACGTTTATGCCGCCATTCT
Organism: Teleogryllus occipitalis; assembly: GCA_011170035.1. Classification (NCBI taxonomy): domain Eukaryota; kingdom Metazoa; phylum Arthropoda; class Insecta; order Orthoptera; family Gryllidae; genus Teleogryllus; species Teleogryllus occipitalis. The sequence continues at coordinate 302,573 of BLKR01001326.1, read as the reverse complement.
GGGACCTTCCTCAGGGCGAAATGTCTCGGTCGGAGTCCTGGAGGAAGATCGCATAATGTCGGCCGATATTCTGCGACCTTCCTCCAGGACCTCCTTGTAGTGGTGGTGGATTCGGCCCGAGTTTCGTAAATAAAAAAAACTTCGTAAACTTTCGTAAATAAAAAAGTAAATAAAAAAACGTAACGTAAAAAGAAGATAACATGGACGCATGTCTTTCGGGGCCAGGGAAGCCCGGACAGCCAAATACTGACTCTGGCTGCGGAAGCCTAAGCTCTCACCACCTCCATTGCCTCTGACATTCCGCCACTCCTCCGTTGAGTCTACCGCCACGCCACCCCTGCCGGCTTCAATGCTTTTCCGGATTCTTTTCCTTGTTCTGGAATAGGCAAATCCACAGGCGAATTAATGCGTAGCACTCCTAAGAAACACAACTGCGATAAAATGTGTAAGGCTGTTGTCAGGGCTGTTGTGAGGAAGACCACGACAAGATGGTCGAAACGTCGGCAACACAGCCTTCGACGCGGCGTCACCTGGACAGCCAAGATCATTTACATGAGTCTGGCCGCGGAAGCCTACGACCACAACTCCGATAACTTTTTACCGGATTTAAATAAGTTATCACTGATTTGCTTGTTGATCCGGTGACTGCTGGCCCTGCGTACTTTGCGATCTGGAAAAGGTTCGTCGGCCCGTCTCGCGTTCTAGTCGCCACCGCTATGACACGAATCCACCCTGCCCGTCCTGATACCTTCCGCCTCGTATTCACACCTTCGACCTGCTGGTCACGACACGTCTGTTCACCATTCTGAACCGTCATTTCCGTGTCCTCTTACGTCATCTCTTGCATATTTATTGGGTACTAGCTAAACTGTATGTATGCTAGCAGCAGCAGCAGGTCTTTGTATTCCAAAGAGAACACCTGAACAGTTAGCTCCTTTGCTTCAATACATTTCATTTTACGTATGATCTATTACATGTCTCACATATTTCTAATTTTATGTACATATTTTGTAAAATATATGAATAAATTGCCCAATTAGTGTTCCTCGCCTTTCGATGCCTGCTGCATGACCTCCTTACCCTTTACCATCAGAACATCAAATACTCTAAAAGTCTGTATTAGAGACAGTCTCATACCTTGAATGCCAACTCATTCACACTAAAATAGCTATCTAGCGTGCTCCTACAGCCACTGCAGCGATGTTTTCAGCACTCCCAATCCACACGATGTCTTCCCACCTCCCGGTTTCCTTCCGTTTTAACTGCACCCTTCCTCCTCATTCCTCAACTCTCCCACTGCCTTTCGTCCTTCCATCGTTACTGTTGCCAGACCGGAGAAAACAAATTTGTACGATACGAATAAAATATAAATAATTAATCATCCTCATAGGTATATGAAACTTTGCAGATTTTCTTATTCGCCAGATAGCTAACATGATTATACATTTTGTAACAGAACCTGCTACAGAAGTCACAATATATAAGCATTGAATAAAGATCTGTAAACTAATTTCTGTAAAATACGTAACCAAAATTGCGTTTATTTTGATTAAAATCTTGTGCACTAGTCAACTGCAATTACAAATAGAATATATTCCCTCTCAACTTCCACCTACGTTTTAACCTATCTTTCTCTAAGGTCTCATTTTCTTCGCCCTCTACTGCACTTCTGCCATCTCCACTTCTCCGCCATCTCACCGTCCGACCTTTTCAACCTCCTCATTATTCCTGATCCTACGCTCTTGTTTGCACCTGTTGCTCAGGGTTTTCCTCTAGTCCACACTGGTTAAGTAGAAATAACGTAGGCTGACGCCCAACAGACCAGTCGGACGTAGCATCACCAGGAAAAAGGGGAGCATTGACTCCCTTCACTGAAGCCAAAGTTTTCCTTCGAGACATCCATTCCGCCCGTGTAAAAGCAATTCATCCATCTCTTACTATCTCTAAAGTAATAAATATCCAGTCAGATTTACGAAATAAATACTTATTAAATCAAAAATAAATAAGTATCTAATTTTAAATGTAAGTAGAAATTGGAATTATGTTCCTTAAAGAATTAATTCGTCAGTGGGCGTGCATATGCAAGAAGGAAAACATTAGATGAAATCGACGGTGGTAAACGCGAAAATGACTCGGACATTGGGAACAATGGAAGAGTAGGGAGCGTTGGGGTTGTTGCTGGGTTTGGGGCGGGGGAGGCGGTTGTCAAGGATGATGGACATCCAAGCACGGTGTGGGAGGCGGTGTGGAGCAGCGGTAGCAGAAACGACGGTGAGGAAGGTGAGAACGTGGAGGAGGAAGTGGTAGCGGTGGGCGCGGGGGACAACGGGGATGGCCAGGAGGGGATCCCAGGGCGGTGAGGGAGTCGGGGATGGCGGAAAGAGGCGAAAGAGTGGACGAGAGAGGCATTTCGAAGATGGCAGGCGACGGCGAATAAGGAAGAAATTGGTGTCCTGTGCGTGAGGCGGGGATTTCTTCCGGCTGCGGAGAAGAGAGGGAGATGTATGCGGCTGCAGCGACAAAGGAGTCTCGGGCGGGGGGCTCCGAGGCGGCGAGGTTGTCGAGGGTCGCGGGGGCTGCAGGACCAGCGAGGGTGGCGTGAACGGTGGGGACGACGAGAGCGGCTTGGACGGCGGGGGCCGTGGAGTGGGCAAGGGTGGTGGAGGCGGTCCGCGCGGGAGGGGCGGCGGGCATGGTGGGAGCAGCGAGGGTGGTGAGGGAGACGGTGGCGAAAGGGTGACAACGCGGGCTGCGGGGGCAAAGGGACGGTGGTGGCTGAGGGCGCGGAGGTGCGCCTCGGGGCGGGGGGGGGCTGCCGAGGGCGGCGAGGACGTCAAAGGCGGCGTGTGGCAAGAGCGGCGACAGTGGCGAGGGCGGGTGCAAGGGCGGAGACGCGGAGACGCTGAAGGGGACAGCAGGGGAGTTGGGAGTGTCGGGGGCTGCAAGGGCGGCGGGGACGGCGGCGGGGACGGCGGCGGGGACGGCGGCGGGGACGGCGGCGGGGACGGCGGCGGGGACGGCGGCGGGGACGGCGGCGGGGACGGCGGCGGGGACGGCGGCGGGGACGGCGGCGGGGACGGCGGCGGGGACGGCGGCGGGGACGGCGGCGGGGACGGCGGCGGGGATGGCGGCGGGGTCGGCGGGGGACGCGGGGGTGGTGAGGTGGGTGGCGTTAAGGGCGGCGTAGGAGACAGGCTGCGAGGGCAGTGATCGTGGCGTGGGTGACTGGGCCGAAAGGGGGCGGTGGGGGCGCTGGGGGGGCAGAGGGGGGAGGGGCACGGGAGGAGGCGGGGCAGACGAGGATGGCGGGAGTGGCGAGGGCGAAGGTGTGGCGGTGGGGTAAAGGGGATCGTAGGGACGTTGGGAGCGGCGGGGGTGGCAAGGGTGGAGAGGACGTAGGGGACTGTGAAGAGGACGGCGTGGGCGACGGGGGCTACGTGGGCGACGAGGACGGCGGGAGCGGGGGGCGGGGCAGCGGAGGCGGAGTCGGCGGGAATGGCGGGGTCGGTGGCTTCCGCTCTCGAACGCACTGGTGCGGCACGCGCTGCGCTGCGCGAGGCGGCGCAGTGGCGACGCCCGGGGGCGGCAGATTTATACGCAGCGCCCGCGGCTGCCCACGGCGCCGCGCCGGTGAGGGATGGCGTCGAACGCAGCTTTCTAGCCCGAGCTTTCTAGGGGCCGCCTCTAAATCTGCCGCCCCCACCCTCCGCCCGGCTGCACACGGTGGCTCGCAAGCGCGCGCGCCAAATCCCTTCGCAGGCGGCCAGGCCTCTCCCGCCATAAGGAAGAGTTATGGGGCGTGTTCGCTTCGAAGATCTAGATTCGGGAGATTATATTCATATTACAAAATGATATATTTAAAATGTTGATTCTGGAAACTAAATACCAAACAGAAGTAAATGTATAGCGATTCAAAAATATCGTTATTGCAATGTGTATCCCGATGAAATTAAATTTTTAACAAAAGTGTAAAATATTCACACATGTGAAAGTGAAATGATAGCTGGTGATTGAGCAGTCTATGTTATTGAATGTGTTAAGTAAAACATTTAATGACGGATAAGAATTTTTAATTACCAGAAAAATTAAATGCTCTCATTCTTGGTTACTGTATTCAAAGAACACAAAAGTCCTCCAGAAAGACATTTTAGGTAGTTTTTTACCTTCCGTTTTAGACGTATTGGATATATCGTACAAACACAATTTTAAAATCAAGTGTAATTGAATTTTCTTTTATTACAGGTTTATGGGGTAAAATGTAGGATTTCCAAATAGTTACAAACGATTTTTTTAAGTTGCAATAAGACGTTAGTTTAAGAGTTTAGAATACGTTCGGACTCTCCAACTCTGAGGTCAGAGAAATGAATTTTGGTGCACCTGACTGCTACAAGACGATTACTTTTTAGGTTTACTGAACACTGAATTATTATTAGCACCAGTGTTACTAGTTTGAAAATTAATGCACAAAAGCTGCCTTTAATAATATACAATCTCGTTACCCTTAAATTGGCCTTCGAAATTATAAATCATTATTCACGGAATAGTGAAATAGTATAGTATTCTATGAGGTTGTAAACAATTTTGAGAGAAGCTGAATGTAACTTCTCTTCTTTCTAACATAATTATTTCTTTGCGTCAACTCATTACATTATATTACAACTTCTTAATGAAGTTTTCCTTTTTACTAATTGTTATGTAGTAAATTCTAGATCATAAATAAGATATTAATTCTTCGTTTCGTATAAGGTTTAAATTGTGTTTACGAATTAGGAAGTTACGTCAACCTCGTTTTCAAGAATTGATTTGAATAATGTCACTCTCTATCGCTTCTCATTAGCATACGTTCGGCATATCCAATTATGAAGTTTGCTAGAGACTACCGGTCGAATATTTTACAAAGGCAAGTTACACAGACCTTTTCTGTTGAGCATTAAATTGGTCTACAATGACAAATTAGTACTTACACGTGGTACATAATCAACTTGCAAGGAATCTACAGCGTAATCGCTTATCCCATACAAAAATACTTTATTGCCTAGCCTATTGAGGAATTCATAAATAATTTAATACATGTATGTAGGTTTCCGTAGTTATTTCAAAGCTGAAAGTAGAACGAAGAATAATATATGAAAATGTTCAAATTCGCACTCACAGACTTTCTACAAATAAACGTAGCTGTAATACACTGTGGCACACACATCAAAACGCCAACTAGGTAGATGATAAACAAGATGAATTGCAACATCTCCGAGAAGATAACATTTTAATTTTATTTTTGGTGAGCTATGTTTCGTGTAATTAAATAAAATATTTTTTGGAAATGTCTCACACAGTTGAAGAAACTTACTTTGAACTTTCATAGCTTGCAATATCTGCACCGCTGGTTCCAATTACTAGAAAAAGTAAATGCTCTTAATCATGTTTTCTATATTAAAAGAACCAAATAAAAAAATAGCCAAACAAAAAATGATATTTTAAAGTAATTTTCTCCGCTCTTTGTAACACTATGTGCACTGTAAACGCGTTTGTGTATGTATTTGTAAATGATTTACTATGTATAAGTATTGCATGTCTAATGAGATAGCCAGATTTATTTCCATTTTTGTATTACTGGACACTTATGAATTAATGAATAATTATCTGAATAATGGGATGGGATGAGTAGAGTATCTCACTTGATATACGTGTTGAATAGTAAATAAAACAAATTATGCATTTCCGAAATATTTTCGTAAGATAAGAAGGGCACTAAAAAAGGGGAAAATTTATTTTTAATCACCTATTCACAAACCCGCCTTCAACCAGTATTTAATTTATATGAAGTTGTGTATTTGTCATTAAAATGTTGCTTAGTAATGATATACAAACTTTCAAATTGTAATTTAATTAATAAACAAGACAAAAGAACAGACCGAAGCGTGAAAACGTGTTTCGCACCCCTAATGGAACAGGGTCACAACTCCATAAATCATTTCGCAGAAGAGCCGTCGAAAGTTTTGTTGAGGGCATATAAAAACAGGAATTGCATTTAAATAGAATTGCTATTACTTGGCTATTAAGGAAACTAAAAAATAGCATTGTTTCATATCACGTAATGAAAAAAGAGAAATCTTACAATGACTGCATCACAATGAGCAATTTTTCGGGGATGTGGCCTTCTTGCATTAGGGGTACGATTTATGAAATTACTTTAACAGACAAAAACATCAATAAAGCAAAACCCTTTATTTATTCTTCTTCTCATACTCTGACGCAATGAACCAGGAATCAACAACTCAACAATACAGTGATAGCAAGGAAACTTTATTTCCAATTTCATATTTTCCTAAAAGGGTCGTCTACGGTCTTTAAACTCAAGACAGCATCTGTTGTTTGTTTTTTTTCAAAAATAATTTTTAAAACATTAAAAATATATTTCAAAGATTTTTTGAGCTTTAACATAGCAAAGAAAGATGAACAAAATAATCTCTGAACAAAAGGGCTCTGCTAAACATGGTCATCTGTAGCGACTAAAGTCGAAAAGGAAATGGACTCATGAAAGTTGACATAGAAATAGAAGGAATTCTGGAAAGAGAGGAGACAGAAGAGAGAGAGAAGAAGAAGAGAGAGAGGAGAGAGAGAAGAAGAAGAAGAAGAGAGGAGAGAGAGAGAGAGAGGGAGAGAGAGAGAGTCCTTCCTTCTCCATCTTCGTTCGGCCCATTCCTCATTGATTCAAGAAATATTTTTTGACAAACACTTTTTCCCATGCAATTTTTTTTGCATGGGAAATCAGAGCAGCAGAGACCCAACTGCAAGTCCTCCGGGAATTTAAATACCAAATGTCTGGAGGTGGGATATTCTTCATTATGATACCAGTGAGTCAGTGTTGGGGCCATATATGAAACTGGGTGAAAGAGTTTGACGAGGAGACGATTATGAGATATAATGGAGCAATGGTGGAATAAGTGAATGTCCTGGGATACGGGAGAACCTTTAGAAAATCTTAAGCCAAACGGCTATGTCCACCATAAATTCCATATTGATCGTCGGGGATTTGAAACCTAGCCCAGTGGAGGGTCAACAGCTGGCCGCTATAGTAACGGTCGTCCCTCTCGAGATAGGCGGGATAGTTGTAACAATATAATAGGTTAGAATAGATCCATGGCCGACAGCAACAAATAAGCTACTGATCAAAGCAACACAAAATGGTTTTCCAAAAGGGAGCATGCAGACTTCCTCTCTTGCAGACTGCCTCTTTGCCCACGTGCAAACCGTTTTGAGCAGTCTGCATGCTTTCAAATGGGGGCATGCAGACTGTTCAAAACCAATAAATAAAATACACAGTAACGGTGCCGAGGCCAATTGCCCTCTACAAGACATATAATGTCTAAATACAAATACAAAAATTATAAACATTACTGCACTTTTACACCGTGATTCAATATGCATTTCAATTTCAACCGCATTTTCCTGATTTAATTAATTCGCATTTTCTTTACTATTACAAATATTAAAATATGTTCTTAAAATTTCTCACAGAAGTATCTACAGAAGTGATGCCGGCAGATTTATGTGATATGATCTCTGATAATCATAGAGCTTCAGCTTTCGCTTGAGTATTTGTGATGACTTCAAAACATATCTAACAGGGTATCATTTCATTTTAGTCAGAATTGAGTGAAATGGTGAATGTGACATAGGAATGTATTCGCTCTCTGCATATCTAATTTATAATCTAAGTTAAGAAAAAGAACCAGGGTTTCAACTGACAGTTGATGAATGATCCTTTCTCTGTGGCACAGCCATAGGCAGATGGTCGTTGCCACATTCCCTCCCGTCTCAGGCCTCATTCACAATGCAAACTTAAACGTAAACGTAAACGTAAAGTAGCTGCAAATCCTACAAATGAATTACTAAGCAAGACCATTCACAATGCTTTGACGTAACCGTAGACGTAAGTCCGTAAACTTAAGAGTTCACAAGCTCCAAGCTTTTACGTTAAGTTAACGTCGGAATTCTTACGAACTTCATTAGAGAGCAGCGTGGAGGGTCGATTTCAGATTGTGTTGAGGTAGTTTGTGGTTATGCCATTTTGTTATTGTAATGGAGAAAACTAGTGTGCGAACAGTTTTAATGTGTGTAGTGAATTCAAAGTAAGAATTTGGGCAATTTTAATTGTGACTGGCATGGCGAATAAATTAATTATGTTCGACGAATTACTCGTGAATTTGGTACAGGAAAAGCCTTGTTTATACGATGAAGGAAATGCGAGCACTACTACAACAGCTACTCGTATATATAAGAGATACTCGCATATATAGTTTGTGTTACAGTTTTTCACTAAATAAATAAATATCTAAATATAAAGAAAATTCGATAGAAATGTCTAAGAAAATGCTAGAAACAATGGTGGAAAGATCTTTTCACCGTGCTAGAAACGAATCGATCAAGTTCCAGTACGTTGAATTCTGATTGGTCCAGGAGAAACTTCCAGTTCAGGCGTTCCAGCTTACGTTCGTTATTGTGAATGCTTGTTTTTACGTGTAAATTTTAAGGCTAATTTTACAGCATTACGTTACGTTTAACCCTAGAACACCAACCATGAGACGAATTGACTCACATCTTTCTTATTTTCTTTGGAACTACTGATTGTAGTCTAACCACGGGTTGATCCCGAAACTTGTTACTACTGTTCAACAACAATCCCAGGATTTCTTTGGCGGTGATTGTCGATATTTCAAATGCAAAGCTGTAATTAAAATAAAAAATGAAATCTGTAATATACACAATGTATTTCTTTTCTATATTCTAATAAACGACGTTGCTAAATACTCAATTATATAAAAAATCATGTATTAAAAAAATACGTAACTATGCTGGTGGGGTCTAAGATACCCGGAATCGTTCAAATCGACTATAACTCATCACTGCACAAACGTAACGTGAAGATGGCTTGTTAGATCACAAACCCCATGATTTGAAAGGAATACACAAGTTGCTGAGAAATTATTTATAAAACTATTGAAATTATTTTTAAAAAATGTAATAGTGAGAGTATCACAGAAAATATTTATAAAACTATTTAAATTATTTAAAAATATAATAGTGAGGGTCTCACAGAAAATATTTATAAAACTATTTAAATTATTTTAAAAAATATAATAGTGAGAGTCTCACAGAAAATATTTATAAAACTATTTAAAATATTTAAAAAAATATAATAGTGAGTCTCACAGAAAATATTTATAAAACTATTTAAATTATTTAAAAAATATAATAATGAGGGTCTCTAAGAAAGTATTTATTAACAATTTAAATTATTTTTAAAAATCTAATAGTGAGGGTCTGAAAGAAAATATTTATAAAACTACTTAAATTATTTAAAAATATAATAGTGAGGGTATCACAGAAAATATTTATAAAACTACTTAAATTATTTAAAAATATAATAGTGAGGGTATCACAGAAAATATTTATAAAACTATTTAAATTATTTAAAAATATAATAGTGAGGGTCTCACAGAAAATATTTATAAAACTATTTAAATTATTTAAAAAATATAATAGCGAGGGTCTCACAGAAAATATTTATAAAACTATTTAAATTACTTTAAAAAAATATAATAGTGAGGGTCTCACAGATCCCACCAGCACAGTTAAAGGTTAAGTTTGCATTGTGAGGGAGGCCTCAGTGCCAGCGCGGGCTGGGCTTTGGGGGCGCCCTGTGAGCTACCGCGTCTGCGCGGAGCGGCCCCCGCTCCGGACGGGTTGAAATTCGCTCCGCCCTCCGCGGTGAGCCCAAATAGCTCGTAAAGCCATCCTAAAACCCACAGGGGGTCCGGCGGGAGGCTGACAGTCGGCACCGAGAAGGCATCGAGACCGGTTCCTCGGCTGCGGCCCGCGCGCTGGCAATTAAAAGCGTCTTAAAGGCCGGTGCTGCAGAGCACCGGCTCGTTGAAATTAAATTAACGCTCTAAATCAGCGCGGAGACCCTAAATCGTGTCGACAGAAAAATTTACAAGTGCGAACAGAATGGGAGTAGCGCGATTTGAGAGACGATGGCCGGCGAGAAGTGGCGGGCGCCGGTCGGCGACGCGTGTTAGTGGCCGTTGAGGCCAGGGCGACCCGTTCAGTTAACACATGTGCGTCTCGCCGGTGAACGAATCGAGACACTTGGGAGGACAGTCGCCAACGCGGAGTGATTCTACAATCGCTGTGTCCAAAGGCATGCCCAGACGAGGGGCGATGTGGCCATGATCCCTCTGAAATTTCAAAAGGGGTCCTGTGGCCCTACGTAATAAAATATTTTATACCTGTAAATATGATCAATTCTTTATTTGCCATTTTTTAAGTTGACTACTTGAATAATTCTTGCATCACATTTGGGAAATAGATTCTCCATACCAGCTGAAAAGCATATGGTGAATGATTTAACATAAATGAGTTGTATTTCTTATTTGTATTACTAAATTTATAATTCCATACTCTTGTAGTATGTTTTATTGATTTCCTAGGAAAATATGTCAGATGTAAAAGTTTAATTCCAAAAGAACTCAGCGGATCTCAGGAACGAGACTGTTTCTCTCTTTTGTTTTAGACAGAGCACACCTTCGGCTGTGACACAAAACAACTATTCATCATTCATTAAATATCAGTTGAAACCCAGGATCTGTTCCTTAGCGTATATTATAAATTAAATATGCAGATAGCGATTACTTTAACACACTACATTCAGCATTTGATTCAATTCTGGTTAAAACGTAATGATATCCATTTAGATATGTTTTCTAAATTAAGTATCTATTATTTGAAGAGACAGAATAATCTTGTTGACAAACTTCAAACTTTTCGCCCATTCTCAGTGATGATGCTATTCTAGGAATAAAAATAGTGGGACTTCATACTATCGTCCAGACGAAGTCGTCATAAACATTCAATCGAAAGCTGAGGTTCTGTGATTATCAGAGATCATATCACATAAATCTGCAAGAATCACATCTTTAGATACTTCTGTGAGAAATATTAGTCGATTTGTGGGTTAAGTACTTCTTTTAATGTGTGTTTTAATAAAGAAAATGCGAATATTTTAAATCAGGAAACTGCGATTGAAATTAAAATGTATATTAAATCACGTAGAAGAACTTCTTTCAACAGCACTTATAATATTCGGATAGTGTCCAATAAAATCTTCCTCTAAGATGCGTCACGTTCACAATTTAAACACAACTATTTTAATTTTTCGTGCATCTTTTTTCTCATTTTTTGTAAAAATCTTTTGTAGTAATTTTCAAAATAAACAAATAATATTGTTGGCAATGACAACTCCTATAATTATTTCATTTCAAAATAAATCAAACTCGAAACTGCAAAATTTAATTTATCTACATGTACCTCCATTTATTACCTTGTAGATCCTTTAAGACACTTCTTCGTAACTTCAGTCCTGAAAATCCAGTCTATGTTGCTGAGGAAGTCTCCCAAAACTTTTCTCGAAAATATATTCGAACGCGATCTTTAAGGGCAAGGAACATTCATCCAATATAGTAGAGTAACGTAAATTTTCTGGTGGAAAATTTGTTGAACTGGTTCCTCATTCCTCAAACTCAGATTCTCATCGCATTTATTTTCAGAAAATATTCTGACCCCACACTGTTCGATGTAGTAGAGGTTGTTTTAATACTCGAACGTGACAAACACGTGAAAGAAATTAATAGTTACAAAATAAATTTAGTGTCTGAAATTGACTTTGTGCACTGAATGTTTCTTAATCAATACGTAATTAATTCTTTAATGGATTGAGATAAATGATTATATTTTCCAGAACAGACACAAGGACATTAGTAATTCCAGACCAGACATTTGTACATTAGTAAAGAAGAAAGACACTGAACTTAATATTGGAATAGGGAATAGAATTGTTAAATAATTTCAAAATCAACCAGAAATAAAAAAATGCGAAAAAGGAAATGTGGTAATATCGCATGCAGTGAGCATACCAGAGTGCCAACTAATTTAATTATACGTAGGTTAGTAATTGTTATTAGGGTTCTTCTATGGTGTTCCAGCAATCTAATCCGTTTGCGTTTGAAGATCTAGCGATCTTCATTTCAGCTAGGAATTTAGTTACAATCCTTTATTAGTACTAATGATGGCAACTCTTGCCTTTGTTAGTACGGTCCTTTAGAAATACTAAGATCACAAAACCATCTAGTAGCGAACGGGGGTATAATGGAAGCAATGTTATAATTTACACGAAGCATAATTTACTCTATTACATGCCGCAAATATATATCATGTAACAACTTTATTTATTTACTTTCTTTTCAAGAGCAGCGTATGAGTGATTTTTGTCCCTAAAAATGTATTTTTTGGTGCAAGTTTAAGTTCAAATTTGATTGTAATCTCATATTCAATATATCCATTAATTCATTGATCTCATGTTAAGTCTTTACCAACCGAAAATTGCTAAAGATTCTCTCCTTAGTAAAGATGAATCAAGTTACCCTTCTAAAATAAGTTAAAATTCGTTGTGCAGCCAGGATATTTGATGGGGAAGACTGCATAGGTGTATTGACCAACAAACTTAATGTTCTCTTATAAATAATTTTGCATTGATGTTGAATTTTCAATTTAATTTTTCTTGATGATTTATAGTTATTTATAACATTTTACTTCGTTATTACTTTAGAAAATCAATGATAACATATTTGTATATTTAATGGAATTAATAAAATACTATGTATGTGATTATGTTGGATCAGCTTCTGGAAGGGTCTGAAGCCCCATGAATCTTTCTCTTGGTTGCGCCACCGGCTAAAATTACGTTTATATTATTTCATTCAGACACTAATTTATTACGACAACTTCTTACTAATAACATTTCTGACACAGGATACTCAAGAGAGACTTTTACGAGTAATTAGCTGAACCCAGTAAAGAACTGTAATATAACAGAGAACCCGTCATATTCTAATGTCCTCGACATTTTTCAATGATAAACGATTCAGTTCGATACTAAGAATCTTTCACAGTAAGCGATGCTTCACAGAAAGCAGGTTAAATCGAAAGAAATATGCAAATGTGATCTACACTTCTCAGTAGATGTCAAGAGTCACCAAAGGAACACCGAAACAAATAGTCTTTGTGAAGGTGGGTCGGCAAATGATGCTGCTTTTCCCAAATGTCGCACGCTTCCCCATAACTCGCTCATGTCTTAACCCCTAAAGTACACGTCTCAAGAGCAACTCGTGCCATCACAGTAAATCAAATTCTGCCCGTTCACAATCACATAAACTCCATTTCCAGGAAGTGAACTACCCGAGCAGTCACAGAACAGTGTGAAAACTGTCTTACACCACTTCTACAACGTAAGCGCACGCCACCGCAGTCACGTTCAACGATGGCATATTGTGATCGTCTATACTATCGCTACCGGTCCACTAGGCAAAATTTCATTATCATCACAAAATATTTTCCGCTCTTGATTTTTCAATCTTTGCCTGTGAGAACACACCAATGAAGATTTTTGATGCGTGAGATACGTAAAAAAACTAAACAACTTTGTGAATAATTAGTAGAATAATAAAAAATATTGTAAAGAAGATATGCGGACAAGTTTGTTGTGGTGATTTGCAAGGTGTGATTGATAATATATTATGTAAATTATTTAACATATTTATTGAATATGTATGAAGTAAAGTATAAAATAAAAGATAGGTATTTCATGCCTTTCCAATGCGTAATGAACTCGCGGAGTAGAAGTCGCGCCTTAAAAAGTTTCAAGTCCCATTGACGTGCGGCGACACACCAGTTGACGTACACTAATGAAACGTCACCGCAACCATGATCACAATCAATCATCTTCGCTAAGGGCGCTCGTGGCGGTCATCTCAACTTCCGCCGCCGCCGCCCCGTCCCCACATCCAGCGTCACCGCCGCAGCTACCGTCACCGCGATCACATCCTCGTCTCCCTGGGACGCGGGGGAATCCTGCGCTCTTCCCAGAAGGCCCTCCAAGGCCGCCCAGATCACCCGCCCCGCCCCGCCCCGCCCCGCCCGTGCCGACGAACGAGAACTGCGCGCAGTGGGCCTGAATATGCAAAAAACCGAAGGTGGTCGTTCTCTCTCACCTCTCTCCCTACCCCTCTTCCTCAATCTCCCCCTCCGGGTCTCTCTCCCTGCCTCCCTCCCCGCCTTCTTCTCTTTCCCTCCCTCCCTCCAACCGTCTCCCTCTCACACCCTATCACCCTCTCCCTTCCACTTCCTTCCCCTCCCTCTCCCTCTCCCTCTTCCCCTCCCCTCCCTCCCCTCCCACCCTGTCTCCCCCTCGCTCCCTGTCTTCCTCTCCCGCCCTTCCTCTCCTTCCCCTTTCCTCTCACTATCCCTCACTCTCTCCCTGCCTCCCTCCCTGTAACCCTCTTCCTCCTTCTCTGTCTCCCTTTCCCACCCTCCCTCTCCCTTCCCTTACCTGTCACTATCTATCCCTTACCTTCCCTCTCGCTCCCTCTGTCACCCCCTTCTTCCCTCTCTTTCCCTCTTCTTCCCGCTATCTCCCTCTTCTTCCCTCTCTCCCTCTGTCCTCCCCCCTCTCTCACTCTCTAAATATACAACACGCTAAGAAAAACAGCGGTTTTGATTCATTAATAAGTAACTATCGACATGAAGCCCCGTAATGTGCTACTTGTGGCTCGTGAATTACCTCACAGACCAATTTCCATCAGATTTAAAACAAAAAAAATAAATTGCTTGCTGATTATGATGGGGGAACAGCAGGTGCACAAACTTCCAGCGATTACGCAATAAACACATTTTACTCCAACTATATACGACAAAGTCGGAAACGAGGTGTCCCAGATTTTTAGCAAGATTTTCTTGACACTTAAGTTTCGCGGGTTATGTTAATTATGCCATTAAATGCAAAGTGGGACCTTTTTGGACGTTCTATTATATTTGGAGGAGATTGACAAAAGTTGGGTTCCAGTAAGACGTTATTTTTGCTTTAAAAACAATGATTTAAAAAGTGTGAAATCTTCATTTAGTATATTTCCTTGGCTTACTTGTGAAACTTCGTAAGCTTCGATAACCTAATATTATAGAAAAGGCTAAAAACTTCTCTGGTGTTTTGGAAAAACAAGATCAATTTACATGCACTTGAACTGCTCACCGATAACATAACTGCTAACATACATGTTGGGATCATTCAATTCACATTGAATAAATAAATAAAATGACTCCCAAACTATTTGTGGAATTCATACATAAGATTTTACATGTAAGCCGACGTTATTTATCGTCTACGAGCTTTTCCCTGACAAAGTTAATACAATACACTTCGAATGATACACTAAACTCTAATGCACTTTGGAAACGAGATTCTCGGATCTGGGGTCTGCAGTACGCGACATATCACACACGAAAAACAGGGAACAAACTACCCAAGCTCTTCTCACCATCTAGACTACCAATAAATCGCTAGTCTATATCACTTCGGCATCCATATCACATACTCGAATATAAAATGAAAATTGTATACATTTAGTATCGTATTTCTAGTATAATTTTGAAATAATCTTTAAAAATACCAAACTAAATGTAACATTATTCGCTTATGACCTCAGCAGTTGACTTAAAATAAATAAACTCAAAAAAATAAAAATTAGTCCCAATGGTTCTTAAAGTCAGAATTAATAATCCTTTAACAATTTGTATAATTAATATGATCGGAGAACGTGAGTATCTTTTGATGAAAGTTTTCTCGAGAAAACAAGTCAACACGTTCTTTAAAACTGGCAATGTACGGAATCTACAGACCAAAACGTTAAGTTATAGCAATGCAATAAAGAAAATAGTAAAATGAAAAACGGCACACAATTGCAAGTTTTTTAAATGACTGATAAGGTTGATCGACATGGAATTGGATTTGAAATGAATGGCAACGTCTCTGAAAAATGTCTTTTTACGACTTAATTTCTTGATTTTTTAGAGTTCATTTATGTATTTTATTTGTAACAGATCATTTATTAATTTCATTTGAAATAATATACTATTGTATATTGTAATTATATTGCACATATTCTCTAGGCTCCAAGATTGTTGTGTATTACTTATAATTTTTTCGTAATGTTTACAAATTGTACACGTTATACACGTCGAGTCAAATCATCGGTGCACAAGAAAAGTGGCAAGTTGCACTGGGAGAGGTGACTCACGGCATCAAATGATATCACTGCAGTGCCTCTAACCGGGAGGTTCTATGTTCGAGTCCTGACGCTGGCAGGAGTTTCGAGACTAGCTAAATAACTAAGTCGAGTCCAATCACTGTCTGGAGGAGAATTCCAGCAGCCGGCTGCTCTGATCGGTAGTTTTCCGTGGTTTCTCCGATCAATACCAGGCGAAAACCGGAGCAGTAACGGGCCACGAACCGCGCGCGATCTTTCCTTCCTCTTCCTTGTCTTATCCTCTCCCCTTACACACACACACTAGCATGCACTTCACAACCACATATTCCGGGAGAGCGGTCAGGAGCTTAGAGCTTGTCCCGGCTGGGGCGGTGCCCTGCTGGTGGGAGAGTCCTGGTTAGGGGGAAACCCCGCTAGCCGACGGTTGGTCGGCGCCGGATCTCGCCATCCAGCGGGGGAAGATCGCCGCCATCTCCGGAGAACAAACATGCCCTCCACTAACGGGACTAATCACCAAAGCAGTTGACGCGTCCGGAAACACGAAAAAATCAATCAATTAATCAAAACTAATCAATCATTCAATTTTAAAGTTAGTTAATGCTTTATTTTACGTGGCGAGACTCGGGCCATAAGGCCCGCTCTTCCGTCTAACAACGCAAATATCGCTACGCTCCTTTCACCACCTAGCGGAGAAAGGAGGTATTATCTTGGGCGACGAAACAGGCGGACCTCAATTTTGCTCAGAGGCTTCTTTTAGACTTGAGGATCTTTAACATGCAGAAAATCTACTGCATGGGACAGTCGGCTTTACTTCCCCTCCGAAGGAAGGAGTACGAAGGACTTTTTCGCCCTTAAAAATCCACGGCTTCGATCGGGTTTGAACCCGCAAACGCGGGTACAACAGTCCGGTAAGTGGCCGTTATAGCACCGAATCCGAAAGTTTGCGTGGTTCAGGCTTTATTTGATTTGATTTGATTTTTTCGTATTTCCGGGCACGTCATCTGCTTTGGTCATTAGTCCCGTTAGTGTAGTGCATGTTTTTTTCTCGGGAGATGCGAGGTGAACTTTCCCCGCTGGATGGCGAGATCCGGCGCCGACCTACCGTCGGCTAGTGGGGTTTCCCCATAACCAGGACTCTCCCATCAGCGGGGCACCGCCTCAGTCGGGACAAGCTCTAAGCTCCCAACCGGCCTCCCGGAATATGTGGTTGAGTAGGGCATGTTAGTGTAAGTGTGTGAGTGTAAGGGGAGAGGATAGGACAAGGAAGAGGAAGGATAGGGTACTGGTCCGGCATTCACCTGGTGTTGATCGGGGAAACCACGGAAAACTACCGATCAGAGCAGCCGGCCGCTAGAATTCTCCTCCAGACAACGAGTGAAATCGACCTAGCTGAAAAGCTAGTGTCGAAAATCCTGCCACCATCAGGACTCGAACCTAGGATCTCCCGGTCAGAGGCACTGTTCACATGTCTCGCGTTGTGACCCACTGCGCGGCGGCTGGCCTGGGATGCTCCGCAGTCGTCCGCGTGCGCACGCACCGGCTCTTGGCGACTGGCCCAGATTCTCCTGACGCGCGTCACGGCTGCGCGAGATTTCCCCGCGCGGTCATATTCGGATTCGGTGGAGGAGGGTCCAGGAATTCGTTTTTGTCCCGAGACGCATCCTGAAGGAATAGGTGGACTTTGGACGTCACGATTCCTGGAAACTTCGTGTTCTCGAAGGATTCAAATAACCACCCTGTGATGCATTAATTTGCTGTTCGTGCGCATCAGGACTATTTGCGTGGAAGTTGTTTGAAATCAAATGAAGAGAGATTCTTTTTTTTACAATCAACGTTTCATCCCTAATGTCATCAGAATTGGTTTGATAATATGGTAGAGACGAGGTGCTGTTATAAATGGATTAAAATGATGATTAAATGTAATAAGAAACTTATGAGTTACATAGCAAAAGTCATTTCAAAAATTTTTAATTTTCATCTTTTCATGAAAATGAACTTAAAGCGTGTTTCGAAAGCAAAATGAAACATAATTCGGTTTTTATTAGATATTATTACTAATTCTTTGAGAAATATAATTGTTTGTTTAGTTTAATTGTAAATGCAGTAAGGAACAGGAAGTTTCCATGTTAGAATGTGCTACTGTGTCTAAACACCTGCAGTTAAACATTTTCCGCCATTGTCAGTTTTTGTTTTAGCGTATTCTCCTTTTCCTTCCCGGTTCTCTTTCCTTGTACAGAGTATCTTTTTTTTCCTAGGGCTTGTATCCAGCCGACAGCCGGTTGCCCTTTACGTCCCGAAGGGACGCATATTCGACCATACACTAGACAAACACTTGCGGGCTCCTCTGATCTGGGGTCAGCAGAACGCGAGGCCCTCCGCGACAACACATACACAAAGTCAAGGGACAAACAGCCATGCCCAAGGCAGGACTCGAACCCGCGACCCTTCGGACCGAAGCACTGAGTCAGTACTCGCTCTTAGCCACGTCGGCCATCCAGGTCGGCTGTACAGAGTATCTACTTTACAAAATTCTCTTGGACAATTGCTTGGAAAATTCTCTTAGTATTATCGCCCTTGAAATTCATAAAACCTGGCAATTCCTTGCATTTAACTGTATCTAAAGCAATATTTATCCTTAATCATGTCCATTAAGGAGCGCTTTCTTCCTTGTTTTCAATTGGCCTACACTTTTGTCTCACTGATTTAATTATTTCCCTCTAGCAAGTACTTTCCAATTTAGTAATTTAATAATATCGTTCTTTGATGTTTCGATTAAAAAAGTAATATTTGACTAATGTACAAATAGGTTTCCATCAATAATATATCATGAAAGTCTAAGAAAAGGATCGATTTCAGAAGAATGCATTAAAATACGTTGTTAACGTTGTATTATATTTTGAATTAAATAACTTTTATTAGAAGGACTCTTATAACCACTCCCATTCAAATATCAAACACAAGCACAACGTCTATGTGTCGAACACGAACGCAAAACATGTCCGGGACAATACATACGATGGGTCAAGATTTAATGCTGACCCATGAATATGCATTTAATGCATATTGTGCCGGACATCCGGGCTGCCAACGCGACGTGTGGGGCGCCAGGATTTCCCGCAACAGGTCAGCAAGCAGTGCTGGGCACGTGACACATGATACTATAAACTGAGCGGAGACTTTCCGCTGATGAAGCTTCTTGGGAGATCGACATTTAACGGCGGCGCTAAAGAATAATTAATGAACTCGATCGCCCAACGTCCGGTTCGACCATGCCACTACATATGCGATCGATATCTGGCGACATACCTGTTCGGCGCCGGGGAAACACAGAAGGCCAGAAACTACGAGTCGCCTCTTCCTTCGTATGAACGGTTAGTTCCACACTTGAGTTGTTTTGTGGTGAGTCACCAATAGAACATCCTGAAAGCAGAGACATTAGTGCATGAAATTTAAGGCTTATTTTCAAAACCATTCTAATGTTACAAACACTGCTTAAATACTTATCTAATGCAAAACATTGTGTTCGTTTAGTGGCTACTCTACGAGACATCTTGATAAATAAATGAGTTGTTGGGACAGGAGTTCACAAAAAGTTAATATTGTCTTGTCCAACAATAAAAACTGTGTTTAGAAAGACAATGCAAGTTTTTTCTCTTCTATAACACACTTAATTCATATTTTCCTACGAGAATAACTTTGTTCGTAAACGTTGTTGTTCTTTTAAAACCTCGGATAGTTTCACATCACGTCAGACCCACAATGGGAGAGTGACATCACATTCTCTCTGGAAATTCTCTGTAATTGTATCAAGTCACTTGCTTCTACAGAGATAGGTTTACACAAATATGATTATAAATTATTTTCCGATCATTTATCAAACTGTTTGCATTAAAATGATGCAATTTTACTCACTCACATGGAGAGTATTCCAGCTGCTTCTTCAGATTTTCTTATTGATTGTTCAATTGTCTATTAATGTGGAATTGTCTATTAATGTGCCTATCGACTTTGGAAACCAAAATTCAAAGTTCAAAAGGGATTGCTTTGTAAACAAATATTAATTATTGTGTTAATTTTTTGTAATTTTTTTCTTTTTTATGGATAATGCGGTATTAAGTACTGTACACCAAATAACGGAAGAAAATATAAATAGTAACAAGTGGAACGATGTAAAATGCCAAATTAAATCATTGTTATATTTATGATTTACATGTAAGTGCCGGAAAGATATTTTGAAATTCTCCAGCATTCTACATTCACTTAGTTATCCACACGCAGTATTTAATGTCGCTTCGTTTATCATCATCACCGAAATAATAAAACAAATAAAAAACCGTGCATGAGAAGCAGGGAGAATCCATTCCCAGAGAACAAGGATGACATAGTAGGTACAAATTTGTACACTCTCGTGTTCTAAACGTGTTCGTACACATGAAACAGCAGTGAAAGAGATGTATCTGCACATGACACGACCAACAAAGTTCCAGTTGCTCCCGAGGCGATGCCAACTTGCAGAACCGGGTGATTTTACATTCAAAACAGACAGCGCCGCATAAGTGGGTCTTTGCAAAGTGTGAGCGCTGCTAAAAATAGCAGGTCTCATCTGTCGCCCCGCCGAGAAACTATTGCGCCACATATCTCACTGCCGCTCTCTACTTATTTGCTGCTCGTCTTACGCAGGATGAATTGCACCGTAAGTCATTCACGCCAAATGGGGGCATATTATGCGAACACATGAAAGATCCCTACTTTTTAATTATTTAAAGGAAACATTGCACAGAATATTCTTCAGAAAATTAACCACAGAACACATGTCAACTTGATAGGCTCACATCTTTCTTTTTTGGATAGATAAAAGTAATAATAATTACTACTGAATTACACATCAATGTACATTTATTCCAATAGTTTAACAACATTATTTAATGATTTATTAAATATCAAACGTATTGTTCACAGTATACCATTATTGCAAAGTGGCATATCATAGGACTGATAAGAGTGCCTCTCGAGTACTTGCGTACCGGGCACATCCCAAGTTGTACGGTTCTCTTACTTTTCTTTTAGGTCTATTCTACTAGTTCGCAATCTCCACGCCGAACTGACGTAAATTTTCCTCAGAGGGCGAATTTCAAAGTAATAACCGCAGCGCACAAGAAGAGGCGGAGAACTAGGGAAGGATGTGTGGAGGGGGTGAGGCACCAGCGAGACGCGAACGAGAGACAGGATAGGGCCGCGGAAGGATGGAGGGGGAAGACGAGGGGTGTGTAAACTCCGTGTGGGCTGCTACCCCTCACTTTAGTTATTTTCTACCGGGAGGATAAATCCCCGCAGTGGACACCTAAGCTTTGTGTTTTTAATCTCTCTCCCCACCGCCGACACGCACGCTTTAGACTATTGGTATCGGATCCCTCCGAACGCAATTGTCCCTCGGTTTTTGATTGATTGATTTTCTCGTGTTTCCGGGCGCGTCAACTCTTTTGGTCATTAGTTCCGTTAGTGTAGTGCATGTTCTTCTCGGGAGATGGCGGTGATCTTCCCCCGCTGGATGGCGAGATCTGGCGCCGACCTACCGTCGGCTAGTGGGGTTTCCCCCTAACCAGGACTCTCCCACCAGCGGGGCACCGCCCCAGCCGAGACAAGCTCTAAGCTCCCGACCCGCCTCCCGGAATATGTAGTAGTGTAGTGCATATTAATGTAAGTGTGTGTGTAAGGGGGAGAGGCTAGGACAATGAAGAGGAAGGAAATATCGCGCGCGGTCCGTGGCCCGTTTGGTAGGGTACTGCTCCGGCATTCACCTGGTGTTGATCGGAGAAATCACGGAAAACTACCGATCAGAGCAGCCGGCCGCTAGAATTCTCCTCCAGACAGCGTATGAATGCGACCTAGCTGGAAAGGTAGTGTCGAAAATCCTGTCGCCGTCAGGACTCGAACCCATGACTTCCCGGTCAGAGGCGCTGCAGTGACATCAGTTGATGCACTGAGCTACCGCTCCCGGTTTGAGGCTAACGACGTGAGTGCCGCCAACTAACTCAGATCCGGGTGGACATTACCTCTTCTACTAAGGTGAGAGGAGGGCGAAGTGGGGTGGGAGCGTCCGGTGGTCGGGAGGGCGGCGTAAAACGCCTCATCGCCCATGCAAACGCCGCGCGCATACATGAATACGCCGCCGCCACGCTGCGTCGCCGCGGTCACTCGCACCCGCCGTCCGGTGGCCCTGCACGCGGCCACACAGCGCCACCATTGCGCATGCGCGGAGACCGGAAAGTTTTTTGCTAGAGTAAGGAGGGTAATTTACTGCCTTCTTTGCATGAAAAATTGAATGCTCCAACATATTTCAAAATTTAATAAATAAATACAGCCGACCTGCATGGTTGAGATGGTTAAAAGCATGCACCACCTCAGAGCATTGGTCCAAAGGTTCGTGAATTAGAGTCCCGCCTTGCGAATGGTTGTTTGTCCCTTGTCGGTTAAGTACATGTCACGAGGGCCTTGCCTTCTGCTGACCCTAGATCAGAGGAGCTCGCAGGTATGTTGGTGACTTGTGTATGCCGGATGTGTGTCTAGTGTATGGTCGAATATGAGTCCCATCGGAACGTAAAAGGGTAACCGGCTGTCGTCTGTAAAATAGACTTAAGAAAGAAAAAAATGAACTGAAGAAGATAGATTTTGGGTTGAGGTGGCTCGGGACAACAGCTGTTGTCGATGTAATATCTCTTGAGAGGAAGTTCTTGGGTTGATTACGTACGATGGAGGATTTTTGTCATTAGCTATTTAATAATAATAATATAAATAATAATGGTAATAATAATGGTAATAATAATAATAATAATAATAATAATAATAATAATAATAATAATAAAAGTCATTGATCCAATGTTGGGCAAGGCCTCCCACTTAAATAGTGGGGTGGCTCACAATTGTAACCGCTTTTAGGTGTGCTAGTCCTGGAGAGCGAATTGTCCACTGTCTATATTATTGACCACTATTCACTTTATTTACTGACCATATTGTTATTGACCACTGTCCATGTAATTGGCCACTGGCCGTATTATTGTCCACTTAATATTTACAGACTACTGATTTTACTACCATCTCAAACCACTATTCACTTATTGACCACTGCTCATCTTGTTTGCTGCTATTGACCACACTCCTGACCATTATTTATCGTTGAAATCGCTGTAATTGTCGCACCTATTATCTACACAATGTGTCAGAAGTTTCCACAAGCTTCTATCTTTCGCTTTTCTTGACCATAGCTTGCCGGCTTTAGCTCTTATTTCATCGCACCAAAGAGTTCTTTGTCGACCCACTTCCCTTTTCCTTATTCTTGTGTCCCATATAGTAGCTCGATATGCCCATCTCTTCGGATCCATTCCCATTATGTGACCTGCTCTTTAGCTAGGTCGAACTCAGCTTAGGTCTGGAGGAGGATTCCATCGGTCGGTTTTTCTCACCGGTAGTTTTCCGTACTTTCTCCGATCGAAGCCAGGCGAATGCCGGAGGAATACCTTAACACACGAGACATGGACCGCGATCGACCGATCCTTCCCTATCTTTGTCTTGTTTATCCTTGTCTCCTCCCCACATACACACATACACTTATACCGAGGGGTCCAAAAATATGTGTACACGCAGTCAGCAGTTCAGTGGCATCGAAGCTGTTGAACTGCTTAATGCTAATCACATACGTAATCCTAAGAACATGTAACAAAACATTCAAATGAAATAGCAAGCAAGAACCACAGCCGTATGTCTCTCCATTCCAAATACATTCTCTGTCAAAGAGTGTATATATTTTTCGAACCTTTCTTTTATTATACGCCCTACTCTAACACACATGCCTGGAGACCAGTCGGGAGCCTGGAGCTTCTCTCGGCTGCGGTGGTGCACCGCTGGTGGAGATAAATGAAGGAAAAACCCCTACATATCCATCAGTAATTCAGTCGCTATCTGGAGGAGAATTCTAGTGGCCGGCTGCTATGATCGGTAGTTTTCCGTGGTTTCTCGATCAACACCAGGCGAATGCCAGAGTAGTACCCTACCAAACGGGCCACGGACCGCGCGCGATCGTTCCTTCCTCTTCCTTGTCCTATCCTCTCCCGTTACACACACACTTACACTAAGCACTACACTACCACATATTCCGGGAAACCGGTCGGGAGCTTAGAACTTGTCCCCGCTGGGGCGGTGCCCCGCTGGTGGGAGAGTCCTGGTTAGGGGGAAAACCCCACTAGCTGACGGTAGGTCGGTGCCGGATCTCGTCATTCAGCGGGGGAAGATCACCAACATCATCTGAGAAAAAACATGCACTACACTAACGGGACTAATGACCAAAGCAGTTGACGCACCTGGAAACACGAAAAAATCAAACAATCAATAAATCCATGAGTAAATCGGCACAAGATCTCATTTACTAGCTCGAGAGGAACACCGTTACCTTTCGCTACGACATGCACTACACTTATGGGACTAATTACCATAACAATTAACGCGACTGAAAACACAAAATAATCACTCACTCAATCCACAAGGTAGAACAGATAGTTACATAGCCACATAAGGAAACAAAACTCAGGTCATCTCTTTTACTCCTCAAAGAATTACGTACAATAGCGAATCTACTAGGAAAACAAAAGCTTGTTGATACTCAATGATCCAAGTTAATAAATTTGTTTAATGACCCAACCTCTTGGAATTCACTTTAATAAAAAGTTAAATTTGAGACTTCACGTAAGCAAAATGTTTCAACAGGAATTTATATTTGGACGTCCTGACGTCAATGAACGTCCAAAGCTCGTGTGAGAGAAACGTAAAGAAAATCAGAATCGGAGAACGAGTCAATAAGGACGATCAGCTAGGAAGAATTCATTCCTATTCCATAGTCAGAAAAACAAGTTTGTGTATACGCTGAGAAGCCGGTCAATGATTCATGAGAAGTTGTAATGGATGTGCAGGTTGGAGGAAAATTCAGCAGTAATTGCTTGAGTATCGAATTCTAATCAAAATCAAATCTCTTTATTTGCATGATAATCAATGCAAAAATGTTTTCAATGTACTTTGAATTTCAATTCCTTGTCGGATCTCCTAATGACAATAGTTTTCAAATTTTGTTTATTCTCTTCAGTTAAATGTCTAAAATGTATTAATACATTCAATAATGCATTTATTTTATTACTTACCAGGAAACTGTAACGAAATGCTAAACATTATGCAGGAGAAATTTGATGACGTTGCAGGAAAGCGGAAACTGGACTGAAAACTGAAAACCTGGAACAGTACGAATGGCCACTTCCTCAACGCCTTAACGCTCTTCCTTATTAATTAACTTTTTCGTTAAGGAAAGTTTGAGTAAATTTCTCGATAGGATGGTATTTTCAGTATCTTTGTAAATATGGGAATCACATTATAACTTTCCCAGCTCATTCATTTAAGGGTATACAAGTACTGTATATTGTATGTAACTCCTGAATCGGTGACTCGCGTTGAGCGGTACATACAACTAAGCGTATTGATGATGTAAAACACAACTGAGCTAAGTTCATTATAAAATTTTATGTAGTTTATTAATATCAAACTATAATGTAAAACATCTAATACATAATATTTAATGCAAACAACCACTTGCAATGGCGAGAAAGTCTCTGAATACGAATGTTAGGAAATAAATGCCAATGAATTAAATTTTAATATTTTGCATCATTTTCTGTCATTAGTATTACTTTCAATTGATTCGATTCCTGTGAGCGATTCGATTCCTTGTGGGTGATTATGTTCTAGCGTTTATTTTTTAAGACTCCAATTCATTAATTATTCTCAAGATCTACATTGATAGAACTCAAGTTTACCACATTAGGAAATAAATGACAGTAAATTCAATTGGTAATATTTTTCCTCGTTTTCAATAATTATTTTCGATTGGTACAATTCTTCTGGGTGATTACTTTCTTAGGTTTATTTTTTAATATTCTAATTTATTGATTATTCTCAAGTTCCTCATTGATAGAACTCAAGTGTACGACGATGCCAATGTAGCGATACACAAGAGAAAATTTAACATAATAAATAGTCATCTAAAAAAATAGGTCTTAACAAACAGATTTACTATTTGTTTATGTAGTGAGAAAACATAATTCATAAGCAAGAATAGATACATATGAATAGGCATTGGATCAACATTAAGAGTCGAATTTATAGTAGTGTAGAGTAGGAACTTGAAATTAGTGTCCTTCAAGAGACAATTACATATTCATATACATACCTGATTCTCAGATGAATGGGAAACGAGTGGCGTTTCATTTGTTCTAAAGATGACGCTCGCTCCCTTAGATTTACGTACTCGGCCTTCTCTTACCGGTTTAGGTTCGTCTACCTCGACATATACAAACATACCTCACTTTGCAAATCATTCTTTGAAAAGTGAAAATACCTTTGTACTGAATTTCAACTTTAGACATGAACCTGAACTGTACGAACATTGAAGCAATGTAGGTCCGTCATGACGGGTAATTCAAATGTACTTCCATTCTCTAAAATGCTCTCTTAAATGTTTCTTTAAATGTTACACGTATAAGCGTTTCTTTAAATGTTCTCTTAAATGTTTCTCCTAACCTTCTCATGTTCACCGCATGTTCTCGCAGTTAGTGATCTGGAAATTAAACTGAAAAAAAATTAACTATTTTTTTACGAAATACTTTTATACTCGTAACGGCGGAGTATTGTGTAATGGCATCCTTGCCGAGAAACGGGAAGTTCTGAATAGTTATAGTACCCAAAAGAGCGAAAACTCCCACACGATGTAACAGAAGACTCACAAACATTTTTCGCAAAAAACTTCAATCTCCCCAAAACATTATTTTTTATATAATTGCTTTAGAAGGGAAAATAGTTTTATACGGAACCCATCTTTTAGAGTCTCGGCAATCTGTGATACCGAATGACGGAGTTATAAAAAACTGAAAAAAATAGAACGCACAAAAAGGTCTTATTTTGTAGATAACCCTATAAAAGAGGTCTCGTTTTGTATTCCTTTTCAGGGAAACAAACTGTTTACGTTGCATCGTTTTCCAGTTATGTTCGACCTCAGTTCATTTCTAGTTTCTTCAGAGAACGGTCGTCTTTTCTGATGCTCTTGCTCCGACCACGCGGTTCCGGCGCTCTGCGACCCGAAAACTCCGCACCAGCCCACGCGCCGTTAGGCTTGCATCAAAGGAGCGTTACGTTGACGCGCGTTTGACGCACGATAAGTAACGCGCGTCGAAGATTATTAGCGTTTTCCATTCGCCGCACTGGTGCGCACCCAGTGCGCACTCAGGGCAGCTATCGTGTTCCATTCGACCGCTAGGGCGCATCAGTATAAAGAAGTGCATGTTCCATTCGCACAATTACACGGAACCAGGGTGCACTCGGGGCGCCCTAAACTGCACTGACGATCGCGTCATCGGGCTATTGTGAGGTTAGGTACGGAAGTTATCCATGCTGATTTGAATTCGTAGTGAAATTGTGAAGGTAATTGAAGATCTTCTGTCACGCAGGGATACTTCGAATGATGGACTATATTATTGTTTCCAAGAAATGTCTTAAAATAATTTTTGTGACTCGCGAAGTTCGGAAAATCAATTTGTTTTTTCTAAAATTTAACTTTGAGTAACTTCATGTTAACAAATCTAGTGCTATTTAGAAATTAAAGTGTAGGTACGTCTCAGTGTCGAAACGCTAATAAATTGAAAATAAAAATAGTGACCCTTACAAAATCATTTAAATATATGTGCCAAGAAATGTTTCTCGCACGCCCATACATATACCAGCGGAAATACTCATGTTAATATTTTTATGGTTTTCAATAACCAAACAATTCTGCAGAAGTCTTTCGGTTCAAGATCTTGTGTACTATATCGATAATTGACAATTCTCGAAAAAATGAAATTTCGACACATACACATTTGAAGTTGAAATAAAGAAAACACACGTTAATAATTTATGAATTAGGAAGTAGGAATTACCAAAAAAACTTCATAAAAATTATAACAATGATCATAATTCAAAATTATTATTTTTCGAGTTCCATCAGTGTGACAGACCAAGAACAGCTATCTATAATCTCACAGCGTAGCGCACACAGGGCAGCACTGTTGCGGAGCGATGACGTTTTCGCCCTGCACTAGGGTGGGTTTCAGTGTAACGAATAGAAAACGCTATAACTTTGTATCTTCTGCGGATCGAGCAAAGCGCTCGCATGCCATTTGGCATAAGGTACAGTATTATGCTATGACGCGCGTTACCTATCGCAGGTCAACGCAACGCTCGTGTACAGGAGTCATGTGCTCTATTGTCCGCAATTGCTAACGCAACGACCACCGCCTGATATTGCTCATAATAGCCACTATTTTGTCGGTGCACTCCGAACAGTTTTAGACGAGGAGATTACTTGTAATGTAAATGAAGGCGATGAGTAATTAAGGGAGTTAGCCACCAGAGCGCTTCACGGGCAAAGCGTGAACTGTGGCGCCGCGAAATAAACTGAATTTCATCTACCGATGTTCGATGACATTCACGTGGACTCAACCTTTATTTATCGCAGTCGAGAAGTATCAATTAACTGATATAAGATGGACTAAGATCAGAGATGTCTGAGTTATGCAAGAGCGTGTAATTTCCTTTCCATGTAATTTGTTCCCTTCTGAAGTTCAGTGAATTCTTTCAAAACTTCTTCTCTTTTAATTTTGCGAAATCCTTTAATAACATTAACTCCTCTCGTCTTCTCATGATTGAATGAAATACCTAAGCTTTACTTCCATTTCTATACAACACCAAACTACTGCTCAAAACCAGATAAGTTAATTTTGCTTATATAGCGCAGCCGTTAGACCACTGAGTAGCCGGAAAACTTTTTTACACGGACATCAGGTCTCTCAAGTTGGTAGGAGCGGTAGGCGGTAGAAGGCAAGCGCTATTCTACGTAATCAGTATCTATGTATTACATATTTCTCCCTAAACATTATTTCAAACGTTCAGAACAGCATGAACTGTCCCTAAAAGTCAATATAAGTGCTCTAAATTTCTAACAGTTTCTACAGTTAATGACAGGTGACATGGAGACATCGATGCAATTGGCATCAAGAATCTTGTTTTCCTCCTACTAATAGAAAGTTCTGCAAGTAACTCCGATAATAACGTGCTTAATAGTGCAGGAAATATCGCTCGACCAAATTGCAATGCCCAGAGATTGAGAGAAATTCCTTTTAAAGATCCAGTCAGGATATATTCTTCCGCAATGTTCTTTCCCGATGCATTGATTTAAGATAACGTGACAAATACAAATCGTAGGCATTCCTCTTCGAAATTAAAAATAATTATGTATGAAATACCTTGAAATTATTTGTATTAGTGAATTTTAATATTTATTATCAAGGCATGATATTTTTGCGCAGTCATCACAATACGTGTTGAATATCCTGGCCTCTCTTTCTGAAGCTATATGGAATGAGGGTATTCGAAATATTTTTTTTTACAATGTTCTGCCATTTGAAAAGTCAAACAACACAATTATTTAATAATATTTCCCCACATTTGTTTAAAAAAATCTAAAAAGTTAAGGATAGATGGTAGTTAATTTTGACAAAATATATGATTTTTTTTCCTTTCTCAAACATATCTCCAATCTTTTCTCTTCAAGCACATATAGATATATAGACACTTTTTTCCTTTGCACCATTTAAATGTTTTAAATAGGAATTTAAATTCTCTTTTGCACGCCCTTTTAAATAGATACGCCCAATTTCTCTGTTTTAATTCTGTTTTCTTTCATTTGTGGGATAATTTCGGGATATTTTTTGATAATAAAATCTTCGTTAGGTAATATTGGCTACTTTGTAAAGATGTGATGTTCTATTGTCTTAGTTCACGGAACTTGTATATTTGTTTCTGTTTAATTTTTTCGCTATGCAAGTTGTGTGTTTTTTCGCATTTTGTTGCTAAGACAGTTCTTTTTCCAGTCAAAATGTATAGAATAAAGAAATTTGGCAACAAAAGTTGTATGGCAATCGTTTTACAAAGACAAGAGTGAAAATAAAGTTAATGTTTCCAAATAAACAGTTATAACTTCTGGAACAAGATCCATGCTATCAACCTCAAGAAAAAGTTACTTTATCTAGCAAAAAAGTGACAATATTTTTGTAAATAGTAGACAAAGTGGTTACATGATTGTTATTATTAGCGTAGTGACTAAATTCTTCAAATCTTTTAAGGGTAAATGTTTATAATCCAGAAATAACATTTGCGAAATGACATTAAATGTGGTGAGTGGTATGCTAGCCAAAACTTAAACACAGTTTTTCTCAAATGTAAGTTTTTTGTCATATTCAAGTGCAGTTTTCTCAAAAAGTATGAATCCTACATACATGAAACAGTTTAGACTAATTAAATGTCACAATTTCTTACTTGTGAACTATAAATTAAAGTGGAATGTCCCATAATTTTCAAAATCTTACTAGTTTACATGAATAAAATTTAAAAAGCTTGTATTGTATGAACAACTTTTTCATTAACTATGCTTAACAGAGTGCAGAAAAATAGTTCAGTATCACAAGTGTTATGCCTTATTACAATAAAAAGCATGAACTTTGTAATATTAATAGTTTCTGAGTAAAATGCACTAGAAAGAAGTACTACGCTTTTCTGAATATATAAATAAAATAAATATTTATTAAAAAACGTTCATTCATGCAACTTTTGGTATTAAACATTTTTCACAAGAAAAAGCCTACAATTGCTTCAAAAAACACCATTTGTTTTTTTCTTCAATTCAGAGATATAAATCTTTATATTATAGGAAAATTTGAAGCTAAAATATACCACCTGCTCTTAAGCCTGTGTTGAAACTGAAATTGGAATAGCTGTAGAGTTATTCGGTTCGTTTTTCCTGTGACCACGGAGGTAAGATGCTGTTCAAGTTTGAGATTGGGGTAAATTGGATTGCGATCAATATAATAAGAAATATTCTGATCTTTCGTAAATTTGGTTGATTTTGTAAGGGCTCTTAAGTTAAAAAATACTTCAGAAACTCAAACATTTTTACTAACGCCTTTTGATGGGCTTGTAATATTCAAAACATCTTTGACGCTTACTTCCACAGAGACATTCGTAAAACTTCATAACTGAACACCATCAAGTGCCTGGTGTAAAACGTTTAGTAACTATGGTTGTGAAATTTAATAACGAAGCATAGGTTGGCCTTTCTGCACAGGAAATAATTTCCCTTTGTTGTTTGAGTTTTTAAAAGACATCGGAATAAAAATATTTCGAATACACCATCCCCCAGTAGCCTCAGAAAGATACGCCCGGATATTCGACTTATCTCGCGACGATTGCGCAAAAATGTCACGCCTCGATACAGACTGAGTCTTTAGATACTTTTTGCTCGCGAACTTCAAATTTGAGCACATGCCTCATGAGCGTTTGTAGGTGCCGAGGAAGGTAAACTTAAAGAGTCGTCAAAGAACTTGCAAATAGCCTCTTCAATTTGTACCGAACACTCACCAATGACGCCTTTATAAGGGCCGATCGGAAGACTGAGTGAGGAGAATTCACTCGTTACTTGTGAAGTAACAGGATGAATGGGCTAGTTAGCGGAGGGGATGCAGTGGGAATGGCTTGGAAATGACTCCGAGTCTCGATCGGGTAGGAATTTGCAATGGGCGAAGGATGCAACGAAAAACACGTGTCCCCACTCTTAAACACCCGGCTCTTGTCAGAAGCCGCACCGGGGACTGTGCTTCCAGTCGCGTTGAGGCTGCGTTCAGGGCCACCGCCACGCGGCGTTCTATGAAGAATCGACGGCGATATTTTTTTGTTTTTCCGTTTCCTTTCCCGACTTAATTTCGTTGCAACGTCGCACGTGTACTCAAGAAATTGTGCTTTCAATTCCGTATCCAAGAGCATTTCCCAGCATATTTTCTCTTAGAAAAAAACACATCGCTTGCGGAGAGTAATCAAATTAGCCTCCCAAAAAATCGCTCCCCCCCAAAAAAAATTTCGAGTTCACACCACGAAATGGCACCTAAATGAATCCTTTTCTACGTGTAAAATAAGCAAAAGTATAGCTAAATATATAGCTCAAATTTGGTTTTGAGTATTGGGAAGCCTAGTTGTCGAGTATTACTTTAAAGCACCCTGTATAACTTTAAAATGTTATTTTCTCCGCAGGGTGATTTTCGATTTTCTGCTACTACAATTCGTATCAGATATATGACGAGCATTAAATAGAGTACATTGAGGCGTTTATTAACAATACCATCTCATTCCATTTGCGGAAGTTTACAAAAGAAACAAAAATCTTCTTACGTTCATTTGCAGCTTGATTTGAACGGGATAAGTTTTGGATGCATTTTAGGTGAGAAAAACATGGATTAAGAAGTACATCATTTCGTTTGAACAGTCCTCTCATTATTAAACATAGCGTGTTATCACAAATTTGGCTCTTCATTTACGAAACAGGGGCTTTTATCTCAACCCCTCAACTTAATGTTGGAAACTAAATTTCATCGAACCTTGAAACACACGGTGTAGGAATCAAGTGTCAGCGTCAACAGATTATTACAAAAATTACATTGTACATTATTTTACGGCACATTTCCAGATGACATTAATAACTAAAATCGGTTTACCGTTTTACATGTAAGTAAACTATTTTGTGCTGCATAACTGCATCTATACAATTGGAGATTATATTGACAATCGCGACCAAAAATGGTAAAAACTTTAATAACGATCTTAATTCATATGTTACCATTTGTATTGTAATTCCAAAATATCATATATACTTGTAACAAGTATTCTCTTTCGCTTCGAAATTCATGACCCCAACTCGATTAGGCTTTTCATTGAGTTCCCCTTGACGAATTGAGCAAATGCTGATACGACTCCTTGCTTTGGAAAATAAATGTAGCACGTCAATATGCACACGTTTTCTTGGTCACTATATTTACGAGAGATGTGAGGAGGTAATTAGCTATTTTGTCAGCAACATAATCAAATAAAAGATCTGGTTCGTTGATAAATGATAAATGATCCTGTTGATCCAGCCGATAAATGTTCATGTTGTAAGGAAAGGAGTATTTCTTGCTATAAAATGTCCAAAATGTTCGTGCCTTCTTTTATTCAGATACGAACTTTACTTAAGAATACCAAGAGA
This sequence comes from Teleogryllus occipitalis, assembly GCA_011170035.1. NCBI lineage: Eukaryota > Metazoa > Arthropoda > Insecta > Orthoptera > Gryllidae > Teleogryllus > Teleogryllus occipitalis. The sequence goes on along the minus strand of BLKR01001326.1, from coordinate 269,222 downwards.
TAGGGTAGGAGAGATTTTGGAGCTTAAGAAAACTAGCTTCAATTGTCATATACATTTTCCTCGTCATATATTTTTTAAACTCTTTGACGATAAATAAATTATAAAATTAATATTTGTGTTTTGCATTCCTATTCACCCAAGAAATATCGTGTATGATTTTAATAGTACCTTAGTAAACACGTGTAAATAATTTAGTTCACAAAAATCATATTTTTCACATTATACTGCACATTGCCCTGTAAAAAGTCTCGATAAAATTAGTAATAAGAATGTAAGGAGTAGAATGATTCAATGGTATAAAATTAGGAAGGAAGAATGAAGACACCATTTCGGTTCGGTTATATTAAATTCGTTATAGACTTAACTGATTCGTAATTGAATTACGTTTAGTTAAAATCACAAAATTATGAATATTCAAAAACTCATCATAGCCACTAGTCATGCTCTGTAATTAAATTAATATTAATGCCAGTAGTGTGTCTAAAGAAGATAGCTGTGCAAAAAATACACTAACAAGGAATAAAATGCCAACACAAAATCAAGACTACTAACAAATTTATTTACTGCGTGAAGCTTCTTAAGAAAATATTAACATGAATGAGATTACTAAAATACATTAAGCGAAAATTTAGGAACTCATAGCAGAATATTCACAAATCACATGCCCACAAACAATAACAAATCAATAAACGACGTTCTTTTGAGGACATTCAAATATTTCCATGCCCATAATGTTTGTTTGGGTTTGATTAAACCGAAAAGAACAGCAGTAATTTTTATGAATCTAACACATTCTTTTACAACTGATGGATTGTTTTGAATCAAGTGAACATGAAGTTCAGGATAAAAATGGTATCCAGGTATCTCCTCTCTGCGGGACGCTGCTTCATCCGGGACAAGTCTCCAGCTCCCGACCGGTCTCCCAGCATGTGTGGTAGTGTAGTGCTTTTTAGTGTAAGGGGTGAGGATAGAACAAGGAAGAGGAAGGAAAGATCGCGCGCCACCGCAGTCACGATCAATGATGGCATATTGTTTTGTGTTTTTTTATTGATTTTATCGTGTTTCCGGGCGCATCAACTGCTTTGGTCATTAGCCCCGTTAGTGGAGTGCATGTTTGTTCTCGGGAGATGGCGGCGATCTTCCCCCACTGGATGGCGAGATCCGGCGCCGACCTACCGTCGGCTAGTGGGGTTTCCCTCTAACCAAGATTCTCCCACCAGCGGGGCACCGCCCCAGCCGGGACAAGCTCTAAGCTCCCGACCGGTCTCCCGCAATATGTGGTAGTGTAGTGCATGTTAGTGTAAGTGTGTGTGTGTGTAAGGGGAGAGGATAGGACAAGGAAGAGGAAGGAAAGATCGCGCGCGGTCCGTGACCCGTTTGTTAGGGTACAGCTCCGGCATTCGCCTGGTTGATCCGATAAATCATGGAAAACTACCGATCAGAGCAGCCGGGTGCAAGAATTCTCCTCCAGACAGCGACTGAATTCTAGCTAGCTACATAGTGTCGAAAATCCTGCCACAATCGGGACTGAAACCTTAGGACCTTCCGGTCAAAGGGACTGCAGTAACATCAGTTGACGCACTGAGTCACCTCTCCCAGTGGATGCGGTTGCCGCTAAGTTATTGCAGCAGGTATGAAAATGAACATTTTTTAAGCAAACCCTAATTTATGCTACATAAAATCATTGTCATTGCCATGAGTAAATGATATTGAAGGCGAGCTGTGCGCCAACAGCACGATTCGTCTTTCGCAAGGGAGCTCATTTGGCTTTGTGAAGTCGTAGGCTTCCGCGGTCAGAGTCATGTAAATGATCCTGGCCGTCCGGGAGACGCCGCGTCGAAGGCTGTTGCCGACGTTTCGGCCATCTTGTCGTGGTCTTCCTCAGGGATGGTCTGCTTCCTCAGGTCTGGGTAGACCAGCCCTGAAGTAGACCACGACAAGATGGACGAAACGTCGGCAACACAGTTTTCGACGCGGCGTCACCCGGACAGCCAATATAATTTCATTTCATAATAATAATAATAATAATAATAATAATAATAATAATAATAATAATAATAATAATAATAATAATAATAATAATAATAATAATAATTGTCTTTACTTGTTGCGAGGCTCTGGACTTGAGGCCTGCTCTTCCGCCTAACAACTTTAATGAATTAACAATTTTAAAAATTACAGTTGAGGCGTTCAGATTTAATTAATATTAACTGACATTTCATGTCGCAGTGGGACAAATAATCAATTTGTGGCAACCATCTACATTAATTTACATGTGCAAGCCAAATTAATTTATTGTCATTTTTTGTTTATTTTTTAAATTTCCCAATATGAAAAGATATGATATAAGGTACATTCTTATTAAATAAGATAAAATAAGAGCTCCTACTTATTCTACTTAGAATCAATAATTCTAATTTCATCCGAAATGTCAGTTGTCGTTACTAGATGTGTCTTAACTGTGAACAACAAACAAAAAACGGCGGTATATTCTACATTTACGTCTGGGATGCCAGACTAGGGAGCATCCCGGCGTCGTTTGGCTTTGCTTCGCCGTGTGCGCGCGGGGCGACGGCCGGAGCGCGACTGGCGCGGGCGGCGGGCGGCGCTGCGAGCTGCGCGCCTCGGCCGCGGGGGGCGCCGCGTGCCGGACCCTTCCCCGCCCCCGCCCCGCCCCCTGCTTCATTCCACAGCTCCGCTCTGCTCTGGTGTGCGCCGCGCGCCGCCGCTGCACTGGCCGGGCCACGCGGTCCCGTTAGCAGCGCTCGCCGCCTCCACCGCAGCCTCCGACACTTTCCGTTTCGCTTGCGGCGGGTGGGTGGCCTGGCGGGACAGCGGCGGACGGACAGGCGGGGAGTGGATGGGCGGGTGAATGAGCTGGTGAAACGGTGCGAGAACGGGCAAGTAAATAGCATGGTGAGTTGGCGGGTTTACTGGTAGACTGGGGGTGGATGAGGGGAATTGGGCGGGTGAGCGGTTGGTGGCGCGGCACCCGTCCGCCGATAGCTTAGTCTTTATGATGGATTGGGTGGGTGGGTTGTTGTCGAGTGGGCGGGTGGTTGGATGGGTGGGCGGATGTGTTGGTATGTGTGTGTGTGAATGGTAGGGCGGGCGGTTGGGCGGACGACTGGGCGGTTGGATCGTCGGTCGGTGGGCGGTCGGTCGGTCGGTCGGTCGAGCGGTCGGTCGAGCGGTCGGTCGAGCGGTCGGTCGAGCGGTCGGTCGAGCGGTCGGTCGAGCGGTCGGTCGAGCGGTCGGTCGAGCGGGCGGTCGAGCGGGCGGTCGAGCGGGCGGTCGAGCGGGCGGTCGAGCGGGCGGTCGAGCGGTCGGGCGGTCGGGCGGTCGGGCGGACGGGTGTGGGGGTGAGCGGGTGGGCGGACGGGCGGATGGTTGGTTGGGTGAGTAAGTGGGTTGTGATTGGATGGCGTTGCTGCTGCCCGTCGATGCCCCGCAGTCTTTACGCATTCGTTACGAGTGGATTTGAATAATGTGCCTGCGGAGGTGGCGCCTCTGCGCGGAGGCCTCCGTCGCGACGTTTTGGCGCCGGTGCTCGTTAAAACGGCTCCACACATTCAGCATTCGCCGAGCAGCAAGATTCTGCTCGCCTAATCCCGAGCAGCTGATGTGTTCGGAGAATGTTCGCTCCCTTTGATGTGTCCTAAAGACCTATATGTGGTGGGTAGAACTAGTACCGAATGTTCGTCACTCGTTAAATAGCAAGCAACTCATCCACACTTCTTGTGATTCGGCGAACGATTGCTCGCTACTCGCCGGAAGAGAATGTGCTAAGCCACCTTTAGAGGCGATCTACTGCCATATATACCCTACATATACTACTATACCACTACCCCTCTTGACGCCTCTGTCTCCTCCGACTTGAATGCCGATTATTCCTCAGAGAATAGGGAAGAGCAAAGCGGATTGGCGCTCGTTTTTCTTTCGTTTTTTTATTTACGTTTCCTCCTTTCCAGCATTTTTATCATTGCTTTGATTTCTTTCTAGCAACTATTCACTACCCATTTCCGAAACATATAAGCGTCAACATCTTATACAGAGGAACACAAACATAAGCGCTCCTCAGAATAGTAATAGCTAAATTGAGTGACGGACAGGTAGCTGGCAACTTTTTCTGAAAATTATTTATATGCAACCAAAATTCAAAAATATTTTTCACGGAACATAAACATAACAACGAAAAAAGAATTTTTGAATGTCCAACTTTGTCGCAATATAACGCAAAAGCAGTCGCACGGTGCTAAATCAAATATTGTGAGATTGAAATCCGCGTTGTGCGTGGTTCTTCTAATCTTACTGAGGCTTCAATGGCAAAATGGAACCACTGCATATTCCTTCGTTATTAATAATAATAATAATAATAATAATAATAATAATAATAATAATTATTATTATTATTATTATTATTATTATTATTATTATTATTATTATTATTATTATTGTTGTTGTTGTTATGATTATTATTGTTATTATTATTATCATTATTTATGAGTATTATTACTATTGCAATGAAAGTTTTTTAAGGTTCTTTTGCCCGTTTCTCGCACTCTACACATCACTGCGTGTTATTCCGCCAGGCATCATCTTCTATTCATCGACTTAACTATGACGGACGACCTTTCTTGATTTCCTCTGCATTTCTCGGTGTCTGCTTTCAAAAACGATTCTCTTAAAGACTATTTTTGTCTGTCAGTCTGCTTTTTTATTAGATAGCCCTTTGTACCATTTATTACTTTATAATCATCGATTTATATTTATCATCAAGCATCATCTTAACATTCGGATAGGAACTTAACAGATATTGTAAGGACTGTTATTCATGGCACTCCCGGCCAAAAATAAAATAAACTTTTATACTCTGTTGTATTCTAATTACGGTTACATGTTCAATTTTTCTCTAATCTCGTAAATACTACTTTCAATGTAGAGCCGTACTATTTGTTGGAATTTAGATAAGGGCTTCTTGATTGTGCCACCAGGTATGGTTTTTTTCTCCCAATCTCTGTTACTACCACAGAGCACAGACTACTACACTTTCTGTGTTGACGACGGGAGAAATGTCAAAAAGTACCCTAGAGATACAGAGGCTACGACGCAATAGTCTAGCCGACTCTATTCAGGTAAGTGTAAAAAGTATGAAACAAAATAAACTAAATGTGGATATAGAGTGAAAAAAATACTTCTTTTTTGCTTAGATAATGCATGAACGTAAGTATTACGTATTGTTTGTTGCTATTCTTTTCTTGTGAACCTTAAAATAAGAAGAGGTATCATTTTTGATCATGCATGCAATGCGGTACAGTCATTTGACTTGACATTTGATCCTTTATTAGACCAGATATACGAATATAATAGTAAATTATTTAAGGCAAGAGAGCATTAATGATATATTTTGAGATATAATGAGAGATTAGAAAGTTGTTCAAACATAGGTCTTTAGTGGTTACGAAAAAATTTATTTAAATGTATCTTACCTGTTGGGCTAAACCCCATGACCTCAAATTACGTCTTAAGGAAATAAGCAAGCGATAGCTGAAAGTTCCGAAGACAACAAGCACTCTGACTGCAGACTGAGCGTGAAAACTTAACCACAAATGGCACAACAAGCCGGTTTAATAATAAATGACAGAAAAGCACTATGATGGCTGAGGAGAGAAAAAAGTATTTAATTAGAACCGATTTGAAATGTAAATACCTGACGGCTAGCACGTATATCATCACAAGACTTCTTGACAACAGAAGGAGTGATATTCATACCATGACGTAACGTTTTTCAGAAGCAGATCATAGACATTATGTAACCGAGGGATAGCTTTTACGCAATATTCTGGTCGCGACATCTTGGCATGGCTATTGCCACTCATTAGGAAACCAATCCGATAAGCGTTTGGCTCCAACATGAGCATTCTATTTTACGATTCACTAATTGTCTCTAAAGAAAATGAGGTTCGTTTACTGAACATATTCATGCATGCATTTTTGAAGACATCTGAAAATTGTCATATTCTTTAATGAAATTTGTTGGTAAAACTGCTAAACAATTCTGATTATTTCGTAGAATAAAAATTATCGAAGTTTGGTAAGAGTTCCTTCTGAATGAATCCTGTGTAATGAAAGAATAACTCGTTTCTCTGCCAACGTCATGTAAAGCAATTGATTTCCTGATCATGCAAGTCACTTATGAGAAGATTACTATTAATATTTATTGGATCTATGGTCTACTTTATTATGCCATCTCAAAGCTGCGAACAACACCTTCGTGAATATTATTTGCAAGTTTTTAGTACCACTTCCGCCGAGAATGTATGACACTAAGGTCATGTCACAACTTCGGAGTAAGTGCGTCGCAATTTCATTCTCACACATTCACTCATATTGTCGATATGACGTTTCATGAAGCGAGGGAAGTATCAGGCCTGGAAAATTGATAAAACATTACCAAAATGGTTAGATGTGTTAATGGTGAGAAAATAAAATCGCTCTCCAAAACGGGATAATTGAGTAAATAATTCTTTCGGAAATTGCTCTGAAACAAATCAAACATGTCCCATTTGACCTTCTAGATTTTTAAATTTTAATAAAATATCTCATTTTATGGGAGGTTATGTATATCCATTATTTACATTGTTGTTACAAGTTTTCAATGAAAAAACGTATGAAGTATGTGAAGTATTTTAGTGATTATAATAATATATTGATAAATTAACAAACATTGATTTTCAAATTCTGACAATGACACAGAGAAGGTTATTTTTGTGCATAAACAGAAGCACTAACATTTATACCTATTTTTATCGATAAGCTAAGTCTTAATTTCAATTGCCTGCAGTATGTATATGACGTTTAATCACTTGACATTATTACATATTTGTGTGATATACACAAATAATATCAAAGTTATTAAAAATTCAGAATTCTAGATGTTTTCTTCAAATAGTAATTCAAATGTGAGATTTTCTGTCACAATTCTTTTAACGTGATAATTGTGACTTGATCGAGATTATGCTTTCTTTATGACATTCTCTTCTAAGAATATTTTTCTTATATTGAGGCAATCAAATGAAACTGTAATTACTTGTTAAAGAATTAATTCTTTATTCTCATTTTTTTATTTTAATGCTCAGATCACTATTATTAATTTCTTATCACGAAGAAATGAACTTATTTAACTCACTATTCTATCCAGACATATGATTTTTAATAAGGGTGAAACAAAGCCTAGTGAATACAGGAAAAATTATCCATTATTGAATATACTTAATTACATTTTAAAAATTTGCATTCTTATAAAGTGTTCGTTGTGCCAAAGGTACGCATTGTTCTAAATCTAGAACATACCGCTAACCTTTTTGCTAGTGCTTACTTTATTAATGCAGCAGTATATATATCAAATCAAAAAATGTTAATGATAAATAAAACTAGCGATAGGGTTTTTAGTATCTTAATTTACAAAGAGCGCGCACTGAAAACAAAAATTGGTTAAATGATCCATTTTTTTCAGTTAATTGAAATAATCAATGCATGTCGTCTGGAAATGTGCAAGTACTTTCCACAATGTTTTCTCTGCAAAGAACGTAACATGTCGTAATTGTACAGCACTTAACTTTAAAAAAACAATTTGGGGAAAGGACAATCAATAGGAAATTCGCAAAAACGTACAGAAAACGAAAACAGAAGGGCAGCTAGCAACTTTTTTTGTCGCAAGACGGATATAATGTAGGATTCGTATTATTGTTTTACTTATTTAAGGTCGGTTTTCCACTACTTAAGTCATGTAAGTGACCAGTATAAGTAACATTGGAAGGGTTAACGGACACATGCAAACATCCATGCCCCGAGCGGAATTTCAAACCGCGACCCTTTAGGATTGATTGATTGATTTTATCGGGTTTCCGGACGCGTCCACTGCTTTTGTCATTAGTCCTGTTAGTGAGGTGCATGTTTTTTTCTAGAGATGGTGGTGATCTTCGCTGGATGGCGCGATCCGGCACCGACCTACCGTCGGCTAGTGGGGTTTCCCCCTAACCAGGACTCTCCCACCAGCGGGGAACCGCCCCAGCCGGGACAAGCTCTAAGCTTCCGACCTGTCTCCTGGAATATGTGGTAGTTAGTGCATGTTAGTGTAAGTGTGTGTGTAAGGGGTGAGGATAGGACAAGGAAGAGGAAGGAAAGATCGCGCGTGGTCCGTGGCCCGTTTGTTAGGGCACTGCTCTGGCATTCGCCTGGAGATGATCGGAGAAACCACGGAAAACTACCGATCAGAGCAGCCGGCCGCTAGAATTCTCCTCCAGACAACGACTGAATTCGACCTTGTTGAAATGCTAGTGTCGAAAATCCTGCCACCGTCGAGACTCGAACCTACCCTTTAGGAATCGCATCAGTTTCCGTCCAAGGAAGCAAATCCGCGGCGTACGGAGGCGGCATAATGGAGGCAGGCCGGGCGATTTCCTCATTGAATTCCTTGGCCTCTCGTGCCCAGGAGCAGTTGCCGCGCGGCCTCCGCCCACGCTGCCTGCGGGCTGCGGAGGGCGGGGCGGGCCGGGGCGGGGCGGAACTGGGACAGCGGGCGGGGCGGGGCGGGGCGGGAGGTAGGGTGGGGGCGGGGCGGGGCGGGGCGGGGGCCGGGCTGGCGTGGCGTGAGGCGGTGCGACGCCCCGGGCGCCCGGCAGCGGACCGCGCCCAGCGCCCGAAGACACTGCCTAGCACTGCCCTCCGCACTGCACCGCACCGCTGCCAACACTGCACGAGGAGCTGGATATAAATAAAAGAGAATGAATAAATGAAAATGAGTCGAAAATGTCTGTCACATATAGACGAAAAAATATCTCGACCGATTTCGCTGAATTTTTCACACTTTGTTGTTATTAGTAGGGGATCGGATTTTGTTGACCTAAAACATCGCCAAAAATGATCAATAAAATGCTCTTAAACTGCTTTAAAATGCCCTAACTCCAAAGAAAAATGCAATAAATAATCTTATCAAAACCAGTTCGGATGTACAACTCAAGCTGTTGAATACCTTACTCATGTAATTGAGGCTTCTTCCTTTTGTTCAAATGAACTCAACTTGTAAACTTTTGGTTTGGACTGTTCTTTGCCAGGAAATCTTTGTCTTTACTTAGCCCATAATCGGCCGAACCGGCAATGGTGCTGATATACGTCACGAGTTACATTCAACGCTGTCAAAACAATTTCTGAACAAACAAATAGAATAGGCTACTGAGTAATTCTGTGAAGAACATTTGTTGCATCTCGTAAATATTATTTGAAGTAACTACCATTTAAAATGTCATTAAAATCGATTAAATCAGTAAAAATGCATTAAAAATGACGTAAAAAGGTAAAAAATGACTTGTTAATCGAAATCGACAAAAAATGCAAAATAATGACCTATAAAAATGGGTCATTTCCTTTTGTCATAACATAAAATGAATTTCTGTACTAAACAGCATTGATTTAGAGTGAAAAGAAAAAAGACATTTCATTAAAATCGGCCCGCTACTTATTAGTATCGCGAGTATTTAAAGAGGTTTGAACTAAATCGGTCATGCGAGTGCGTTATTTTTGCAAATTTAATGCACGAGGTGGGATATTCTTCGACGTGGCTATTCTTCGTACTCCTTTGTTACAGGGACAAATGGAATGCGTCTCACGTAACCTACAAAAAAATATCCATTGTATGGTTTCCCCCTTTCCCTTTTCCTAAGTAAAGGGGAAAATGCATGTCTGTAGCATGTAGACATAAAAACTACTCGACCGATATAATTGAAATTTTCTTTGTTCTTTTGAGTATCGGGAATAATTAAAGAAGAGTTTGAATTAAATCCAACTTATTGGAGCGGGGCGTTGGTTTTGTAAAGTTAATCGACGAGGTGGGCTAACGACGCATAACAATTGCAGGAGTTGCTGTTACACGAACGTGTAGGATCGTAATACATAAACGTCAGGTGGAGTGCCTAATGCAACAATTGACAGACGTCAGCGATTCGCAATGCTGAGATTGAGTGAATTTGATAGTTGGGTGTGGGGGGGGGGGGGACTGGGGAAGTGGTCAAACGGCTCCCAGCTCGGGCCATCAGTACTAAATTTCCCATTGAATTTGAGTTGAACAAAGCTCGTTCCCTACAGGTTTTCTCACGGTTCTCCCGTGTCCTCTGCCCGTCATTCCGCTACTGATTCATCAGCAATTCTATTATGTTATCATCCATTTCATCTCAAGAATGGCCGAAAAAACTATGAACTGAGGATTGTATTTGTCAGTAAGTTCATTAGTTATTACAAAACGGATTTTATCTGTTAATATTGTGAATTTATGATGTAAATTGATGCTTGTTCTTTGAATTACCGATTGCTGTAAGTAGTATTAATACTAAAAGTTAATTATATTTCGTCGTATAAAATTAATAATAATAATAATAATAATAATAATAATAATAATAAATTAGTATTATCTCGATAAATTAAAAATGTATAAGAGTATACTAATCACAAGGCAATAGGGACAAAGTTACAACAGCAGCAGCAGCAGTAACAGTATTGAACTAATCAGTTTGTTCCTGCTAAGTTGTTTGGATACGAAAAGCAACTTAGCAGGAACTTAACAAGTTTGGTGTTCCATTACCACTTTTTGGGAATAGACACCAGCACTTAACCATCTATCGTGTTTCGTCCTTTGCAGAGATCAGTACTTTCTACAAGCCTTCAGCTTGTCTTGTATATGACTAATATATAGTTATTTCCATATTTTTTTGTTTCTGACATCCATTAATGTACAATCCACGACAAAAGGTGGAGAAACATTCGGGACTACAAGATACCCGAATTTCAGGAATACATTTGTCGTTTGTACGTTAACTGAAATAAGTCTTCTGTGTTCGTACCATCGAGGTAAACTGGGAGGCACCTCTGTGAGAGCAATTGCTGACCAATGATACCTGTATGCTTCATTCTGAGGAAGGCCATAGAATGATAGTCGAAGCGTGAGCAAAATTGACCAATATATGCCGGAACTTCAAAACTGTCCAGATTTTATGTATTGAATTGCCTAACTTTCCAAGGTTAGTATTGATACAAAATGTCCTGAGAAAATACTCCACTTTGAAGTGATCGCAAATTCGTTGACTAGAACTTAGCGATGAAGTGGTTTTGAATTTTGATTCCGAAAAAGCAGACGAATCCGAATTGCGGAAAAACATATTAGATGCAAATAATGCTAACAGTTGGTAAATTAGAATATACGGATTGTAAAATATTTTGTTTACAACTTAAAGATATTTCCAACATTGAAAGTTTTTTGGTTTCTCATACAAATAAGATCTTCTTGGACGTTTGATTATGCCAATAATAAAACTTTAATAAGATGTTTTTATATAGCAGTTTGTTTTGTTTGTCATTGATACTTAATAATTTATAATAAGGTATTTCTAATTGTTCCGCAGATCAAATTACTCGCCATTCCTAGAATACCAATGTACGTGTAGTGACATTCCCAGCTAATGGAAAAGATCAAGTGTACATCTTGACTCTGATTCTGATCGTTCATACGATTAAGGAGTAGAAGTTACTTATTATTATTATTATTATTATTATTATTATTATTATTATTATCATTATTATTATTATTATTATTATTATTATTATTATTATTATTATTATTATTATTAGATTACATCGCATTCGATATCAAGTTCTGTAAATAATATCTAGTTTACTGTAATGTTACGATTTAAATCATTCAAAAATCATTCCAGAGACCGATTTGTAAAGAGATGAACCCGTATAAAAATGGAGAGCATGTATATTAGAATCAACAACGTAATAAAGACGCAATGCATTGCAAAAAATTTTTTGAATTTTATAACACATAACCTACAACGTATATTCCCGGATTATGTAATTTATTTTTCTAGCTAAATCTTTTTTAACAATTACGTTATTTACAAACAATAATAAAATAACAAAGAAGAGATACTAAAACTCTAGATTGGAGTACTGTGAAACAATACTTCATGCCGATCATAAATCGGAACGAACAAACCAAACAATAGAGATTTTCCCTTCGATACACCCACAGTATTCGTATCGTGTGTCTCTATTACGAAGATAATGCATCCGAAATTAAGGGGTTTCGCTAGAAACTGCGAAACCGGCGGAATGGGCGTGTAGAGGCCAGCTGCCTGCTCATGCATCACCGGTTCGGCCCACTCGGGCTGGCGGCGGGCAGCGCGGCGGCGCGGCGGGTGTCGAAAACTGGGCCTCCCGTTAGCCGCAGCCTTGGACGGAGAGCAAAATCGACGGCTGCGAGCGATGAGAGTAAAAGCGACGGTTCGGCGGCTGCCCCCGGCCGCCGGCCCCCGGCAGGCGGTGACGTCGCCGCGCGCGGTTTTGGTAACGGCGGCGGTTGAAGAGGTGGAGGTAGTGGCTAGGTGGTCAGAGGGGATTGAACGCGCAGGCGAGAGCGAATGAGGAGAGGTTTAAGCAAAGGCGTAAACTGGAGCGTTGGTTGGTTATTAGTGATTCCGGGCGCGTCAACGGAGGATGGCGAGATCCGGCGCCGACCTACCGTCGGCTAGCGTTTTTTTTCTAACCAGGTGTTTCTCCCACCTGCGGGGCACCGCCCCAGCAGGGACAAGCTCCAAGCTACCGACCGGTCTCCCGGAATATGTGGTAGAGTAGTTCATGTTAGTGTAAATGTGTGTAAGAGGTGAGGATAGGACAAGGAAGAGGAAGGAAAGATCGCGCGCGGTCCGTGGCCCATTTCTTAGGGCACTGCTCCGGCATTCCCCTGGTGTTGATCGGAGAAACCACAGAAAACTACCATCAGAGCAGACGGCTTCTAGAATTCTCCTTCAAACAGCGACTGAATTCGATCTAGCTAACAAGTTAGTGTCGAAAATCTTGGCACCATCGGGACTCAAACCTAGGATCTCCCGGTCAGAAGCACTGCAGTGGCATCAACTGATTCACAGAGCCACCTCTCCCGAAGGAGAAGGAGGAGGAGGCAGAAGAGTGGACAAGGGCGAAAACGGAGACAGAGGTGGGGGTGCTGGAGAGGATAGATTGGAAGCGAACGAGCAGACGGAGCAGAAATGGCAGTAGCTTTGGTCATTGAAAAGTAAGGTAACAGGGAATAAAGTAATGAATGAAATGGTTAGGAGGAAAGAAATGATCGTCGGAATTGTAGAAAGTGGCGTGAGCGGCGATGATTCGAAAATGGAGTTGGGATATGAAGATTATTTCACGGCAATACTAGTGGTAAGGTGGTAAATGTGGTGGTAGTGGCGGTCACATACGTAGTACTGATGTAATTGCTGTTGTTTTGGAAGCGGCGATGACATTTGTGCTGGTGATTTGACTTGAGAGTGAATGGTGATCGATGTTCCGAACCTTCCAGTATCCATTATGGAGGGAGCCATGCAGCATTCATGAGGCCTTAAGAAAACGGAAGGCGCGGCGACATGACCGCAGACAAGGAAGCGACCGCGTCGCATGTCATCTTGGTTGGGCCAAAACGCGCTCAGAGGAAAAAATTATTAAATAAGGCCGGCCGCCTTGGCGCAGGCGGTTGCGGCAGCCGTCGTCTGCGACGACGAGGCTTCAGGAGGCGTAGGCATGGTCGTAATTGTCATTGTCCCTTCGTTCCTCATCACGATCATCCTATCACTCCATAATTCAAAATTCAAGACTGTATGGCGTTAATCTCTCCGGGATAAATATGACTAGGACTCGGAAGACCGTGTTGTGTGGTCATAAATGGCCCATACATATAATAATAATAATAATAATAATAATAATAATAATAATAATAATAATAAAGTTAATAATAATAATAAAATATCAATGATATAAACTTTAAATATTAGAAAATAAAATATACAACTTTACAATTAAAAGACTTCTTGAAAGTTGCACGTTTCTCCAAAGAATAAAACATCTTCTCTATTAGCAGTATAAGTAACATAATGCTTGATTGCATACAACTTTATTCAAGGAAAATTTCAATTTTGGTAAAACATATCATTGGGTGGAGCTTTTAGAAAACCTATTTTGCAACTTTCATAAGGTATATTTTTGTATCGTATTTAATACAGTAAATTGGAACTTGGCTCTGATAAAGCTGTGGCTTTTTTAACTAAATAAAATTTGACGACCGATTTTAATGAATTCCTGTCTTTCTTGAATTAATTTATGCTATAAAATGAAAAGTAATAAATATATTCAATTTAATTAGACTGTCTCTATTTGCTTCTTTGAAGTTCAAAACCTTTATATGTAATGGAGTGGGAAAACGGCACCATGTTTTCGCGTTACTGCAAAAAAATTAATAATATATAATTAATAGAAAATTTATATCCAAATGAAACATTTTGAAGCAAAATTATAGTAGCAGTCATTTTAACACTTAACTGCTAACAACTCTTGCTCAGGCAACTATCAGTATATTTTTTGTTATATTGCGTGCACTGATCGAACTATCTGTTCGAATTTAGAAGTACGCGATATTCGAGTTTTGCTTTTGGATGTGTCAACGTTCAACGTACATACTAAATACTTATAGAATGCGTGTGTTTATATTATAAATTAAATATACACTATGTGTTATATGTATGCTTTAGGATATCTTTGTGTATATGGTTTTTAAGATGTTTATTTCGCCTTCAATGAAGCTTAATTTCTAAAACAAATTTCCAGTATTGTAATTGTTTTAATGATTTTAATGGTTTCTTGTGTCCGGTTAATTGTAATTCACTACTATAACTATTACAACCAAGTGAAGAATATTTGTTCGAAATTTGTGTTAATAAAATGAAAATAAATTTTTAGTGTTTTATGAGACTAGCAGAGCACTCTCGTCCCAAAAACGGACGAGGTTACCAATCAAGGGTCAACAAACGGGCGAGTTACCGGCAAAGGTTGCTCAGGGCATTAAGGTTGCTCAGGGCATTAAGTGATGTCACTGCAGTATTTCAAACCAGGAGGTCCTACGGGTCGAATCCCGCTGATTTGGCACTATAACCACACAACACGGTCTTCCGAGTCCTAGTCATATTTATCCCGGAGAGATTAACGCCATACAGTCTTGAATTTTGAATTATGGAGTGATAGGATGATCATGATGAGGAACGAAGGGACAATGACAATTAAGATCATGCCTACGACTCCTGGAGCCTCGTCGTCGCAGACGACGGCTGCCGCAACCGCCTGCGCCAAGGCACTAGTTTCATAACTAGGAGGAACTCAGCCAAGAATTTGAGTAGGAGCCTGCTCTCATCGGTAGTTTCTTCCATCAACACATAACGAATGCCGGAGTAGTATCGTAACAAACGGGCACGGACCGCGCGCGATATTTCCTTCATCTGCCTTGCTCTATCCTCACCTCTTACTTACACATATCTCCACTCACATGCACTTCTTTCACTCATACCGGGACACCAATCGGGATATAAGAACTTGTCCCGGGTGGGGCCCGGTTGGTGGGAGATACCTGGTTGAGGAAATCCCCGCAAGCGGACATAGGTCGACGCTGGATCTCACCATCCAATGGTAAAGGATCACTGACACCTCCCGCGATACAAAAAATCACTCCACTTACGGATCTATTGACCATAGTAGTTGGCGCCCTCGGAATCACTAATCAAATAATCAAAAAAAACAAAACGTAGCTGTTGACACGCTTGGAATCACAAAATCAATCAGTAAAAAAGCCTTAGCAGTTGACACGCCCGGATTCACTAATCAATCAATCTAAAAGCCCTATCAGTTGACACACCCGGTGTAACCACTCAATCAATCAAATAATTAAAAAACCGAAAAACTTAGCAGTTGACGTGCCCGGAATCACTAATCAATCAATCAAAAACAAAAACACTTAGCAGTTTACGCGCCCGAAATCACTAATCAATCAATCAAAAACAAAAAACTTAGATGTTGACATGTCCGGAATCATTAATCAATCAATCAATCAACAAACCAAAAACTGAGCAGTTGACGCGCCCAGAATCACTAATCAATCAATGAAAAACAAAATACTTAGTAGTTGGCGCCCCCGAAATCACTAATCAATCAATCAAAAACAACCAAAAACGTAGCAGTTGACGTGTCAGGAATCACTAATCAATCAATCGAGAAACAAAAACTGAGCAGTTGACGCGCCCGGAATCACTAATCAATCAAAATAAAGCAAATAAAAAACCGTTGACACGCCCGTAATCACTAATCAATCAATCAATCAAAAAAGCCTTAGCAGTTGACACGCCCGGAAACATTAATCAATCAATCAACCAATCAATCAGGAAAACAAAAATATTCGCAGTTGACGTGCCCGGAATCCCTAATCAATGAATGAAAAACAATATAGCAGTTGGCGCCCCCGGAATCATTAATCAATCAGAAAAACAAAAAACTTAGCAGTTGATGCGCCCGGAATCACTAACCAACCACACGGGTGAGTGGCGCCCACTGTGCGCGCGTGGCGCGAGGGCGCAGGGGCGGCCTGAGCGGAAGCGGCGGCGCCGAGGGGGAGTGCGCCGTGGGCAGTTGTCTCCTGGGCGGCACCCGGCCGGGGTCGTTGACACAGCGCCAGCCGCTTATGCGCCGAGTGCTCTGTATTATCCCGCTCGCATCCTCGCTCCTTCTCTGCCCGAGGACGCACGGCTAATGAATAATTTCATACAGCCGCCAACGTATGCACTCTTCACGGCGAGTGATGGATGCAGTCGAAACCCGTCGAGCGCATCGGGTCATTTGTGATCTTGTGGATGTGTGGATTAACGATTATTCCGCTCGTGAAATTAAAACCTATATATTAAAACCTGAAACCTATATATTAAAACCTATATAAAAAACTATACATACAAAATTCCCCTATGAGAGCTCCGTATCTAAAAAAATGTATCTCTTTTACTATCCGATTTTTGTGACCGCTCTTCCCTACTGGCCAATAATAAGCTGCGACTCATCTATTTTAGGATGTGGTATATATCAGTCGCTGTGTCCATGTGCAATAAACTGCATTGTGCTATAACATAATCTCTTTGATTTTAACAATCTTACTGTTATTTTCAATATTTGGCCCATTTTAGAACTCCTCGCTTCGCCAGTCAGGGATTTATAGACAATTTTCAAAGCACTCGTGGTATTATCTATGATAATTATTTTGAAACGGTGTTCAACTCAGTTGATATTTTGTGATAAAAAAATCAGCACAGAATTGAATATACCTAACGAGGGTTGTCCAATTTGTTCGTTACCAGGGCTGGGCAATAATTTTTCTCCGCTTTTCCCCCGCACCTTTTTATCACTTTCTCTTCTTACGAAGTAAGATTCATAAGTAAAACTGGTATTCTGGTCTGTCTCCAATCAATATGAACAATAGAAATTGCATGAATTATGACACTCGGTCATTTTTACCGCTATGATAGTTAAATCATCAGTATCTTTAATGATTGAAATTTTCGCTAATGGATTTAGCTTTTGTGATGCACTTTTCTCTCTTTTTGGAATGATTGAACTTATTTCAAGAGTGGAATTGCGTGAAATATTCTTGGAATTTGACAATGGTGAATCAGAAGTTGAAACAAAACTATGCAGACTCCGACCTTGTGAAATATGTATGTGGTTTCGTTAGATATCCAGGAAATCGGAAAAAATATTCAAAAATAATGAAACAGTTTGGATTTTGACTGAACCAAAAATGACTCCGCAGTGAGCCCTAATAAAGGCCACCTATTAAAAATTGCAATTATGTTGGTAGCAACCAGATCGCTGGAAAAGAAATGAAGGGGAAAACACTTTCAACATCTATTGTGATTATGGTAAGTAGTACGCAATTAACGTTTTCGAGCTGGAGCATGTGCTACCAACATAATTTATGTTTCAAATAGTCGCTCCAACAAGGTGCCACTGCGGAGAGACTTTCTTGGCGCGCTATATTATTTCGCATATTCTCAAACTGTGCTTACCGACTTAATTCATATAGTGAGTGAGCCACTGCTTTCAACACATCTGTTATGCTACAACATTTTTATTTATTTTTTATTTATTTTACGTCAAAAACAGTTAAAAACTGTGCGTGACGTGCTATGGGGAGAAGTGGATTCTGTGCACATTTTCAAAATTCTGAGATCCCTACCCTAAGCCATATACTACTTGAACTTTGAATACAGAAAGAAAATGAGTGTTTTTTGCTAGGATTGTTAATAAAATATTCGCTCCGATGTAATAAAATATATTTTCAAAGGCAAATAGCAATGAATTTGGGGTCTTATCTATTATCATGTCCCTCGTCAAGGAATATTACTTCCTGCCGCGACAACATGAAGAACGATAATTTGAATAACTATATTTTCCACTGAATTCTAGAAGACGTGCACGGATAATGAAGTTACATTTATGTCCAAAAGCAAAACAAGGGCCCCATCTCAGCATTTGCTCAAAAGGATGAGGGAAATTGGACAAAAAACCTGATCGAGATGGAGATGGTTGATAGCCAAAACATCACATGAAGATTTTCTTTCTTGTTTATATTAATAGACACAACCCTTGCGAACAATCAACATAATTCGTTTGTGGTTTGGAAGCACTTGTTCAATACATTCAAATGGCGGTCATTATTCCGTTTATTAATATCCGTGTTTGAGCCCACCAATTTTGAGCGTAAATGGAGATGTTCACTCTTGGCATTCGAATTATGCAATTCACAAACTTGCACAAATTTAACAAATTTCACATATTCAAGAAATACAGTACCATCCGCATATAAGGTTTAAATTAAATAAATGTTTACACATGTTAACCTGTATAGATCTGTCAATTATTGCAACTAATGTAAAATATAAACATTATTAGCTGTTTAATTCGCTGAGAATAATAATTAAAATGCATTTTTAGAATATTGGTTTCGCCGGTTATTTTCTTCTAATATAAATAATACAACTGCATTAAGAGCATCGTCGAAGATCGCTTCAAAATATTAATATTTTACGTTTTACACGTTTATTTATATTACATATTTTACACGTTTACAGACTGCTCCAATTGAAATATTCCATGACTAGTGGTAGAGTCGAACTGATATGCGGTGGTAGTATTATTAGGACTCACTTCCATCCCAATTATACAATAACGTATTGTAGTGAGAAGGTAAGGTACGCGAACGTCGGACAATGGTAGTATGGACGCGTTTGAGGGCAAAGAGATTGCAGGCAAAGAGATTGCAGAGCATAGGGCTCCGAACCATTGGACTCAGCTCGCGAGTGCATCAACTCAGCTACTGGTTCACAAAGAGGTTTCATCGCTGTCGTATTACGTTCCGCTCTTTTATCCTATTACATTTCCAAAGACTTAACTCCCAATTAAAACATATCTCTCACAAACAGAACATTCCGTTAATAACGGCGATCTTCTATTCCTCTCTGGACATTTTCATCAATTATCAGAAGAGTCTCAACATTATAGTCGTACGTAATTCGTACGACTTAACGTAATTCGTTCGGATTATAGTCGTATCATATTCGTACGTAATCCTAAATATTGACATTGTCTGTATTCTATAACATTCATGGAATTACTATTGACACATCTCTACTACCATCCGCCTCGATAACATGGGAAAGATACAGCCCCAGGATACCGCCAGGCAGAACCGAATGCTGAAGAAAATGAAAGAAGAAAGGTGATCATTACTACAAAAGTATAACACCGTTTAAATTCATCAAATGTGTTTAAAAAAGTAAAATATTAAAAAAACAGTTCCCTTAAGAAACTATTCGAGACTCGGACCATCTAAACATGTCCGCGTTTGGATAATGAATCATGTTTTTTAGTGGTTTACCCCTTTTTCATACTTGATTCTTCACGTTGACATACCCCTCTTATAAAGGACCAATACTTCGTACATTATATTACGCACCTTAACACTTTAAACGTACGTGAGCCTTGATAACGAGTCCCAATAAGGCCTCGAAACGTTGGCTGTAATGGTTTCTTATTAATAAAACTGGAGGAGGGAAAAATTAACTAATAATTCCTGCACCATTCCCCTAAGTGGTATTCATAAATAACTTACACAGTTGGACCTACATATACCTAATATGACGGTTCCTTCGATAATATTCGATATATAAAAACTTCGATGTCCAGAAATAATTATAAAAGTTTTGGAAATGATTTTAAACAATTTTGGAAAAATTGGGTAAAATGTAAAATTCAACAATATATAATTTACCAATGATTTACTCTTTTTAATATCACATTCGTTCCATATATTTATGAATAGTAAAATGAAATTAGTATTGCATACCACCTGATCAAATCATTGACTTAAATCTTCAAAAAAATTCTAATGTCTAAAATTCTAATTCTAATTGCACATACAATACACTCCGCTCAAACTACTCTTCACATTTGTTAACTCACTGAAACATTTCATCTCAATCGAAAACCCTGTCGAATTGTTGAACATAATTTATAGTATGAACTGAACATATTTATTTCATAGAAAAATATAGTAAAGGCAAAAAATGAATTCGATGTACATAAATGATTTTCGACAAACAGAAACGTTTTTAAACAGAATTTTCTGGGAGCCGAAAAATAATTCATTTATAGAGAATTCCGATGTGTAGAGGTTCGTTATCTACAGATCGTCATCTTTCGATTTGTAGAGGTTCGACTGCTACTGCGGTAGACATTCTCAGTGGCTAATGAGTACATGCAGTGTCTTACGAAATCACAGAATTGAACTTTAAAAAATCTAATTTCTTGTTGTACATATGATACACTCCGTTCAAAATACTGTTTTTATTTGTTAACTCGATGAAACATTGCATCTGAAACATTTTATCACAATTGCAAACCCTAACAAATTGATGAACATAGTTTATGGTATGAACTGTACATTTTTGTTTCGTAGTTTGTGGACAGAATGCTCGTTTGACCATGGCCATCCAGCCCGCAAGGTCATTTTGAAAATAAAATGTTATATGGGTTTCAAAATGCAGACGAATCTCTAGATAACGAACCTCTACATATCGAAATTCTCTATAAATAAATTACTTTTCTATCCCCTGAAAATTCTGATTAAACCCGTTTCTATGTCTAAAATCATTTATGTGTATCGAATTAATTTTCTGCCTTGAGTATATCCAGCCGTGAAAGCCTATATTGCTATATTAATTCAAAATTTTGTTTAAAAATCATTGTCTCCCGTAAGCAATACATGGTCTGTTCCCACACAGAAAAGTAATTCAATTTACACAGAATTTTGATATATAGAGGTTCGATAAATGGAGGTTCGACTATATTTTGAAACTAATACAAAGTTTTGTTTAAAAATTCATTTCGTTCATTCAACCAATGCTTGTCCTATTCCACCACAGAAAAGTAATTCGGTTTGTAGAGAATTTTGATATATAGAGTTTAGATTCATGGAGGTTCGGAAATAATTGTGTTCCATAAGCAATGCGTGGTCTGTTCCCATACAAAACAGTAATTCGGATTATAGAGAATTTTGAGATATAGAGATTCGATTGTATTTCGAAACCAATACAAAATTCTATTTAAAATCATTGTGTCCCGTAAGCCATACTTGACATGAAACAAATACAAAGTTTTATTTAAAAAATCATTGTGTCCCATAAGCAAAGCGTGGTCTATTCTCACACAGAAAAGTGATTCGACTTATAGAAAATTTGGACATACAGAGGTTCGATTGTATTTCGAAACCAATTCAAAGTTTTGTTTTAAAACTCATTGTGTTCCATAAGCAATGAGTGGTCTGTTCCCACACAGAAAAGTAATTCGATTTATAGAGAATTTCGAGATATAGAGGTTCGACCGTATTTCGAAACCAATTCAAAATTCTGTTTAAAAAATCATTGTGTCGCGTAAGCCATTCTTGACATGAAACCAATACAAAATTCTGTTTAAAGAAATCATTGTGTGGCGTATGCAATGCGTGGTCTGTCCCCACCCGCAGGGCTGCGGGGCGCCGCGTGGTGAGCGCGGGCGGTCGGCGCGGCGCGTGCGTCGCCTTGGGCGCCCGCCGGCGCTCTGGAGGCGGCAGGGGCCGGCGGCGGCGGCGGCCGAGGCGGCGGCGGCGGCGAGCGCGGTGGGGGCGGCGCGTGAGAGAGGGGCGGTCGCACCCACCACCGCCCGCGCCTCCGCCCCCGCGCGCCGCCACTCCGGTCCATCACCCGGCGGCGCGCGGGGGCGGCCCAGGGGCGGCACGGGGCGCCGGCGGGGGCGGCGGCTTCGCGAGTGGCCCGCCGCCTCCGCGTGGCTCTCTCCCGGCGGCGGCGGCGCGGGCGGCGGCGCGGGCGGCGGAGGCGGGCCGCGTGGAAGGAGAAGTCTGTCACGGGACGGGTGGGGGCCGCGCCCGCGTATGGTTCCATCCGCCGCCGCCGCCGACGCGGCCCGCTCGCCTAGCACGTACGCGTGTGCGCATGTCTATGAAAGGAAAGTCCTCCGATTCTTTAGAGCAGTGCCGTCGATCCAATCAAATAAATCTTCCAATCCCTATATCTTCCACACTAACAATCTTTCGCCTACTAAATTATAAACATTATTCCTTCTAATTGAGGCGCACATGATAATAAAGGCAGATCCCACCCGAGCTCGCATTTTCTGTTAGAAATATGGCGATAAACTCCTGCGTTCATACATATCATGCGCTGAAATATGAACTGAAGTGGGATATTGTAAAACCCTCAAATTCTACCTTCAGTTACTTCCAAAATTTGTCCGGAGTGTAAGTGAACGCCAACGAGAAAAGATAAAAAGTCATTTTTCTCAAAATAATATTCAGTTGGAATTTGCCGTTATTATTACGAGTGCGTCAATTTATAAATATATCATCGAGTAGTAACGTGGAAGGAAATATTTCAGATACAATAATGACTTTAACGAGAATAATGTAAAAGAACTGTAGAGAACAATTTCCTCTACACTTATGTACAGGATTTTTAAATCATGAAATGAAACTCTGGAAATATATGTATATTCTTTCAAGAAGGATAACGGTTATACCATTAAAATCTTACGAATTGGTAGAACTAAAACTATGAAGAAGTTGCAGAGGGATTGGGTCGAGTTTTGGAGTTGTCGCTCCAACATTTCGCGGAGACCCGGTCTGCTCTAACCCACTGAACGAAAACACAAAAGCAAACGGTCATGATTCGTCTTGTCACGCGATTTTAAAACTGGGCCAAATCTTCCCGTGCTCGCAACACGCCGTCCTGGTGATCCCAGAGCGGCACAAGGGCCAAGGGAAGTGCTGGCCGCGGCTCCGAGTCCGCGCGCCCTCTTCGCTAAAGTTCCTACATCTCAGTTATTCACCGCCGCCCATTCACCACACGCCGCCTCCGCGCCCGCCGCCGCCTCCTCCTCCTCCACCGCCGCCGCCGCCGCAGCGGCTGCTCCAGTTTTCTCCTTCCTGAGCGGCAGGGCGGCGCGGGAGGGGGCGCGCGGCGGCGGCGGCGGCGGCGGCGCTGGTCGCGGTGGAGGGGGGAAGACCCGCGGAGAGGAGGCTGCGACGGCGGCAGGAGCAGCGCGAAGAGCGAAGAAGGGGGAGGAGGTGGGAGTCCAGGGACGGGCCGGAGGACGGAACCGCGAAGCGGCTCGCACGCGCCGCCGCCGCCGCCGCCACCGCCGCCGCCGTCGCCGCCGCCCGCCCGCCGCCGCCGCCGCTCGGGCAGTTCGCCGCCGCCGACCGCAGCGTTCGCAGCGCCCCGCGCCGCCGTCCGCCGCCGCCGCCGTCGCCGCCGCCGCTGCGCGGGACCACGAGGGCTTCTCCGGACGCCCCGAGACGACCACGCTCCCGGCGCCGCGTGCTGCGCCGCGGCCCTCAGTCGCTCCTGGGCCACTGACGCTCAGCGCCTCTAGTGGATTCTTTTTTTACTGGCGGCAAACATCTTTAGGGAAGTGTGTACATCGGACTTCCATCATCCTACTGTGAAGGAGACACCAACAACTTCTTGGAGTGCGTAGTGTCATCTTCGAGTGGGGTTCCGAAGCACCTTCACAATTAAGGTGACATCCCACACTCTGCGAAGAAAATCTTCTGGTACAGTGGATCTGTCAGTTTAAAATCACTGAAGATAAGTTTCAGTGAGTTATCAGATCCTGTACGTCGGAATTTGTTGTGGACAAATCGAAGAAGATCTTTCTTCTTCGCACTTATTATTTGGAATTATTTAGAATTTTCTGTGAAGTTCTAATTTACGTTTGGCGGACGCTAGTGTCGCGGCGGCTGAGAGCTTGGAGACATCAATGCTGCATCAAACAACGAACTGTTGGAGAGTGACAAGCAACGTGAACTGAACTATCCCTCACATGAAAACAATTACTAGGGGTAGAAGCAAATCAAAGGAATGTTATGTTACAATGGACTAGCTGACAACTGTCAACATTTCGTCAGTTACTTTGTGTGTTTTCCCATGATTAGTGGAAGATCAAAAGTTTCCAATAGTGACATCCTAAGACTGGAGCCAACGAATCAATTAAAATTCGCTCATCGATTATGATTTTATTTTATTATTAGGTGGACGCATCTCTTACGAATGCTGACAGAAGATCGAACACTTGCGCAATTTGTGACTCTTCCGCGTGTGGCGCACTCAAGAAACGCGAGCGATATCGCTGTCGTGTTACATAAACGGTCGCCCTGTGATCGCTCTTCCGTCTAGTGATCTGTATAAGCAGACCTCCCATAGTTGGTGAATATCTGCCTCATTGTTGGTGAACTTCGATGCGCGTAGTGATGCAGTGATGAGTTCTTTAAACTGCTCGTGGTGAGTGACTATTCGAGTGGCGTATGTAGTGGTGAATCGCAAAGAACATAATAACTTTCGCCGGGTGGGTCGGATAGTGTCGTGGTCGCGTGTGCAGCCTCTTGTTCTCACTTGGGATTGTGCATCTGGACGCAACGGCAGTGCTTCTTCAGAGGCGCCGTGAAGTGCCGGCGACTTCTTTAAGGTGAGTTTCGTTTCGCCTTTATACTTCTCATTTGTTTGCAACAGTCAATATTAGGTTTAAATTTAAATTTCTCTTGAATAAAATTTTCATTGTGTTGGAGTTCCGTCCACCTGATCGTCACTGAAAAATATTACCTGCGTTACATCTTATTTTCCGCTTTTTTTTTTTTACAAAGGCAAATTGTAGAAATGCAATCTCACATGTCTTACTTCTACGTTTCAAAAATTTAGAACAGTTTTTTTTACAAATTAATGTAAAATATCTAAAATACAATCTTTGACAACGTAACGAACGAATGTATATTTACATCAATTTAAATTCGATTAAACAATGTTCACATGGTCGCGAAATTCCAGACTTATTACCCCAGAGCCCTGGGCAACGAGGCAGTATCCAGTGTCAATTAACGTAAACACTCCTCATTAAAATAAGTTCATTAGTTAAGCCACCAGGAGTAGGTCACGGACGAACACACTGTCCGAGTCATTCCTCTCAACCGCTCGGTAGAAAACCAGCGCAAAATCACCTGCTTCTCCCGGGCGTCTGACTCGAGGTGCGCGCGCGCGCGAGCGCCAGCGCAGAGCGGGGCGTTTGTGTGCGCGAACGAGTATGCGCAAACACGTGTGCGCGAACGCGTGTGCGCGAACGCGTTTGCGCGAACGCGTTTGCGCGAACGCGTGTGCGCGAACGCGTGCGCGCGAACGCGTGTGTGCGAACGCGTGTGCGCGAACGCGTGTGCGCGAACGCGTGTGCGCGAACGCGTGCGCGCGAACGCGTGTGCGCGAACGCGAGCGCGCGAACATGGGTGCTCGAACGCAGGTGGGCGGGACGTGGTGCGCGCGTCGCCCGACACGCAGCCGCGGGCGCCGCTCGCCTTGTCGCCGCGTGAGTTAAGTGGACGCGTCCGAGACGGCGGAGGCCGACGCGGTGTCGCGAGTCATTGGGTGCAAACGGAGCGACGAGTGAATGGACCGAGCAGCCGGTCGGCTCTTCTCGGTGTCGGAATTCCGCTCCCGAACACTCTGCGTTCAAATGGTGATTGCCTGGGAAAGCTTGGATGTTAGCTGCAAAGAGCGATTTTATTTCACTCCTCAAATGTTTCTTTCCGTTTCTTATTCCTGGCGATCCCCAAAATGCTAGGCTGTTAGTTGTTTTCAGAACAACGCAACTCGTAACTAAGCATCAGTCATCCACTATCCAGCATCTCCCGTTCTTTTCTAGTAAGATTAAATGTTACGGTTTCTCCCGATGAGACTCCAATACGCATTGAATTGGTAATCGATGAGCTGGATCCACGATTGGTTTCCAAGAGCGACCCGGCATTATTCTCAACGTGTCGTATTTCGCTACTTATTTGCTTCCAGATCTATTCGTCAACTTTCGTTGCAAGAGTTTAGAAGTTCATCTGACATTCATTACCTCGTTCTCTCTGGAAAGTTACGATTACTGGCAATAGGACTGCAACACACTTGAATCAATGGAACGGGCAGGAAACTGGCTACCAAGAGCAATTGTGTATTTTATCAGAAGTGTTTCATTTATTTCCCTCCACAACTCCTAAAGAAACAAAAAAAAAAGCAACCTCTCGTGAATGTAAACCTTGGTCGTCACCTATTCATCACCTCTTGTTCTCTCCAAGTAGCGTTTAAACGTACGATTACGGGCGGCCGAACCGTAGTATCCTCTGTTCAGGTGTTCGCTCTGCTTGTGAATGCGAAATGCCGAGTGTGAGGAAACGGACGCGCGCAAACATAAAACGCGCGCGAGGCAGCACAAGGGCGCCGCGCGACCGCCCAGGGAAGTAACGGTCCTCTGGCCGGCGGTTGTGCGTAGCGGGCGCGCGTCCCCGCCCCACTGATCTGCAGATCGATAGGTGATGACTCTCGATTTCGCGCCAGCTGGCCAATCGGAACGGGTCCTCGCAGGTGGGTGAACATCTGGGGAATCGAGTTAATTGCATCGCGCAGTACGAGTTTTGTTTTTGCTTTGGAAGTCGAGTTTGATTTTCGTTTATTTAAGATGTAATACTTTTGTTGGATTTCTGATTATAGCTTAGGATGAAAGACGGAGAAAAAATTCATTTTTATCTTAAAAAATAAATACTTGTATTCTTACTTTAACGAATTCCCTTACATTTGAAAGAATTGTTAATATAACTAACGATAAACTGATTTTAAGGAAACACACATAACTTTGTAACTAAGTAGCCTAATACAGTCTTTATAAGTAATTATTCAATGAATGCATACAATAAATCTGTAGAACTAAAGTTTCATTTATATAGAAAACGTGATGATATTTTTTGGACTTACAAAAAAATATCTGATAGGGTTTTATTTCTACATGTCATAAAGAGTATACTTTATTTTTCACCGTAATACATAAGAATAACGGTTGGTGCGGTTAGATGTATTGAAATATGTTTAGCTAAAAACTATTCTGAAACAAACGAGTTGCAAAGAATGTGCAATTTAATTTTCCCTACAATGTAGCAGTTATAATGGACGGGTAACTTTACCTGAAAGAAGAAGCCTTTAGTTCAAGCAGTCGCGGCGTATTCTGGTGGACGCCTACTATAGCCGTCTCACTGACCGCTACTCGCCGTGCAATACGGCCCTCAGCATTAATAACCGACAGGGAGAGGGAGTCTATTAGCGTTAAGTAGCTATACACATAAAACGCAGCGTCATCCCCACAATTCATTGGGTTAAGCACCCGCTACGCATACACTCCAGGTACAAATTAGCGGGTGGTGTGGCCGCTCGCCGATAGAGCACGCAGGCGGCGCAGCGCCGGCCTCCGCCGGCCGACGGACAGCCGCTGTCACGGTCTTTGATAGCTTCGCCGCCGCAATGACGATGATACTATCGGCCACGATGATGCGTACAGCATACCAACGCGGCAACTCACTCACGGGGTGACTTTGGCTTCTAGGCCATAAATAACGGGACTAAAACTTTCCGCAGGTGAATTCGCCGTATCTCCTCACAATTGCAGACGTTGCGCAAATCGATTATGATAATCGAGGCGATGGCACTAATGGCAACATGAACACGATCGTTAAAGAGTGTGCGGATTAGGAATAATCTAGTAGTAAGAGAATGTGTAATATTTAAGCATCTGCGTCGGAACGGTGTGTGGTCTTCCTTGTCGTGGTTTGCGAAGTGCTAGAACTTCCCCTAAACAATGTTTCGAATAAGCTGTTGGGTTAGCTGTTTGTTCAAATGACCATATAAAAATGTTTAAACGATAACCACGATGATTCTTATGTTACTTCATACAGTCAACAAATGTTTGCGCCATCACAGCAGAGTAAATAAGAAAACACTGGCAAAAAACATGTGAAGATTTTCTATGTAGTGTGGGTTCATGAACGTTTGCTGTACTATCAAAGGTTAGCGGATTTAAAAATATTAATTTATTATAAATCATATACATATTAACTGTGAAATATACTCTTGAAGAATATCGATAAAATATTGTACGAACTCACGCCATTTAAACTGTGTATATATGATCGTATCGTAGATGCCTGATAGAGAACAAAACCAGATGAAGTCAGTAAAATTATTAATATGAAAAATACGAAACTAATTCATAGAAATTGGAAATTAACAAGAAATTTATTTTTTTCTTCAATAAAACTCTTTGCAGGAACATGTGTTTCGCCAACCTTCAATCGCTAACGCTGGCGTAAGATAAACGACGAATACAATGCAGAAAAAGGGAAGTGTCGACAGACACAATTTGCGACGGTTCAGTTTCAGTTACGACAGAAATTCAGACGAAACCTCGACATAGAGGCAGCCGAGCGTGTCGGCCCGACCGCTTCTTGTGCAAAGAGCAGATCGCTTCCTACGATTTGTTCTAGTGCTTGTTCATGATGCCTCCACCCGTTACTGATAACGTATCGGTAGCCGCAAAGTATCGGAAATAATTGAACTTTACAACGTCAATAAAAGATTGAGATCCACTGTAATATTTAAGAGATACTTCATTTCCCACACAAAATTCCTAAGTTTGAAATCATTCGGATGCTGGAAAGAGTATTACAATGCGTTAAAATCCACTCTTGTACTATTACTGAAAACTGTTCTGCTTATATTGATTTTATGTCTCTCGATGTATCTGTTATGACTGCACGTGGATGTAAATTAAATAAAACATAAAAATCACAGCATAATAGATAACATTCAATTTTAAAAAATACTCGGACGTTTCTATACCGTGTACTTTTCTTCTATTTCTGAAAGTAACGTAAGTAGTGAACTGATGTAAGTAAGTATAAAAGGAATTGAACTTTTTTTACCATATTCATTTCCTTTTCCTCACTTCCCTTTTGTGACATAAAATCATCATGGTTTGGCAATTAGTAAGAAAAAGAAGTAGATAGAAAGGAAAGTGATAGTGGTGATCCAAAAATATTTCAGTTCAGTGAGATAATTGAACAATTAGAAGTCGAATTTCTTAAAATATATATCTTTGGAAACTTATTGTATAGTTACTTCTTCCTTTGTTATCATAAATTTCCCATAATAATAATAATAATAATAATAATAATAATAATAATAATAATAATAATAATAATAATAATAATAATAATAATAATACAATAATTTTAATATATGCATGTATATTTATAAATCAAATATAAGCCATTTGCTCATATTTTAAAATACCAAACATAGAGAGCGAAAATAAATTGTGAAGTTGTAGCAACGCAGTTGTAAAAGCGCAGCATTAAATTTCCCGCTGTCACCAGCAAGCGAAACATTCGCCCCGTGTTCTGCGCGGCCCTTGTCAATGGGAGTTCGCCTCCCGCCTGGGCGCCGGCGGTCGCAGTTGGGCGATCGGCCGCGGTGAGGCGCTGGCGAGGGCGCGCAGCTGCTCCGTGCTGGACCGCCGCAGTAGCCACGGCCCGGCTACGCCCCCTCTGCGCTCAGGCCTTCCGCCCGCCTCCCCCCCCCGCCCGCCCCCCGCCCCCTCGCTCGGGCGCCTGTTAATAAATTAAGAGAAAATTCAGATTCAATATATTACCTTATGCTACGGAATTCTCATAGGTGTGGGACATCCTAGTTGTTCCGCATAGATTTTAGGAAATAGTGTGATAATTCATATTTCAAATTCGAAAAGACCTGCCAACGCTTTGGAGCAACCTCGAAAGCATTAATTTTTGAAGAATATAAAAGATAGTTTTATGTATATTTCTCTAGAATGAGAGTGATGTCCCCAACCTCTTACAACATGCTCAGAGATATTGAAGATAATGTAACGCAATTAAGGGATTTCTTTATAAATGACTACATGTGCTGACCCCCTCACTCAAAGAGATTGCAAATGCGCACGAGGATGAACGATGGGTAATTGTTTCCTAGTGAGCAATTGGTCTCCATAAAGTACGCAACGCAGAGAAGCGCATTAGTGGAGAGAAGGTCGAGGATGGTCGCTCGGGTAAGAACAAGCGAGAAGAAACGGGTATAATCACAGAATAGGTCAAAGCGGAAGACACAGGAGATTTGAGAGGGAACTAGAGAATGGAAGAGGATGAGGGCGGAAGAGGAAGAAAGAGAAAGGGAGAACGATGGAGAAAAGAGAAAATGAGAAAGGTGAAAAGGGTGAAGAAGAGCAAGGGCGAGCAACAAGTAAGAAAAGAGGAAGAATGAAGATAGATAGTTGAGAGCATCCGTAAAGTTCAGGAAGTAAAGGAATGAGGAGGGTACAAAAGCGGTTGGAGCGGGTGAAGACGACGAACAATAGGAAACAATGATGGAAGAAGGCGATGAATGGAAGTCGAGGGCTAGTAAGTCTTGGTGATCCCAGCCGAGGACCAGCTAGACCGAGAGAGGCCAGCCGATTAATTGATTGTTAGTGATTCTCGGCGCGTTAACGCCTAAGGTCATTAGTCCCGTAAGTGTAGGTTTTCCTCGGGAGGTGGCGGTGATCTTCCCCCGCTAGATTGCGAGATTCGACCCCGATCTACGTCGGCTAGCGGGGTTTTCTTCAACCAGGTATCTCCCACCAGCGGTACACCGTCTCGTTCGGGACAAAATCTAAGCTCCCGACTTACTGGGAGTGTATGGTAGTGTAGTGCATGTTAGTGTAAGAGTGAGTACATGGAGAGCAGATAACAAGGAAGAGAAAGCAAAGATCGCGCGCGGTTCGTGACCGTTTGTTAGGGTACTACTCCGGCATTCACCAGATGTTGATCGGAGAAACCAGCATGAAGAACTAATGATCCGATCATCCTGCCGCTACAATTCTCTTCCAAACAGCGACTGAATTCGTCCTAGTTGTCAAGTTTGTATCGAAAATTCTGCTATCGTTGGGACTCGAACCTAGTATCTCCCGGTCGGTGGCCCTGTACTGACCTCAGTTGATGCCCTGAGCCACCTCTCCGGGTGAGGTCAGCCGAGGGCGCCGGAGGCCCGACCTCCGCCGTCAGCAGCCACCACCACCACCACTAGTACCGCCGGCGGCGGCGGCCACGGCAGTCAACTGGCGACACACGCACGCTGGCCGGCGGCGCATAAAACTTTATGCGCGGCCATTAGCGCTAATAGCGAGGGCTTAATCGCTTAAGTAGGGATCAGCGTCCAGCGGCGCCGCGGCCGCTCGCACCCGAGGCCTCTCTAAGGCGCCGCCGCGCCGCCCCGTACAGGCCCCTCCGCCCCCACGTACACCCCACGCACACTCCACGCACACTTCGCGCACACTCCACGCACACTTCACGCACCCACCATCCACACTCCCCGTACACCCCACTCACATCCCACGCACACCCCACGCGCACTTCACGCACACCCCAGCACATCCAACACACTCCACGCTCACTTCCCGTACACCCCACCCACACCCCACGCACACACCACGTACACCCCACGAACACCCCCGCGCGCGACATACTGCGAGATTTAGGAAGCCTCCCTGATGGGAACTGACCAGCGTCCACGACCAGGTCTTCACGAGGCAACTTCATTCAGCGGAAGGTGTCCCATGAGATAAAACTAAAGCGTCGCCTGTTACGATCTGTACTTATGTTTATCGTTTCCTAGGCGTATTTGCAGTTGCTCTCCAACCTAGCCTAACGTCTTTTATTCAATTTATTTCTTTAAGGTCGGTTTTTAACTACTAGGCCATGTAGCGATCGCTTTGATTGTTCATATTGGGGTAATTGTAGGGAGAATACGACACGTAAGGACTACAGGCACACACAAACATCCATTTCCGAGGCGCGAATCGAACCCGCGGCCTTCAAGCCCTGGCAATCTCGGCCCTACAGACTTAGCGACCTCGGCTATCCAGGTCGGCGTTAATGACTTTGGTCTTTTGTAGTTTTGGTAACCGTAGTATTTCTTAGTTTGCTTGATGAGTACGTTGACCATAGATATAGCACATAAACTCACTAATTCTCCGATCATAGAGAGCCCAACAACTTCCTGTAATAGCACAGAAACTTAAAACCAGAGCATTTTATTACACATTACATTACATTACCGAGAAGAATTCTCGTCATAACATCGTTTTATTACATATTTCACATCACATTACCGAGAAAGTACATGGATGTAAATGTTTTGTCCAGGTGTATTAAAATGTTTTTTTCCAGAATTAGCATAATATGTGTACATCGTAAATGAAAGGTAATTTTCTTATGTGTTGTAATTGTTCCAGATCTGCTAGAAGTTTTATAAATTAATGATTTTATGACCCAGGAGCAAATGTATATCATTCTTTTATATTTTTCTATAAACCAACAATTAAATCTATTCGAATTGTTTTATTTAAATATCAGATTACATTTGACAATTGCTTGTTTTATTCATGGCGCCCACAGAGAAAGTGGAAACGAACGCATATTCATAGAGCGAGCGGCCTTACGTCGCGTTCTTCCCATCCGGACATCTCGTTTCGTCGCCGCCGCCGTCATTGTTCCAGCAAAGTGTTCCATCACCGTTACGTCAACGCACGTGCGAAATTTCACCAAAGCCGGGATCCGTCGGGGTCTCCGTGCGCTCGCCAACCTCACGCACACTCCCGCACGCACCGACACACGCGCACGCGACGCGGCTCAGACCTTCCGGAAGTCCCAAGCGCCCGCTTCCGGAAGAGGAGCGTCTTCACCTGATGGTTCCTCGCTGATTACGCGCGCAAATGAGCGACAGCGAGCGGCAGGGGGGGGGGGCGGGAAGGTGGAGGAAGGAGGGGGGAGGTGCGTGGGAGAGCGCTCGCACGCACGCGCGCGGAAACAAACGCACGCTCGGGCTCTGTGCGAACATGCGTGCAGCCACGCACGAAAGGACTGTGTGTGTACAGCGAGTCAGATTCTGTTTTGTTCTTGCGACAGAGATGACATAAAAAAAAGTAAAAAAATCAAATTGTGTATTTCCTTCAAAATGCTATTATTAAATAGTTGGTGAATTTCTAACCACTCTGCTAGAGAGGTTTATTTGCGTCAAAATAGAGATTTATATATTTTCGAGAACATTTGCAAAATAGCCTTTTGCCCAGTTCGTTCAGATTGATCTAAAAATTTCGATGTTTTAGGCCTACTAAACCATGAAAGCGTGAGTACAAAAATACCCTACACAAAGATTTTGAAATGTTCCACTTTTTCGTGTACTATGTTTTTTGTATTTTCGAATAAACACTTAAGGTAATAAAAATATGAAATGAATCGTATCTTTAAAAACATTAAACATGTTTCAAAAATAGGATCAAAATACTCACTTGTTCAAATATAAGATGATCTCTGGTTCGGAGAAGAATCAAACTGAAAGCAAAGAAAGCTAGCAATGTACATAGAATAATTATTGTCAATATAACTGCAGTAAAAGTATATAAAATTGAACATTGATTATCAACAGAAAATGAGAGAAGTGAGGTCAGATCATTGTAAATTCAAGTGATACTTCGTTTTCTTCGTGTAAATTATATTTTAATACTTGAACCAAATGTAGAATTTCAGTTTATCTCTTTTCTTGAAGAATAATAACTTCATTTTCGAATATTTTCGTTTATTGATGTGTAATGTGCGGATGATATGGATATGCATACCTTCAACATTTTGCACAATAATGATTGATCTAAATTTCATTTAAACGAAATTATATTCATCGAGAATTGTAGCACAACATTTGCCAGTTGCATTTGCCACATTACTTAATCATCTACACGTTTTTCTTACATTTCGTTCGATTCAGCTGGGGATTCAAAGAAGATTGAGAGAGCAGTTGGGAACCGACCTCCAGCGTGAGAGCTGGCGTTGAAAGCGATACATCCGGTGTCGAAAGGAGAGACTCCATGGCGCCGAATTTGCGAATAGTGGGAGGGTGACAATGCAAATTTGCCATATCCCCGGTACACGATACAATGTATGCGAATTAGCACGTATTGTTCCAAGCGAATATGTAGTTGGATACATTAGCGAAGAATTGCAATTTTCGCGCCATTAGCAGCCAAGAACGATTTTGGCGCAACAGCAGACCTGAAGCAAGAAAATGATGTCATAAAATAATTACGGAAATCTTCAGTTGCATCACAGTTAATTCAATTCACTCTCCAATGATTTCAACGTTCAGAAGCAATTTACTTCTTCGTAATGTGTTAACGACTTTCTGTAATGAAGAGTTTTCTTTTTCGAATTTCATCCTCCTCTTAACTTTGACAAAAAAATACGAATATATTTGTGGCACCAATTTGCGTGATTTCAACAAAAGAATAGTTAAACTTTGACACTGAATAGAAGGACCGTAACATCAAATGCAAATCACTGCCACATACATCGGTAAGTGTAAGTTAAAAGCGTTCTTTAGGTCGATTAAAACTCTTGATCGCACATTTTTATAATATTCCTTAAACAGCGCAAGAACAAGAAGTGCAATTTATAAATGTGTTCATTTGATCTTTTTTTGTTTAAAACATTCAAAGATTTTCTAATAAAACATTTTACATATTCGAATTTAAATTAAATGCCTCACCCACGATGAAAAAACTGAACTAAAAAACTAACAAATATTTCGGTTAATACCAGCAGTCCAATTTTTATTTCACACGATGTAGCAGTCCCCACACACGAACATTCCGAATTAAGCAAATTCTAATAACGCGTGTGTCTCTCGGAGCACCTATTTTGCAACCGCCCTCCGGTGCTAATTTGCATGAAATCTGGAGCAGCAGCGACGGACACTGACCTGCCCATCCCTCGACCTCTTATGTTCTCACCCAGTCACCACCCGTTCCCCACCTCGTCTTCATGTCGGCCCCAACCGGTCCCCACCCTATCCCCACCCACCTTATCCCCTTTCGCTCCTTGTCCGCTCGCGCCTTCTCGTCCGTTCCCCGTCCGCTCCGCGCCAGATCACCTGCCAGCTCCCTGTTCGCTCCCGTCCACTCCCCGTCCGCTCGCCGACCGCTTCCCGCCAGCTCCCGGTTCTCTCCCCGCCAGTTTCCCGTTCGCTCCCCGTCCGCTCCTCGCCCGCTCCCCGCCAATTCCCCACCCGATCCTTGCCAATTCCCCATCCGCTCCTTGCCCATTCCCCATCCTCTCCTTGCCAATTCCCCATCCGCTCCTTGCCAATTCCCCATCCGCTCCTTGCCAATTCCCCATCCGCTCCTTGCCAATTCCCCATCTGCTCCTTACCAATTCCCCATCCGCTTCTCACCTGCTCCACGGTCGCTCCCAGCCAGTACCTCACCAATTCCGCATCCGCACCCCGCCAGCTCGCCGTCCTCTCCCCGCCAGTGCCCCGCCCGCTCTCCGTCCACTCTCCGGCCCACGGCGCTCCGACGGGTCCCGTTCCATTGAATTACGCGAACGAGCGTGACGTCCCAGCAGGCGACTTTTATGAGGCGTAGCTATCGCGGATTGAACCATTCGTTAATTCTATGTCTTTATGTGCGATTGGCGCCATACGCTCTCCCTTTACGACGCGGCGCGCGGGCTCGCGTCGTCGGCACTCCATATACGCTCCCCACGTGCCGCGCCCGCCCCGCGCCCGCCCCGCGCCCGCCCCGCGCCCGCCCCGCGCCCGCCCCGCGCGCCGCTGGTGACCGCGCGCCGCTGGTGACCGCGCGCCCTGTTGCTGCCTGGGCGACGCGACGGGGCGTGGGGCGGGCGTGAAAGACGCCTTGCTGCCGGACGAGACACGTGTTTGTTTCTGCCACGCTAATAATGTGCTTGCTTTATTTCCCGAGAACGGAAGGGTCACCGATGAACGATTTGTGGTCGATAAAGTGTCAGTTTTGCGATGTGAGTGAAATAAATATGTCGACATGTTTTTTATTTACAATAATTACGTATAATGGGCTGACCTGGATGGCCGGGGTGGCTAAGAACGAGTACCGACTCAGCGCTTCGGTCCGAAAGGTTGCGGGTTCGAGTCACGCCTTGGGCATGGTTGTTTGTCCATTGGCTTTGTATGTGTGTTGTCGCGGAGTGCCTCGTGTTCTGCTGATCCCAGATCAGAGGATGCCACAAGTGTGTTGGTCTAGTGAATGGTCGAATATGCGTCCCATCGGGACGTAAAGGGTTACCGGCTGTTGGTTGGATAAAAGCCCTAAAAAAACATAGTGGGTGTAACATAAAAGTGTAAATGAAAATGTATTCCAATATAAAACATCTTATCTGAAAATTCTCATAATCAGTTGTGTTTGAGAGAGAGACACACCTCTAAACACTAAATAATAAAGAAAAACAATCCGCATCATAAGCTTATTAAATACAAAAATATATTTAAATTAAACAGTTATTTTTGCAGACACAGAAGATTAAATATGTTGTCCAAATTATGTTTCAAAATTGGGAAAATGCCAGTAGATATTTAAAATAATTTTGTAAGTACTAATTAAGGATACAATTTAGGAAATTGATAACTGTTCTTCCTTTCACAAGCAACTTAATATACGTGTCTCTAATACCTAGAATATTGAAAACCTTTCATCGCAATATTTTCTTCTTATGTATACATTCTGCACACAAAAAGTATCTTTCTTCTCGACCTCTATCGTATTTATCAACAACACGACAAGTATGAACAGATTTTCTTTCCTTCTATCGTAAGGGTGTCCCTACAAACCACGTAACAGTGCCGGTAAAACTAAGAAATCACTTATATCTTCGCATCTAATTTTCTATTGTAGTGACCTTTTACTTACCATCCTCCTAATAAATTAAAACAAAGGAGATAAGCACGTGTATGTGTGTGTCACGGAATCATGATCTCGTGACTCGCAAGCCGTTGCAATTTACGGCGATCAGTGGAGCGGGTGTTCGAATAAGGCAGTGAAAGTATCAGCGCCGCTCGCGGCCGGCGGAGGTATTTACGCGCGCAGGCGCATTGCTCTTCACTCATTAACATACATTTAGCCAGAAGGAGAAGTGTGAAGAATTCAACTCGAAGGAGTCGGACTGGTTTGCAAGAGCAGTTAGGATCTCGCCTACGCCACAAACGATTTCCATTCTATTTCCGCCTGCCGGTGTTCGAAGCAGAGCCAAGCAGACAAAGAACGAACTTGAAAGCTTTAGAGATATCTGGATAAATACAATTCACCAAGTATTTATAAAATTAAAATAAAATGGAATATTTTTAAAATTATAAAATTCAAAATTGTTATAATTCAAGAATTTGGCATCGAAGTAAAAAAAAAGTTAGACTTGAATAGGTAATAAATAGAAGAAAAGAATATTTAATACATGGAAAATATATTTTTATTCATTATTCTACAGTACTTTCATGTATGTTTATGACGAAAATCCTTTATTATATAATAATATAATTCCCATTATTGTCATATGGAATTTCACGATCGTACATCTACGATGATGTGTCTATCTTCCCCAGGATTTTTTTTATTGAAGCACGACAATCACCACATATTTTGGATAT
The DNA here is from genome assembly GCA_011170035.1 of Teleogryllus occipitalis. NCBI lineage: Eukaryota > Metazoa > Arthropoda > Insecta > Orthoptera > Gryllidae > Teleogryllus > Teleogryllus occipitalis. The sequence continues at coordinate 231,351 of BLKR01001326.1, read as the reverse complement.
TGATGCCTTCGTAATGTAATTCAATATGACATTACATTTACATCAATATTTATTAGGTATATCTCTTATAATATCACACGCTTGTTGTTCTAGATTATTGAGTTATATGACTCAGTATCAGTAACTGTTTGCACAAGGGCTGGAACGGAGCACTGGTGCAAACGGTTACCGGGAATAATTGACGGTGATGTTGACGATGATGATGACCATAGCTTAAAAGATTAATAATAATAATAATAATAATAATAATAATAATAATAATAATAATAATATATTTTACCCGTTGTAATTTTAGTTTTTTTAGTATTTAGTATTTTTAATCGTTTGTAGCTAGGAGTTTGATAGGAATCCTCTTTTTTAACCTTATTCTGGTAAATACCTCTTCCACAGCCCTCTGTACTGTTAACACAACGGTTATATTTAGAAGGTTAGGATTTATGACGGGGGTGAAGATGGGTTTGCAACCGCTAGCTCATAAAATAATAATAATAATAATAATAATAATAATAATAATAATAATAATAATAATAATAATAATAACTACTATTGGTATAGAAAAACAAATTTTTGACTCATTTTTGTGTGTGCGATTTCTTGCGATTTCTTCGAAATTCAAGCGATGTCTTGGCAACGCCACGTGAGCCCAGCCCGAGCGGGGGGGCGTAGCGGTAAGCGGGGCGTGAACGGGCGGGTCACGTGCCGGGCGGCGCGGCGCCTTCGCAATCGCGGAGCGCGTATCGTTTATTACCGCGCCCGCCTTCACCCACAGCACCCCCGGCGCGGCGGGGCAATCTCTTCGTTAGGCGATATCAAAAAATCCAACTGAATTTCCGCAGATACGTCCGTGAGCGGCGTGCATCGCAGGGGGAGATCGACGCGGGCGAAGGCGCGGGCGCGGGCGCCAACGTGTGTGGGAGACACGCCGACTTAATGACTCGTGGAGGAATAATAAACGCTCGCGAGCGCCCGTTGCGAAAGGCGGCCGCTACTCCAAACGAAAGAAACGGAGCGAGGGGGCGGGGAGCGGGAGGGAGAGAGACGGGGCAGTCGTTGCTTCCAGGAGGAAGATGTTTATCCTAACAATGCGGAGGCACGCGCCGCGGTGGTAAGGCGGGACGGGGAGGGGGGGGGGGCAAGCGACGACGTCTGTCTATCGTTTGGGGGCTTTCACGCGCGTTTTCACCCGCTCCCACACTCACGTAATCAAGCGGTTTTGTACTTTCGACCGGCGAATGAGGTATTGTCACGAAGCACCTATTTTTATGACGGCTTCGATACTTCCATAACAGATTTGGCGGGAGTCGAGTTGATGTTGTAATGATTTTAGATTTCGCCGATTGATAGTCAATAGCTTTTTCAAAACTCATTTATTATTATTATTATTATTATTATTATTATTATTATTATTATTATTATTATTATTATTATTATATTAGTCACAAAAAATAATATCAAAAGTTAGAAAAAGAACGTCATCGTAAATACTGGAGTATATTTTCCATTGAATTACGAATTATCATTATTCCACTTTCTCTGTTATATAAAATATCAAAAACATGTTTTCGTTTCAATCAGAATATTGGCTTATTTTCGCCTCCAATACAAGAAAAAAAAGTCATCTGGAAATGAACTTTCCTATTCTTTATGTCAGACTCATTCAAAGGAATTTTGATAAGACAGAGCGTTCGGCTTAAATAGTACGTTGGAATATCATTTTGCAATCAATTTAATTTTTATGAACATAATTTCTGAATTTTCTGGTAAACGATGTTAGCTTAAGAGTGCAAGTGATAATGGAACATATGCTAAAAATACAGAAAAAAATAGCCTAGTGCACCTGCTACTCGTAAATAGGAATTATGTATGATTTATCAACAAATCGCACCCAAAATTAAACCCACCCCCTCCACCCACCGCACAATCCCGTCTTCGCCGTCCTCGCTAGCAAACGTCGCCAGCAAACCTCTGCACTGCGCAGCCGGCGGGTCCGCGTCTGCCGCGGGGACTATCTGAGTTCATCTGCGCCCTGCGCCTAACGACGCTGCGCCGGGCTCATTACGCGTCCCCTCCCCTCCCCTCCCCTCCCTCCCCCACCCTCGCCCTTATTACGCGCGATGAGCACTCGCGTAACTCTCGCAGATGGCGCGCGGGCGCGCTTCGCGTCTGCCTGCGGTCGGAGCGCCGCACCGCGCAACCGCCGGCAGCTGCCTCCGCGCGGAATGGACCGCTCGACAGTGAAAGAGAAGGATGCCCCGCTGATGACGGATAAACAAAACGAAATTATGAACAAGAAAAGAAGTGACGCGAAGGGACTATCTCACAAATGTCAAAATTCTGAGCGCGCGCTGAATGAAAAGTTAATAATACCTGTTGTTTAGAGATGCACTGAAGCAGCAACATTATAAAAGTGAAGGAATACTCCTTTGTCTATTGATAAATAAGACTTTACTCAAAAATAAATTATGATTAAGGAATTATGATTATAAATTAAGAAAATAAGTGGAGTGAATAGTTGCGATGACTATCTCACAAATGTCGAAATTCTGAATGCGTGCTGAATGAAGAGTTAATAATCCGAGTTGTTTAGAGATGCATTGAAGCAACAACATCAGGAAAGTTAAGTAAGGTTTCTCTGTCTTATTGATAAACAAGACTACAATCAAACAGAAAAATTAATAACTTTGATGTAACAAAAAATGCACTAGCTATATTAGATTCAAATACGACTCTGCGCGATTGAAAATAATTCATTATCAATAAATATGCACGTTTATACACACACGTTATGATACATATAAACTCTGAGGGTAACGACTGTGTATAAACGTTCAATATTATCTGTAGTTGTCTGATCAAACCGCATTCGTTTACTCTTCTCATTCATAATATTTATGACAGTGAACATGACCTTTTATGCGACTCTACAAGAAACAAAGAATTCAACAAAAAGGGTGACTGTTCTTTAGACCAGACGGTACCTTCCATAATTCAAAGACTCAGCAAAAATATCCATCTTGAAAATTATCATACACCTACACAGTGAACTTTATCTACATTTCACGCCCATAAAAGACCACGCCCTTGTTCTGGTGATTTGCCAACAGTACACACGTCAAAAAAATCCCATTGAAACGTGAATACCGTCTAACTCTACTTACAGCAAGGTGATGAGTCACCTATCCACAATCAGACCCTTATATCAAATCGGCGAACATTTCGCAAGTTCCAGTTCTGTTAGTCACGCAAGCGCCGCCCTCCCCGCCCCCACCGCCGCCCACGCCGCCGCCACCACCGCCGCCACCGCCGCCGCCGCCGCCAACGACACCGCCGCCGCCGCCGCCCCCGCCGCCGCCGCCACCGCCGCCGCCGCTCCCGCCGCCGCCGCCCCCGCCGCCCCCGCCGCCTCTGTCACCGTCGCCTCCGCCGCCATCACCGCCGCCACCGCCGCCACCGCCGCCGCCGTCGCCACCGCCGCCACCGCCGCCACCGTAGCCACTACCGCCACCGCTACCACCACCGCCTCCACTGGCCCTGCCTCCACTGCCTCCGACACCCCCGACGCCACCTCCGCCCTCGCCGCCACCGCCGCCCTCGCCGCCAATTCCACCCTCATCGCCCCGCCGTCCCCGCCGCTGACGTTCGTGGATCCGTCTGAGATTTACGCGGCGCCTGCGCATGTGAGCCGAAAAGGGCGTCACCCCGGCGCAGGTTCGATTCTCGGCGCGGCGCGGCGTGGTGCGGTGCGGTGCGGCTCGTCTGGTTTGACGGCCTAGTTTCGCCGCCGCGGGCCACAGGTCGCGCGCCCTGCGACCCGCCTTCGCCCCGCGCTCTCGATCCGCGCGCGAGGCGAGACCAGGCGTTGGCCAAGCGACGCGGGCGGGGCGGGGCGGGGGCAGAGCTGGGAGCGGGGGATTTGCCTGGCACGGGCAGCGCGAGCCTCGCGGTGCGTCGTTATCACCCGGGGCCGTCGAAGTGGGCCGGCGCCACCGCGGCAGGGCGGGTGAGCGTTGAGGCGCGGGTGGGTCGGCGGTTTGGCGCCGGCCGGCGGCGGGCAGAGTGGTCCAGGTGATCGGGCGGAGTGATGTAGGCAGACAGGCAGGCTGGAGCTGGCGGTGAAGTGTGGCTCTGGTGGGCTGGTGAGTGGTGTGGAGCGGGAGGTAAGGTGTGGCTCCGGAGGGCGGATGAGCGGTGTGGTTCGGGCGGGAGTGAGAGAGGGTGTGAGGTGTGGGCAACAGGTGAGGTGCGAGTGGGCGAGTGATTTAACGAAAACGGGCAGCTTGGGACGGGTGAGCTAACGGGCGTGCGGGTGAGCGTGTTGTGTGGTACGGGCGAAGTGGAGTGAGAGAGGGAATGCCGTGTGGGCGACTGGTGAGATGCGGGTGGGCGGGTGATTCGGCGAAAACGGACAGTTCTGCGCGGGTGAGCGAGCGGAGTGGCGTTGACAATTCGAAGGTTTGACACACTTGGGTGTGTAGGTGGACAGTATTCCACGTCAAAGCAGTACTGTACATACGAGCGATGTGCGGGCGGGCGAAATGACTGACACTAACGGGAGGACAAGTGCTGAAGTGCGGGTGGTTCTATGGCAGAGGGCAGCCGCGGGAGCCATTCAGAGCGAATGGGCAGGACGGAGGTTAGAAGCGGCGACTGAAAACGCGATGGCAGCCAGACGTGCCGAAGATGATGGAAGTAACGATTTCAGGGTACATGTTTGGCGATGGTAATCAGAAAGAGATTAAAGGGAGCGCTATGTACGGTGGCACATACAGTGGATATACAATACGAAGAACAGGTGTTGTAGCGTTGATAATTGCAATCCGGTGTGAATTTAACGAACCGAAGAACAAGGCGAGTTGATATTGCAGGGCAACTGTGACCTCCGTTGTTAGTGTCAACAAGAGAAAACAAATTATTCGGGCAGTTGGAAAGCGGTGTGAATGTCCTGTTGGTCAGCGGAGCAGCAGAGCGTAGGATTATGAGGCCAAAATAGCAGGTGACGACGTACTGGTGCGATGGCTCAAGGCTGCCAAACAGGGTGTGGTGACGAGCGAGGAGGACGAGTAGTAAGACGACGCAGAGAAACGAGTTGAACGAACGAGGCGAAGGAACAAGATCCAGAATGGATCTTATGAGCCGAGATGTTCGGACGAAGGGATTAGACGAATAATCGGAGGAATGAAGAAATAGAACAGCATCAGAGCTAAGTTACAGTATTAGTGCCCTGAGGTGGAATATGCGGCAGAACCGCCCGTAGAAGTGTAGAGACGAAATGAAAAAAACGTGAAGAGAGCGAGGCGTAGACGGACAGAGGTCCAGTTGATTGATTGATTGATTAGTGACCCTAGTTAAATGTAGTGCATGATTTTTTATTTGGGGAGGTGGCGGTGGTCATTCCCCGATCTACGGCGAGTCCTGACGCCGATCTACTCGAGTTGATCTGATTTTTCCTAACCAGGTATCTCCCACCAGCGAGGCACCTCCCCAGCCGGGACGAGCTCTATGCTCCCGAACTGTTTCCCGATAACTGTGATAGTCTAGTTCATGTGAGAATAAGTGTGTGAAAGTAATGGATGAGGGAAGGGCAAGAAAGAGGAAGAAAAGATCGTACGCAGTTCGTAACGCGTTTCTTACACTACAGCGCGGGCCTGGGGTAGATCGGAGATCATATCAGAGCAGCCGGTCGCTAGAACTGTACTCCACGCAGCGACAGAACTCGACCTAGCTATGAAGTTAGGAACGAAAATCCTGCCACTGTCGGAACTCGAACCTGAGATGTCTCGGTCAGAGGCACTGCACTGACAGTTGATGCCCTGAGCCACCTTTGCCGGAGCGGAGGCCCGAGCGGGGTGGGGGACTGAGACGGGGGCGGAGCGGGGTCGCGGGGTCGAGGGTCCGCTCTTATGCCTCATTCATGGAGCGGTGATGAAAGGCATCTGGGGCGGAGGGGCCGCGTCTTCGGCGGCCGTCAATCATCCGCAGCTCGCGCCTTTTCCCCTCCCTTCCCCTCTGCCCCTCCGCTGCTTTCCTCTCCCGGGGGCCAGCGCGCTCTGCGCCGCGCAGCGTCCTTTCGCGCGCTCGACCTCTTGCGCAGCGCAGCGCAGCGTGCGCGGTCTGCGCGGATTGTGCGATCTGCGCGATCTGCGCGGTCTGCGCGGTCTGCGCGGTCTGCGCGGTCTGCGCGGTCTGCGCGGTCTGCGCGGTCTGCGCGGTCTGCGCGGTCTGCGCGGTCTGCGCGGTCTGCGCGGTCTGCGCGGTCTGCGCGGTCAGCGCGGTCAGCGCGGTCTGCGCGGTTTGCGCGGTCTGCGCGGTCTGCGCGGTCTGCGCGGTCTGCGCGGGCTGCGCGGTCTGCGCGGTCTGCGCGGGCTGTGCGGTCAGAGCGGTCTGCGCGGTCTGCGCGGTCTGCGCGGTTTGCCCGATTTGCGCGATTTGCGCGGTCTGCGCGGTCTGCGCGGTCTGCGCGGATTGCGCGGTCTGCGCGGTCTGCGCGGTCTGCGCGGTCTGCGCGGTCTGCGCGGTCTGCGCGGTCTGCGCGGTCTGCGCGGTCAGCGCGGTCAGCGCGGTCTGCGCGGGCGCGGTCTGCGCGGTCTGCGCGGTCTGCGCGGTCTGCGCGCCGTTCGGCCCGCCCGCGCCCGTCGCCCCGGGGCCCCGCGCGCCACGGCGCGTAAATTTTTCGCTCAGGATTCCGTCGCTGTGGAAGGAAAAAAAGCGTACGCGCAAATGCAAAGGGAAGAGCGCTGCGTGCGCGTTTTCTCGTGACGAGACGCAATGCCTCTCGCGAAACATTCAACTTTCATGTCGTTTCGTCATGCTGCTTTTATTGTGCTGTAAAGGAGTTTAGACGTCGGGGAGAATATTAATGGATTTTATTCCACGGTGTTCGCTCCTTGGTGAGGATGGGGGTATGATTGTCTTAAAATTGGAATTGTAGTTTCTTTGACAACATCTGATTTAAGAAAACTAATAATTGAATAGGCTTATTTGGAGTAAATATTTATCATATTCAATCTATATATCTCCTTAAGAAATTTAATAGAAAGGAATGAGTATTTAGTGTGCGAAGAAAAGACTAAACTTTATAGGTAGCCTCACATTTACTAAACATTCATTTTGAAAAGAAAAAAACTGACCCGGTAGCTCAGAGAACTGTAAGGATTTGTTACCATGTAATCTCAGTTTAATTCAGAAGAAGGACACACTGATTTATGTTTTCGAGTTTAATATCCTTCTCCTATCACGAGCCAAAAAATACAATCGTTCTGAAGGGGAAACATAAATGGATAACTGACTACCTTACAAAAGCAAGTAAAGAGTTGAAAGCTAATTACCATTTCCTCAGACATAAGAAAAGAAGCGTAATACGTTGCAGCAAGAGCTCGTTAATTAATAAACCCTCTTGTACAACCGTCTTGACCTTTTGTCCGTGTTCCAGCGCACAGCGCGTACATTTGCAAGTCCTTATCTAATCTCCAACGGCATGTCACTTCCCTCCGCTGACGTCGGACGGCGTCTATCTCCCGTGCGCGTGGCGTGTCACGTACTGCCGGCCATTGCTGACCCAGTGGGCCGCTGCGGTGTCGTCGCCTCCCAAACCGGCTCGCGGCGGGCGTTCGAAAACCAGCAGTTGGGGCAGTTGGCGAGCGCCGCCCGGGGCGCCCCGCCGCGCCGTCGCGTCGCGTCCCGCGGGGCCATTCATAAGGGCCCGCGCGCAGTGGGGCAGGCCGCTCACACTCACTGCCAGCATTCCATTTGTTTTTCAAAATAGCTCTCACCCCCTCTCCATATTCCTCTCTCTCTTTCTCTCTCTCCCTCTCTCTTTCTCTCCCTCCCTCTCTGTTTCTCTCTCCCTCTCTTTCTCTCTCCCTCTCTTTCTATCTCCTTCCCTGTTCTCTCTCCCTCACTTCCTCTAACTCCATCTCTTTCTCTTTCCGTCTCCCTCTCTTTTTCTCTTTCCATCTCTCCCTCTCCCTTTCTCTCCCTCTTTCTCTCTCCTTCCCTCCTCTCTCCCTCTCTCTCTAATTCAATATGACATAGGGGGAAAATTCATAGGATTCAAAGATGAGAACCATGTAAACAATTACGTTGAGTTATTAAAGAGAATACATAGTTTCTAGTCTTCGAGGGAAACTTTCTGAGTAGTTTCAATATTTTGCACATTAAAACTTGATTCTAAATAAAAGTAAGTTTTATAATTACCAATTATAAAACTAAAAATAAGACAAACGTGCTGAAATCTTTAAGAAGCACTTAAGAATTATTTAAAAATCTGTAAAAATATTTGGATACTAAATAATATATAGAAATAAAGTTTTCATATTATTAACAGTAGTTAGTCATGTTTGGTCTTACTTACCTTCAGCAATGGAAATTGTCAACTTTAGATCATGTAACATTAGAACATAATCGGTTCACAAGCTACCAATTTTCACTTCATTTCTACAAAAAAGTTATTTTCTGTTCTTTTCTTATTATTCTTATAGAATATTTATACGAGTGTTTACACGGGAAACGGCTGCTCTGATGTGTAGTCTTCCATGGTTTTGCCGATCAACACCAGGTGAATGTCACAGCAGTACCCTAACAAACGGGCTACCGACTACGCGCCATCTTTCCTTCTTCTTCCTTGTCCTATTCTTAGCCTTACACAGTTACACTCACATGCACGACACATCCACACATGTTGGCGGAACAGCCAAAAGCTTAGAGCTTGGCCTGGTGGGAGATACCTGGTTGAGGAAAACCTTGCAATCCGACATCACCGATTCTCACCATCCATCTGAGAAAGATCACCGTCACCTCCCGCAATAAAACATGCATCACACTTACTTATTGATGACCTTAGCAGTTGACGCATCCGGAATCACTAATCAATCAAAATTAGTTTCATTTTCCAGTTTGAGTTCATACATAATGAGTAGGACTAGGACTGTCTATTCCTTAAAAACCGTTTAAAAATCGCCATTTTGCGTGGCGAGCCACACTGTCCGGCCGCGCGGTGAGGGGCTCCTTATGCAACGCGGGCGGGCGCGGGCGCGGGTGCCGCAGGCGACGCGCGGCGCCGGCCGCGGCGGCGCTTTCTCTTGTCGCGTGTGCGCCCGGGGCGTCGCGACGCCGCCGCCGCCGTCGTAAAATGGCGGCGACGCGACCCCCCACGCGGGCCCCGTGGCACGCGCCGCCAGTCCTCCATCACCCGCCGGTATGTACCAATTAGCCCGAGACGACGGCGCTCCTCCGCGGCGCTTCCCAAAGCGGCCCGCGCGCTCGCCGGCGACCACGGCCTGCCTCGTCGTCGCCAGGGCGCCGTTCGGACCGGGCGAGCTGGCTCAGGTCAACAAATGGCACTGCAGTGCCTCGGGCTGAGAGGTTCTAGGTTCGAGTCCCGACGGTGGCAGGATTTTCGACACCAGCTAGATAGCTAAGTCCAATTCAGTCGCTGTCTGAACACGAATCCTGGCCCCCGGCTGCTCTGATCGGTAGTTTTCCGTGGTTTCTCTGATCAACATCATGTGAATACAGAGCAATACGCTAACAAAACGGGTCATGAACCGCGTGCGATCTTTGCTTCCCCGGCGGTTCCCCACTGATGAGAGATACCTGGTTGGGGCAAAAATCCGTTAGGTGACAGGTAGGTCGGTGCCGGATCTCACCATCCAGTGTCGGAAGATCACCCCCACCTCCGAAGGGAAATAACTTGCACTACACTTACAGAATTATTGCTCTTGGCATTGACGCGCCCGACATGACTGATCGATCAATCAATCAAAAAAATGGCATTAAATTGGGCACGTTGAATTTATTCTTTGTCATGGTCATAAGCATATGGCTTTTCCGGGAAATGATTGTCAAGATGATTATTAGGATTCGATATGTATTATGGAATAAGGGTGAAAGAGTCAAGGAAAACGGGAAAACCTGAAGAAAACTTACCTCGTACCTTCTTGGTCTATCAAAAATTTCGGTTGACCGGGATTTGAACCCCTGACCCACGGCAGGAAGGCGAACGGTTCGACAGCTAAACCATGAGTTCTCGTGCTTCAGGGTTTGGCGGCATGACGGTTTTCATCTATTAATATGTATTCCCCATTAACCTAAATATTTAATTTCTTTAAAACAATTTGATCTTTTCATATGTTTATATCTCGTGTCCGGAGTCAGTTAAAACTCGTATTTATTCAGTTAAAATCCAATTTTAAAATTTATAAAATAAAAAAAAGGTTGGGATGTATATTTTAAAGTATTAAAATATAATTTATTTTAAATTACAAATTATTATTGAATATATGTTATTTTCAAGTGCAATCACCCTGAAGCAGACGAAGTATATTTTCCTCACCAACAAAGTGGCATCGCGAAAGTCAGTCATGCAAATTTCTTATGAGTTTGCCACACGCCACGAGGATCATAACGCCTCGAAGACAGTAGTAAAGCAATTGAGACGAGTGAAACTTCGTAAAACTGCTTGAAAGCTATCGCAGGTCATAGAAACTTTCGCCCAGACCGGCAGGCAGTTACCACTAAGAGGACGACGCACTGCCACGTGCTGAAAGGGACAACAGAAGGCCACCGATCCAGTCTCTATTCACCGTTTCAGTACGATTCAACCATTGGTTTGCAATCCATCGGTTACGCCATCCAATAAAACCTGCAAAACGTGTCATTACTGGATATCCTTGTGACGGAAAGAGCAAAACTCCATATCAAACATCAAATTTCGGTTCTACAAAACGTCTCCTTCCATTCCAGACAATTTACTGTGCAATTGTAACATCATTCTGACTGCTTACGAAACATCTTCACATCATTCAGTAAAATTGGAAGGGTTTTAAGTAATGGAACCAACGTCCATGTACATTCAGTTAATACCTTATCAGGTTGTAATTATTAAATGAAATAATATTCAAATTTTAACTTTTTAATGTTACATTCAATGTGTAACCCTTAACAGCTATGTAAATCATTGAATCAAATTGATTGTAAATAACCATTGACACAAATAAATAGTAAAAACCGATTTTTTAAATTGACTTTTCACTGACGTACCAAAAAGAATACTTTGCGTTCAATTATTTAGTTCAAATCAATAATTTATTTTTTATATCACTTCTCGTAGAAACGAATGTAAATTCAAGAAAAACAATTAGTAAACATGACTGAGTGACGGCTACTACCTACCAAGTCACGCAATCCCACCACGGTAAAAGATACGAACAATACTGCATTATTTAGATAACGCTAAAATAATAACGTTTCGCTTAATCGCTTACGTAATCGCCACCTCTCATTCCGCAAAGCGTTCCGTTCTGATAAACGCGCGGAGTCAAAAGTGACGTCAGGGCAGTTCTGACAGCACATTTCCAGCGACCGCAACATCATCTGAATGAACGCGTAAAATCCGTCAGCGACCCGATTTCGTCAATGTTTAATCTAAGCGAGGCGGCGGCGAGACGGCCCGTCCTCAGCCCGCGCGTCGCCGCCGTCGAAGCGTCGCCCGAGGACACAGCGTCGGGGATTAGAGGGGGCCGCCACGGCGGCGGCGGCGGCGGCTGCGCCCTCGAGCGGAAAATGACGACAGATCTCGACTCCGCGCGGCGCGTGCCCGCTCCGTCAATTGCCAGCCGTCCCGTCCTACCGCTCACCGCCCCGCCCCGCTCCGCCCCTCCCGTCCCGGCCCGCTCCTTCGCTGGCCTCTTATGCCCGCTCCGCCCGGGCACGCTTGTCCCCTCCGTGCCCAGCCCCGGCGCGCTCTTCCCTGCCCTGTTTCTCCCCTCTCGTCAATGCCCAGCCTGGCTCCTCTCCGCTACGCCCTTCCCTGCTCCGCTCCTCCTCGCCAGTCACCTCCCCACCTCGCCCCCTCCCTGTTCCTCCTATCTTGTCACCGCTCTTCACACTCCTCTCCGCCCTCTTCCTCCTCTCCAGTCATCTCCCCGCCTTACTCCTCTCCGACCACTTGCTCTCGCCTGTTACGGCCCCATCCCGCTCCTCCCACCCTGTTCCTCCTCGCCCGTCACCGCCACACCTCTCTCCGCCCCGCCACGCTCTTCCCCGCCCGTTCCTCCTCTCCCTTCATCGCTCCTCTCCGATTCGTTCCTCTTCATCCGTCACTGCTTCTCTTTGCTCCGCCCGGTAAATCCCCTCCCTTGCCAGTTCCTCCTCGCCTGTAACCTCCCGTTCTCGCTCTTCCCCGTGAATCTTCTCACCGCCCTGTTCCTAGTCGCCCCACACCGCCCCGCCTCGCTCTTCTCTGCCCCGTTCCTCCTCTCCCGTCCCCGCCCTACTGTGCTTGTCCCCGCCCCACTGTGCTTCGCCCCGCCACGCTCCGTCCCGCTCCGTTCCTCCTCGCCCGTCACCGCTCCACCTCGCTCTTTTCCCTGCCCCGTTTCTCCACGCCCGTCACCTCTCCGGCCCCCCTCCCCCTCTGCGAGCCTTCCCGCAACTCTCAGCTTCGATCTGCCCTCCCCGCTCCACTCCCCCAGTCCCAATTTGCTTCGCTTCGGAGCCGGAGGGACTCCCCGACACTCGGCGCGATGACGGCAGCAGCGGCGCGGCGCCGGTCGCCGGTAACCCAGTCGTAAGCAATACCCAACTGGACTCTCTCGTTATATTGCGTTCCAGCTTGGAGCAGACTTTTTCTGGCTCTTGCCGTTGCCAACAGACGATGAAAGAAGCGGCCGCTCGAGATTTTAGACGGGGTTTCTGCCCTGGTACCACTAACTCTCGAGAGAGAGTTATAAAGTCGATGTGTTACGGTTAGGTGGGATTTGTGAAATTCACTGTTTTACTGACTAATCTTAAAACATGCAATTTTATTAATTTTGAGGCTTCGTTTTCCGTAAAAAAGTATATTTGATACGTTATTTTAGTCTAATCAGCCGACAAATATTCTTCCCAGCACTAGTCATTTCAGGAGAAGTAGGGACCATACTTATACAGGCTCGTTACTTGCACCAGTCACTCAGCGCAAAGAGAGCTTCACGCCTGCCTGAGCGCTAAAATGGGTGCTTTCAACGAAAATTCTTCAGCGTCTCTCTGTAATATCTATACTTATTTGAATGAAAAATGCTATCATTTTGTGGCCTTGTGCCGCTAGAGATGTTTTGTTGACTTGTGGCAAGCGCCGTGGTATTAACACGAAAATACACAAAAAATGTAAGGAAAGAAGTGTTCAATTAATTCGCGCTTTATAAATTACTGCGTCTAGCAGATAATAGAGAGCTATTGCTGAAGGTTAATGAATAAAAACACGGACGTCTACAGCGTCAATTACGGTTGAGGTGCAACCCTTTTCAGTTGTATGTAGGTCGTCTGAAGCGAGACCATCAGTCTTTTCTCTTTTCTTCTTAGAAACTTACAAACTTCATTACAAAATATGAGTGACGAATGTTCGCTCATGTAGATCACATGTGGTGGTAGTAGCATTGGTTGGGGGGAGAGCCCTGCCAATCAGCTCTAGTTGCATCAAAGCAATGTCAAACACGACAAGTTGCTTAGAATTTCTCAGCATGCGAGTAATTGAACGAGGCCTGGAAAATAACATATGAAATTGTTTACATCTTCTCTTGCGCCTTCCTTTCCGCACATCATATACGCCATCCTCTGCTTATCTTTTCATCAAGGTCAATCCGCGGGCAAGTTGCAATCTTCCCATGCGACCATCCTCCTCACTGCGCTCGTTACGATACTCGCATGCGTCCTCCCACGCGAGTCTTGCTATCTTCCCATGCGTCTATCCTCCCCGCTGCACTCGCCCTGGTCCTCGCATGTATCATCCCACGTGTTTCTTGTGGTCGTCGCATGCACCCTCCCACGTGTTTCTCGCGGTCCTCGCATGCGCCATCCACCGCGCTCACTGAGATTGTCTCATGTCCCATCCCTCCGCACTCCTTGCGATCGTCGCATGCGACATTCTACAAAGTCCTCGCTACCGTTGTATGCGCCATCCTCCACGCCCCTTGCGATCGCCCCTTGCGCCAGTGGCTTGCTGCGCCGGAGTCCGGCGTGGCCCGGCGTCCTCCGGTCGCACGAGGGCTCTTGATTCGCTGCGCGACGCCCAGCGGGAGGGAGGGGGGCGGGGTCGACTCCCGCGCATTGTGCTGCTCCTTCCGCGGATTAAGCCGCCCCAGTGATTCAGCCCTGGCGCAACGGCGGCGCCTTGCCCAAGCGAGGCCTTGCCGCTACTCTCGTTTTGTTTGGAAACGGATTTCTAGGCCTGCAACCACACCGCCTCTTGAAGGTCCTGCAGCGAACAAGAGCTGAGCTCTCTGGAAATTCGTTTTCTAGCCTTCAGACGGTTGTTTGCGCCGGTCGGTTCGGTGGTTTCCCTGTGTTTTGTAGATCATCCACGCGCCACAATTTAGATTTGCTTTCCACTTCACCTGAGAGACCTTTACGTCTTTAAGAGACGAATTTCTCTTAGATAGGATAGCATATACTCACGATATTTGAAGTAAGTTAGTTTCATGAAATTAAATATACAACAGAAAGAAACTAATGAAAAATAACGAAATGAAAGAAAGAAAGAAAAACCTAGCGAAGATGGGTACAGCTTGAACTACATTTTCGGCTAAATGTGTAGCAGCTAAGAGTTATCACACACAGATTAGTAAAAAATGAAATTTACTTTGTTTATTTTTGTTAAGAAAACATCGTCACTTTACTTACGTAACCTAAAAACAAATTCCGGCTGAAGTGATTCACCATCAGAAACCTGCAATCGCAATCCGTGTACCTCAGAGGTCGCAATGAACCGCTCCGGCAGGAAAAATCCACGAAAGGACGCCGTCGATTACTTATAATTACAGCCCCAGCCCACCTTCCCCGTCTCGTTCCCAAAATTAACATACAAGAGGAGAGAAACCAGGACGCGATCTTCAGGGGCCGCGTGAGGCAACCCCGGGGGCGTTGCGCAGCCGAGACGCACCGCCTATGACACAGCCGCAGCCTCTACCACCACCGCCGCCGCCCCCCGATCCATCTCCTTGTTCCTCCCCCGTCGCCCGCGCCTCTTCAGCCAGTTGAGTTGGTTTGGTTGTTTTTTTCGTGCTTCCGGGCGCGTCAACTGCTTCGGTCATTAGTCCCGTTAGTGTAGTGCATGTTTGTTCTCGGGAGATGGTGGTGATCTTCCCCGCTGGATGGCGAGATCCGGCGCCGACCTACCGTCGGCTAGTGGGGTTTCCCCCTAACCAGGACTCTCCCACTAGCGGGGCACCGCCCCAGCCGGGACAAGCTCTAAGCTCCAGACCGGTCTCCCGGGATATGTGGTAGTGTAGTGCATGTTAGTGTAAGTGTGTGTGTAAGGGGAGAGGAAAGGACAAGGAAGAGGAAGGAAAGATCGCTCGCGGTCCGTGGCCCGTTTGTTAGGGTACTGGCTCCGGCATTCGCCTGGTGTTGATTGGAGAAACCACGGAAAACTACCGATCAGAGCAGCTGGCCGCTAGAATTCTCCTCCAGACAGCGACTGGACACGACCTAGCTGAAAAGCTAGTGTCGAAAAACCTACCGCCGTCAGGACTCGTTCAGCCAGTTGAGCCACGGCGCGACGTACTATATTGTTCCTGCGCGGCGCGGGGAGAGAAAACAAGAGTGGTGACGTCAGCAATGAGCTGCTGCCCGAGTTCCCAGAGGGACGCCCGGGGGGCGGCGTGGGAAGGGAAGAGGCAGCGGCGGCGGCGGGGAAGAATGGAGACGCGCGAACGCGGAGAATAGCGAGAGTGAGGACACACGGGCTCCAATTACGTCACCGGAGGCGCCACGCGACCTGGTGGATACGCAACCCGGGACACATCCTTTCTCGCCCCCCCCGCCGCTGTGCCAAGGCGCTCGTCCCGGGCGGGCCGCCTCTCGGGATGGCAAAAGAACATCGATGTTTTCCACCAGAAACATCGATATATCCGAAGGGTCGCGGGTTCGAGTCCGGCCTTGGGCATGGCTGTTTGTCCCTTGACTTTGTGTGTGTGTTGTCGCGGAGGGCCTCGCGTTCTGCTGACCCCAGATCAGAGGAGTCCGCAAGTGTTTGTCTAGTGTATGGTCGAATATGCGTCCCTTCGGGACGTAAAGGGCAACCGGCTGTCGGCTGGATACAAGCCCTAGGAAAAAAAACATCGATATATTAACATCGATAATCTGCTTTCGATGTTTTCTTCACATCGATATTTTGTTGCAAGAACATCAATGATTTTTTTTAAATATATGGGTTTAAGTACGTTGTAGAGTAGCGCCAATTCACAGCAATATCGTTAATTTGCGTCGTCATTTTTTGTGTCGTGTACCTCAGAGGTCGCAATGAACCGCGCCGGCAGGAAAAATCCACGAAAGGACGCCGTCAATTGCCGTGGAAAGCCGTGGAAACAAGCATATCGTTGTTTTGCGTTTATCATGCTGAACATTTTGTCTGTGCAATGTGAGTGTGAATTTTAGGTGGTTTTACTTTGATTTTGTATGAATGGAAGTGACTAAAGGGTAAAGTAGCGAAATAAGATGTTTTTTATTGTTAATTTTATTCTTTACATTCAATAACAATTTCTATTAACATACCGCTTACATCTGGTAACTAAACAATAAAATATGAATGATCTTGGCTGTCCAGGCGACGACGCGTCGAAGGCTGTGTTACCGACGTTTCGACCATCTTGTCGTGGTCTTCCTCAGGGCTGTTCAGATCAATTACATGACTCTGGCCGCGGAAGCCTACGACCAAACTATAAAATATATCCCTTTTCCGTACTGTAATTAAAAATGGATACGAAAATAGAATGTTTATTAGTCTATAATTAAAACATCGATGTTTTTCGTCGACATCGAAAAACCTTTAGTAACGTATCTGTGTATCGATGTTTTGGATAAAATTTGCTATCAGTAGCCGCCTCGCCTTTGCGGCTGCCAGCAGCGGGATCCGACCGCGAGGCGCTCTATGCGGCCGCGTTGGGCAACTTGAGGCTCGAAGGCTCCCACGCGCCCCTCGGAACAACGCCACTTCGCGGCCGGGGGCTTTCCGGCCTCAGGAGGCCTAATTTCAAACCTCTCCTAGCCACCAGAAAGTAATGGAGGACTAATTTAAACCCGTACCTTCGGCGGACGTCGGATGAGAGCGGTCTCAAGGCAAGGGGGGGCTATTTCATTCTCTAATAACGCCGCTGGAAACTGGGATGTGGGATTGTTGTTCAAAAGTCACGTTCGCGGTCGTTCGTTATCCGTCATGTTGGCCACGATCTGAAATATTTACGTGGAAATGGAATTTTGTGTATTTTTTCGAAATTACTTTCGTATGTTTTCGTATATTGTGTGGTTTATGCAAGTTTTTCAATCTCTTGCAAGACGTCACATAACAACAGGGTTTCCTGTAAAAGGTATACGCAATGTTCAAATGGATTACGACCTTCAATGCTTTCGTAAGTTTCACACGAAATACGACGGAAGAATGGTACCGTTGGACGGAAGAATTTGTTTTGCTTGTATATAGCGTGAGTGGATTTTTCTCTAAGGTTCATCATTATGCTTACCTTTGGTTTTGCATGTATATACGTTTAAAATATATTTGTTGTTTTCACTATAATTCTGTAGCCATAAAATCTCAAACTAAATTCCAGTACGTTATAGTGTACTCAAATTCTAACAATTGAAATGCTCAAAACATTAATTTAATTATTCCTCTCTGAGATTCTTTGTGACAATACGTACTTCATTCCAAGAGTGCAAAATACACTACTGAGCTCGTATTTACTAGGTGATTTCCCATTCGTGTAGCATGTTTGGACATTTAGAGCGCATATTTATTTCGAATTTCTTCCTAATAGCTTCCTGAAGCATTTCAGAGTTGCGTGCCGATAGCAATTCATAGCGTTGGAATTCAAGCGGTTGCATCTTTATTACCCGCCTGCCACGCAACTATCCTTAAAGAAGTCGTAAATACAGGAAGAGTGCCGTTGATCCTAATGTTTGTGGATACATTAGCAAAGAATGTGTTTCTGAACATTTTGCTAGATTATGTGTGTTGCTTTACATGAAACCTTCCAAAGTAATCATTAATTTAGAAGCTATAGAAAGGTCAAGAACAGTTTAGTAGTACATGCTTATAAAATACTACGAAGAATTTCCACAGAGTGTAACATGTATTCCCAAGTATTCATGTAGAGTACTTACCTTGATAAAATCGCAGTATTATCTTCAAATATGTGAAAGATACATATGCGACGAAATAAAATAGCAGATATTGAATGTTTATGTCATGTAACTACGTATATAAAGTTAAAAAGATAATACAAAACGCGCATGAAAATAGTCAGCTACTGTGACTGCTGAATCGTTCATAAATTCAACCTACATGTAGAGTGTACAACAAAAAACTATTATCCAATGACGTTATTCAGGAAAATGACAAAACTCGTGTTTACTCATGTCTCCTTTCTCATCATTACTATACTTAATAGAAAGGAAAATAATAAATGTTTCAAATATTGTTTCACGTTGTAATTTTTGCAAATATTTCAGTTAGTTTACTCTATGCGATGTGTCTTCCATTCTTTTAAGCGATTTTAGAAAAGCTTATCGTAAAACTGATACCAAAACATTGTACTTTCTAACAGAGAAAGGAAAAAAACATAATAACAAAATTGACGAAATTCACTATTGGACGTTCTGTGGCGAAACTCGACGCCGTATTGAAACTGGACGCCGACCCGAAAACTTTCCCCCTACAGATACAGTTACACAATTTGAACCCCTACTAGCAATTGGGAAAAGATATGAAGCAAATATATTGGTGGTTTTACAGAAATGAATTAAAGAGCGTGGAACATTAACTAGATAAATCGCACCAAATATGACAAACCTCCGCGGTTCGTAAATGTTAACATCTCTATTTTGGTCGAAGTATCTTCTTATTCCACCAAGCTCTTCATCTTGTTATTCTCTCAAGCTATTCATACACATTAACAAGTTACGTATAGTAACAAGTTAAGACACACATTCACAAAAGGCTTCATGTTATCATTTACGAATATCTGAAAGGTTTCTAATTTATTGTATTCTACATTTTGTATTACTCATCGCAATAGTTTGGTGTTGTGACGTCCCACCGAGCGCGCAGCGTAGGCCCAAAGTATAGAACGATTTTCCTAAGGTTGAGCCAGTTCGCGAAAACAAGTGAACATCACATGTATTTCAGAGAAGTATCCCTCCGCCGCGACAGCTGTCCAGTCACGCCTCTTCGTAAAATGCTAATGGCTCCTGTGAAAACATCCCTACGAAGAAGTCTTAAGTTTCGTTGAGGTATATGCACGTACATAAGTCATGGAAATATTTAAATTTAATTACGTATGTGGAAAATCTCTTAACATGCTCTCACAATCAGTAAAGAAAAACTGCCACGAATGTAAATAGAAAGAAAAATTATTTTAAGCTGGAAACACGTGCACCGGTACGCATCTCGCATTCAAGTCTCGGTTTTAAAATAAACATAATATTTATCACACAAAATGTAAATTCAATGTAATATATAAAGAAAAAAAATTTACAGAAGAGCACATTACACTGTACTTCCTAATATCAATTATTTCTCGCAGCGCACTATATTTTTGTCGGACTAGGACACGACGAAAGGAATTGTCGAAGCCATTTACAAGTTAGCCAACTGGAAACGAACGAATGCGGGAAGGGAGTCTAATGGGCTCGAGGGCACAACGACCACAGAACCTTCAGTTCTGTTGCCAGCACTAGCTGTCACTTCGGCTCATCCTAAGGAAAATCGCTCTGTAGCTCTGGCAGCGCCTTGCGGCGTCGGCGCGGGGCGTCGACGCTTGGCGAGGCCACTGCGAGGCGACGGGTAACACGAACGCACACTCTGCTCGCCCTGCGCTCGCCCACGCCGCCGCCACCGCCTCGCCCGTTAATATTCAACGCGGCGCCCTCCGCCCCCTCGCCCCGCGCGCCGCTTTGGGCGAATTAGCATCGCATTAATCCCCGCGGCGAACGAGGCTGCGCAGCCGCAACCGCTGTTTGTTTTTGCCTCCGCGTCGCGACTGCGGTCTCCGGAGAGAGGATGGCACCGAAGGAGATTTTGTTTCTGGTGTGCTATCGTGGTTCTTGTTTGTTTCGTGTGCATTTTATGAGAAATGTTGAACACTGTGTAGATGCAGTACGAGCCCAAGTCGAAGGTCTTTAAGCTCTGACGTTTAAGCTCTACAATGTTGCTCTACTACATCGCTCTACTAGATGGTCGCACTGTGGTCTCCGGCCAGAAGATGGAACCGAAGGAAACATAACGAGATATTTTGTTTCTGGTTTTATTTCGTGATTCTTGTTTGTTTCGTATGCATTTTATAAGAAATGTAAAACACTATATAGAGACACTGTGAGCCGAAGTCGGTCTTTAAGCTAGGAAGAATAAGCTCTACCATGTCGCACTACTAGATGGTCGTTCTATGATCTCCGGAGAGAGGATAGCACCGAAGGCGACCGGCGGGAGGTTTGGTGTCTGGTTTGCTTTCGTAGTTCTTGTTTGTTTCGTGTGCATTTTATGAGAAATGTAAAACACTACATAGAGGCAGTATGAGCCCAAGTCGAAGGTCTTTAAGCTAGGAAGTTTTACCTCCCGGTGGAGGACGACGTAATGGCCACAGCAGCGGAGCACCAGCCGCCACCGGAAGCCTCCGCCCCGCGCGCTGGCGGCGCGTGCGGCGGCGGCGGCGGCGGCGGCGGCGGCCGCCTGCTTGCGATGCGGCGTCGCGACGTCGGCGTCTCGGGCGTCGCCGGCGGCCTACATCCACCTCCTTATGCAGGCGCGCGCCTCCGACCGGCGGCGACGCCGTCGCGACGCCTCGGCCGACGCTCGACACGCACTCGCTCAGGCGACAGACGACGCAATTGCACAGAGGCACCGCCAGTGTATACTAGCCATAATTTATGTTTTGTGGGTCCTTGATACTGAAAAATAGAAGGAGGGAAAAACATCTGTCCGTCTGTCTATGAACAATGCTAGAAGCTAAACGATTCATCCTATTTTCTCAAACATTGATATTCCTCAACCGAATTTTCGTCAGAAAAACTCTTATTACAAGATTTTGATAAATAAAAAGTGAATAAATCAAGTTCCTAAATTTAGAAAAATTCTCTCACACGGGATGTAGCCAGAATCAATGTTTTGTGGGTCCTTGATACCGAAAAATCGAAGAACAGAAAAACTCTTATTACAAGATTTTGATAAATAAAAAGTGAATAAATCAAGTTCCTAAATTTAGAAAAATTCTCTCACACGGGATGTAGCCAGAATCAATGTTTTGTGGGTCCTTGATACCGAAAAATCGAAGAACGGAAAAACATCTGTCCGTCCGTCTGTCTGTGAACAACGCTAACAGCTAAACGGTTTCGCCTATTTTCTCAAAAATTGATATTCCCCAATCGATCTGGCTGATTAAGCGACCCCTTGAATTTGAAACCGATATTTTAATTTGTGTGTGTGTGTGGGGGGGTACTTAACATAAAGCCTCATCTCGAACTGTTCATTTTCGCTTACATTCCCGTACCGGGATAGGCTTCACTAACTATTTTAAGGAAACGGTCAGCGGCCCGCGGGGGAGGTGAATATCACCCCGGAGGGGAGTCTGACGAGAGAAGGACGCTCTGACAGACATTGATGTAACCTCAACAGCCAAATGCCAAGACCATTTCGCAGTGTTCTCGCACTCAGTTTCAAGGCGAAGGAAAATTATTCAAGCAATGTCTTTAAAACACAAAACTCTGAAACGGCTCTACAGTGTATTCAATCTGATTGGAGTACATTTCAAATCATGCTGTGTAATTAGTATTCAACTTTGACTGTTGAGACTTAGTTTTAATCTGCTCATGAACGAGCTCTGAGACGCTAATTACTTTCACGCTATCGCTTTCGCAGTAGAGAGAAAGTTATGTAATGCTGCGCGAAAAAACTGTGAATTTTCGTCAGAAAAACTCTTATTACAAGGGCGTGGTAAATAAAAAGTTAATAAATCAAGTTTCTAAATTTAGAAAAAAAATCTCTCACACGTGGTGTAGCTAGAATCAATGTTTTGTGAGTTCTTGATAACCGAAATATCGAAGGACGGAAAAACATCTGTCCGTCCGTCTGTTACCAACACTAGCAGCTAAACGGTTCATCCTATTTTCTCAAGAAAATATATATATTTCTCAATTGATCTGGCTGATTAAGCGTCCCTTAAATTTGAAACCGATATTTTAGTTTTGGAGATACTTAACATGAAGCCCATAGCACATTCTTCAAATTAAAAAGAACGCTCCAACATTTTTAATTAAACTTGTTACTGGATAGTGTGAAGGGTATTTAGGAGAATGGGGTAGTTCTTTTGCTTGTTAAAAAGCCTGATTTTTCGAAAAATTGGAAAAATTCAAAAAATTGTTTCGGTAACTTTCTGCAACTACAATTATGAAGATAGAAATGTTTTTCCGTTCATGGAATCTGTTCCATAAAGATAGGTTTTGAAATAAGGTCATGCAGAATTTTTCGAAAATTTTAGTTCTTTCTAGTAATTTTTGCGTGAAAAACAGGCGAGAAAGTACGTGCTATTTTAGCACCCACTAGTCGTTCAAATGCAACGCTGTGTATTGTGCGCAGGGGACTGTGGCCGCGCGTCACCGTCTGAGCGCCTTGTACGCACGCGTAGCGCGTGAGGGGTGGGGGCGGGGGCGGGGGTGGGTCGGTGGGCGGGGCGGCGGCTGGAGCCTCCTGGGGTCGCGCGGAGCGGCGGCGCGCGAGGTCGCGTCCCTCGTTAGAGTGCAGCCGACGGCTACGACCGGCAATTAGCAAAGCAGCGCAGCGCGGAGCTGCCCGGCTACGGCGCCACGGGGCGGAGTAGGAGCGAGACACACAGAGAGAGAGAGCTAGCGAGAGAGGTACAAATAAAGAGTGCGGGAGAAGTGAATAGGGAAAGTTGGGAAGGGCAAGAAACGAACATGGCGAGGTAGGATGAGGGAAGCACAGGGCGTGGACAGATGTTGGAGAGGAATACGCGAGACGGGTCTGGGGAAGGAAATTGGGAAAGAGAGAGGCAAAGAAATGGAAATGAAGGTGTAGGCGTGTGAGAGTCTACGGTTTGCTTAATTAAGATGAGGAAAGAAGGAAAGAGAATTCAATTGCAAAACTACATTTCAGAACAAGTCAAAATAAACAGTTTGTACTCGAGTACTCAGCCTTAACATTACATTTCAGTCTGCACAAAACAAGACTTGATGGCCCAGATTTCCACAATGACAACATGATGAACGGAAGCAATATTTATTGTAAAGCAACAAATGATATGTTCTCTCAGTACTTACATTTTGCCTGGACATGTCCTAAGCTCCGTCTTAATCGATGTCCCGAATTTTTTTCATTCAAAAGAAATGAAAAATATATTTATCTCTAAACTAAAATTAACGCAGTTAGTTATTTATGATACAGGGAGGAAAGAATTCAGTATATGAATAGCGAAAGGATGGAAATTTTTGTTTGAGAAAAGGGTTCTTCGATGAACTATATTTGGGTTTTTCTAACCTGACCGATGACACTTCATCAGCTGTTACGGTGTCATCCAATCGAGAACTAAAACGTCGTCACGATGACGTCATTGTAGAGACGTTTAAGGTCCCGATTGGGCGAAACCGTAACAGCTGATCAGCTGTCATCAGCCAGGTTACACAAAACCAAGTATACTGCCCCAAGTCCCTGGTTTTCCCCGGGTGTCCCTGGCTGCACCATCTGCGTGTTTGTGTGATCGCCCACCGGGCGACGCTTAGCGCGGCGCAGAGGGCGGGGCGTGCGGGCGGCGCGCCCGCGGGCGATCGCGAGCTGACGTCACGGGCGCACGACCTGCCCGTGCCGCGCGCGCCGCGCGTCCGTCAGCTGTCAGCACCGGTGCTCCGCCAGGCGCCGGGGTTGCCTAAGTACTCCCTGAACGCCCACGCGCCGCCGTCTGACGAGTTTGAATGTCAGAGAGACAATGGCGCCCGACGACCCTCGGGAGCAATGGGGTCGGACGCGCCCCGAGAGCTCGCGGTTTCAGAGGGGAAACTGAAATCTCTCCACATATTGACTCTTTCCAATGTTCTGAAGCTCTAATGCTGCTGTAAAGTGCTGTGAAGTGCTGGTCAGTGTAATTTAAAGAAAACAGTGTAGTGTAGTGCAGTGAAGTGTAGTGAACCCGATCATCGCCGTTCAAAAAAATATAATTTAGCCAATATGTATGTAGTTGGCACTGAATTTTAATATCACCAACATATAATTGTTGTATATCATGATAGAGTTGAAATAATTGTTATAATACTTAATATTAGTGATAGTATTATTGTTGCATCCTGGTTTTTTATTGTACTCTATTATTTTTATTATTATTATTGTAAATATTGTTAATTAACTTCCACCGAGTCGTATCCAATTGAAGTTCAAATAAATGTATGTACGATGTATGTAATGGGTTTAGTTCGTATATTTAGATCTAAGGAACGAATTGAACATGAAACATGAATTAATTAAGCCATCAATGTATGGTAGTTTCGTAATAACATCTCCTCAAAACTATTAATGACATCAAATATCTTACATTAACTCTTGAGCATGTGTTTTTGAGAAATATCATTTAACTTTTAATCACTTCAGTTTAAACAAATGTTCCACAATATATCGTAATCTCCAAACACCTTATTTCTGGGACACGAGTTCTATGTTAAATTGATCGTCCTGATCAGAGTAATTCGCAATTACGTCTTCTGTGCTGCAGCCGCTCTACACTTCTAAATTCCGGGCGAACGTCGCGAATTACAATTTCTTTTATTTCATGATACTTGCAACCTGCTCCGGAGAGAAATGGAAAAAGACAAAAAGTGCAGGCGATACATTTTGCTGCGTCAGAGTGATTGCGATCCCAACACCCGACCGGTCGGGCCAGACCCCTTCCCTTGGCATTCCGACATGGCGTCTGGAAAAGCGAGCCGACGCCTAAGCTTATTATTCTACACTGAATGTATAGCTTTCAATATTCACAACAGAGAAGGGCCCGTGCCAATTTCCAGTATCAGAGATCGACAAAAATTGCTTGAAGTATAATAGAATCAATTTTGAAGGAGAAAAATAATTAGTATTTAGAAATTAATTAAAAATATTTATAAAAAGTATCAAATTATACACGTAATCAAATTATTCACGAAAATATTAGATTACACGTATTTCTACTTCATTCAACCACAAACCTTGCTGAAAATAATTCATCATTGGACAAATGTGGTGTCGTCACATGATGCACTGCGATTGAAATGTTGTAATATCGTAGTTATCATTTACAATAATTCAACTAGTTTTGAAACATACATGAAAGAAAATGTTCAAAATCTTTCGTATTATTTACAACTCTTTTACACATGATTAAGTCCTAATGTCCACAATCGCCTGATTTTTCTCTATAAAGTTGCCATCATTACTAAAAGATAATGATATCCATTGAATCATTATATCGATATTACACAAGTTCATAATGATGCGGAATCACATGTACACTGGCAGATTCCGTCAGCCCTACCATCACCTCCACTTCCCGAGTGTGGTATGCAACGCGCGCAACACTTGACGGGCGGACACCGCCCGCGCATGCGCGTGTGCGTGCAGATAAATGCTCACGCGTGGCAAGGACGACGGCGCGCGTCGGCGCCGCCAACGCCGTCACTGTCACCATCGCCACCATTGCTGCCATCGCCAACTCTGGCTGCTATCGCTGTCATACGACACCGTCGCCGCCGCCACCGCCGCCTCCGTTGTTACCACCGCCGCCACCGGCATCACCACTACCACCACCATCGCCACTGTCAATGTCACCGCTACCATCACCATCTTCGCCATTTCTATGTCACCGCCTTCGCCTTTACCATCGTCGCAGCCTTCTCCATTGCTATCGTTACCGCAACCTCCACCACCTCTATCACTACCACTGCCACTACCACTGCCACTACCACTGCCACAACCACTACCACTGCCACAACCACTACCACTGCCACAACCACTACCCCTGCCACTGCCACTGCCACTACCACCACCACTACCACCACCACTACCACCACCACTACCACCACCACTACCACCACCACTACCACTACCACCACCACTACTACCACCACTACCACTACCACCACCACCACTACCACCACCACTACCACCACCACTACCACCACCACCACGACCACCGCCACGCCATCGCCACGCCATCGCCACCTCCACAACCTCCACCACCATTACCACCGCCGCCACAGCCCCCGCCACCGCCCCGTCGTGGCACACCGCCAAGCGCCCAGCCTCGAAATTATTAGGTGGACCCCCGCTCCGCAGTCACTTAAAGCTCCATGCATTTAAATCGGAATTCGGAGGACCTCCTCGGTGAATCTATCATTCGCATTATCCCGCCGGGCCGCCCCGGGTCACGGACGCGACTCATCTGCATGCTCAACGGTTATGGCAGCGCGGGGAGGTGCAGTCCGCCCGCGTTACGGCGCCGTAACACGCGACCCCAGCGCCGCCCTGTGTGTTTTCGAGGAAACGCGAAACGGGTTCGCCGGCCGATTGTGATATAATCAACGATACTACCGCCAGCGGTGAAACGGGCCCGGATGAGTGTAGTTCTCCCACGGAGACGACTACGCCCAATGTTGAGATATTTGGTCATCGGTTGGAAGATGATACCGGGGGCTTCCAACTACCTGTTAGGACATCGAATCATACCCTTGAAATTAACGACAGTCACGCTGATTATCGGCGAAATAAAGTTACAAGGCAGGAATAAAGTCTTCCTACCGGTTAATTTTTCCATCACGAGGCGTTTCAGACCGCTCTCCGAAAATCATAAAATTGGAGTCGGGTACTTGCTTGCAGATCGTTGCTTTTGAAACTGCCGCCGTTTATTAAATCACTCTTCAAAACCACCCTTCAAATTACACATAGCATATAATTTATTTCTCGACATTTACTACTTACATTATTATAATACTCAAACTCATTAATTGAATCATCCATAATTAAATGAATTATAATTCTAAAAATTTGGTCGGTATTTTTATTTTTGACTGGAATAATACTGACAATAGTAAAAGGAAAGTGCAAAGTTGAAGAACTCGTACGTTCATATTCACCGTGAATGAATAGAGAAAGGAGAGCAAGGTCAGAAAATAACAGTTAATAGTTAATAAGCTGCGAGATAAATTATTGAGGAAAAAGTCTTGTAAGAATGAACAAGGGTAAAAGAAACCGACATGGAGGAACCGACAAGAAAATGGAGAAAAGAGAAGTGGAAACAAGATAAAAGGAAGGGTGAAAGAGCAAACGAATGAGCAAGGGTCAACGCGGAAGAAAAAAATATGTCATTTGTCAGAAGAACAATTAGTTTCTCCTATCTGAAGAATGTATTGCCTCTTGCGCTTTTGCACCTGTCAGTTCCCAGGAGCGCCTTCAAGGGAATGGTTTGCCCTCGACCATACACTAGACAGCAACACACTTGGCTTCTTTGATCTGGGGTCAGCAGAACGCGAGGCCCTCCGCGACAACACACACAAAGTCATGGGACAAACAACCAAGGCGGGACTAGAACCCGCGACCCTTCGGTCCAAAGTGGCCTTATTTTACATTGCGAGACTCGGGCCATCAGGCCCGCTCTTCCGTCTGACCACGCAAATTTCGTTACGCTCACCATCCAGCGAAGAAAGGAGGCATTATCTTAAGCGACGAAACCGGCGATCTCAATTTTGCTCACAGGCTTCTTTTAGGCTTGATCTATTACATGCAGTAAATCTACTACATGGGTCAGCCGGCTTTACTTCCCCTCCAAAGGAAGGCGTACGACGTATTTTTTCGCCCTTAAAAATTCAGGAGCTTCGATAGGATCTGAACCCCTAAATTGGGTACGACAGGCTGGCACGCTAACCGTTATACCACCGAATCCGCAATACATACCAATACATGCTCTTAGCCACCTCGGCCATCCAAGTCTATTATTTGCGTATTACAGAAGATAACTTAAATTAACTGCAAATGAAAAGTATAAAAATAAATTAAAAAGCTCCTGGTAATTCATCGATGAGGTCACTGGCCGGTGTACACCTGTCGCCCGGGAGCGCGCCGGGTGCGCTTCTGCTGCATCCGCTCCTGAGCCTGCCTCCCCCTCCCCCTTCCCCTCCCCCTCCCCCCGGAGGAAGGGCTCCAGCGCGCGCGGCGGCGTCCGGAGGGAAGCGGAAGGCGGCGCTTCCGGAACACGCGTCTTCCGCGGATGCGCCGGACAGAGGGCGCATGCGCAGGAGAGCGCCCGCGTGAGCGGTCACCGCCAGGAGGGTCGCGCGCCATCCCACGTGGGCCCGCGCGCGCCACTTCCGTCGGAACCGGAAACTCTTTGCTGCTCCGGAGGATGGGGCAGTTGTAACACAATGGATAGTGATGGTAGAATTTGGAACTATAACTTTAAACTAATCGCAATTTGGAAAACAAGGCTACAGCATTTTTTAGCATTATAAAAAGTAATATTTAGTATTTTGTATCATATTTTGTATTTTGAGGAAATGATTATTAACGGAGGTCTCTTTGAGTTAAAAAATAGTTTGATGCTTTTTAGATTTTACCATTAAAATCAGAAACTAATTTAATATTTCGTCATTTGTGAATTTCAACAAATGTTTAAACAAGTAATTTTAAATCTATAGAATGATTCTTGTCTTTACTGAGAGCATATTTTAAATGTTGGCTTCTTTTAACCTATGTTTTCTGTCAGAAAGAATTAAACTATATTGACTGAAAAATCGTTCAGCTTCTATGCAGTTGGCTACTGTCAAATTAAATGTTTCCAAACATCGATGTGTTTCTGTCGATCCCTACTTGGAGAGAGAACGCGAAGGCAACCATCAAACGCAATTTAGCAACTATATCCCAGATTCACGACCATTTCACATTTTGTACGTGATTTTGTATTTTGCGATCGATTTCGCCTTTTATCGCAGATTGAAAACCTTCAGAAATATACTGAACCGACCGTCAAACATAAAATTAGTGACATTTTTCAGCGTCTCGTAATATTTTGTATTTTTAGCAATTGCTAAAGTCTGCCATCTCTAACAATAGAGACTCTACACATCTGCTCGTGGTGTTATTTGATTCAACAGCCATCAAAGTTCTGCGTTCAATACATTACATTCAAGGAAAGGAGAGGGATATGAGAGGAAATTATATTTCCTTCAATTTTACGGATCATTTCTAGCAAACAATACACATAAACGTGATGCTGAATATCGGCAGCGTTTCTGAACTTAAATTAAATGTCTATCTTCTCCAGCGATCAGCGTTACTTCACCGCAATTCGAAAGCAAAGTCGGTAGTTCTTTCCGCTGACCAAGCGCACGACACAAGGAAATCCGTCGCGCTGGCAACCTTGAACCGCGCGGATCTGGGGCAGCTGCAATCAGAGACTTCGTGCTCTGCGCCACTCTGCCCACGCGCTCAGCTCCCGCTCCTTCGCCCGCTTCCACCTCCGCCTCCGCCTCCGCCTCCGCCTCCGCCTCCGTCTCCGCCTCCACCTCCGCCCCGCAGAGACTTCGTGCTCTGCGCCACTCTGCCCAACGCGCTCAGCTCCCGCTCCCTCGCCCGCTTCCACCTCCGCCTCCGTCCCCGCCCCCGCCTCCGCCTTCGCCCCCGCCTCCGCCCACGCCTCCGCCCACGCCTCCGCCCGCGCCTCCGCCTCCGCCCCCGCCTCCGCTTCCGCCTCCGCCCCCCGCCTCCGCCTTCGTCCCCGCCTCCGCCCACGCCTCCGCCCGCGCCTCCGCCCCCGCCTCCACCCACGCCCCACCCCCGCCTTTGCATCCGGCTCCCGTTGCGTCACCCGCGCAGCGGCGGAGGCGTCAGGCCCGCCAATCGGGGCCGCCGCAGCTTTTTGCCAGCCTCCAGGTGAAACTTCGAAACTCCGTCACCGCCTCCTCCGTCGCCTTCGCCGCCGCCGCCATTGTGGTGGGGCACTTTTGTAATTTTTGGCGGTGGCGGTAGCGGCGGCCGCCATCACACCACACAATGCCGTGGCGCCGCTCCGCGCGGCGCGGCTCGCGCACTTTTTGCGACCTTTTATTTTTCGGTCGGCGCCGCCACCGCCGCCGCCGCCGCCACCGCCGTCGATGGCGTCCTGGATCATTGGGCACGAGGCTTTCTATAGCGGCGGCGAAACGCGTCGTGCTGTCGCAACGCCGCTACTGTATGGCAGGGGTGACGCTGGAAGCAGCAGTATGGACATGGAGATCACGGGAGTAATGGAAGCTGCCGTGATGGAGGCTGGGGGTTGCGGTGGCCAGGGGGGCGCGGAAGGGTGGTGGTGCTGTGGTGGTGGTGATGTCGGGAATGGGGGTGGCGACGGAGATGGGTCGAGAGGGGGGCAGTAATGGATCAAGGTCTATGGTGGCGGAGGGTATGAGGGTGGCGACGGGGATGGTGGCAGCGGCGGGGATGGTCGTGTAGGGGGAGTGGTGGCGACAGGGTCGGGTGGCCGCCGGTACGAGGATGGCGACAGGGGCAGTAATGGCGGTAGTGACAGCGGGGATGGTGGCGTCGGGGGTAGTGTCAGCGGGGATGGTCGTGGAGGGAGGCAGTGTTGGTGGCGGGGGAGGTAGTGACGGGTACGAGGGTGGCTGCGGACGCGGTGCCAGAGTAGATGGTGGAGGTGGCGGGGCTGTTCATGGCATGGGGGAGTGGTGGCGGCGGGGACAGTGAAGGCTGCGGGGACATTGGTGGCAGCGGGGGCAGTAGTGGTGGGGGTGATGGGGTTCTAGGGAAGGTGAGGGTGGAGAGAGGAGGCGGGTAAGGGAGCGGTGGGTACAGGATCGGTACGAAGACGACGTGGACGGAAGGGGGAGATGAGGCGATTGGGACGATGGGAGCGGCGAGGTCCGCGGGAACGATCACGTGAGCTGCTCTTAAAGAAGCTAGACGGTTTTCGGTCAGGTGATGTAAGTGTCCTTGGTTGTACCTTTGAAAAGAGTAAAACAGAGTTGATACACTTGAATGGAATTAAAATTTGTAACTGATTTTTATTAGATCAAATCACATTTTAATGCCGTAAGGTACAATCACGCAACTCATGTAGTTTTTTGTTTGTTTTCAACCTTAAACATTTTTTGTTTCTTCTCCTAATTTCGATATTTTCATTGCCTCGGCGCATTGCTCCTTTGATTCCCCTTTCAGAGTTTTACGTTATTTTTTAACAATTGTACATTAAAGATTTTATTTATACTTTGTTAATTCATCAATTTTTTTCAGACTCAGAACCACATTCTTTTGCTTTGTAGCTCCTTGGACCGTTTCCCTCTTGAAGTTTAATGACGTTGCATTCATACTTCTATTTTTGTCTACTTCAACCTTAATATGAGTAATTTTATAGTGGTTCCGACATTGTAGCATAACCAACCTGACTTTCTCTTGTTCAGGGTCATAACAACACGGTATGTTCTCTCTAAATTTCTTGTTAATGATGAGTCATCATTCTTCTTTCTCTGTCGTACCTCATACCGTATCCCTTGCTGTCTTGTTAGCTGAGAGCATCTTCTGAAATAATGAAGCTCGTGATGTCTTATCTCTGGCTGAGATTGCGAGTAGTCACGTCCCCAGTCTACGTAAACGCCGACAAGAACAACATCTCTACCAAATTTCCTACTTCACGAAAACTGCCACTTCAGCATTATATACATCTTCCTTGTAGATGAGTTGCGCATTCTTTCGCTTTTGATGACACAAGTTCTCGACGAGAATGAGACAGCGTGCGTGATTCACTTTAAACTCTACTACTGTTTTATCGAGTGCACTCAGAAGATTAGTTTTTATCCATCTAAGAGGTTCTAGGAAGTTACGAGTCCGAATGAACCCTAATAAATTGGCTTCACTGAAATCAAATAGACAGCACTTTGTTCACTTTCACTATAATTCTCTTTCGTGTTTGTGTCTCACCTGTCCATTACAGGAACAAGAAAGGGGGTTAGTACAAAAATTCTTCCTTTTTCTGAACGATCGTAGAGGTAGATCCGCTACTATGATTACGAATTATCAAATATCGCCGCAATATGAATACTGTCTCTGAATACACAATATTCTCTGAATTAATGGTCATCAGTATATTTCAACAGTGGACGATCTTAAGGCATTTTGTTATTATATCCTTGAAACATTCAGAGGCGGTTGTTACCTTCATTGTCCCCGCAGACCTCGAGTGACTTTCGTCACCTCTCGAATCCTTCCTGTGACGAGGGCTTTGGGAGAGCTGGATGTGTCGTAACCCGGGCGAACCACTCGTGCGGGCGTTCTTTAGCAAGGGGCGGCGTGTTTCATAAAAATATTGTTATGCTACATTGGTTGGTTCCGACGCCGTAACATTCGCCTCATGAGTTTGTCGAGTGTGACGCTTTGCCAAGAGCAGCGGTCCAGCGTGTTCCGTTCTCTCAGCAGACATCACGGACCGAAAGTCCGAGACAAACTCGAAGCCAAAAACGTCGTGAGCGAGAGATGAAGCGTCGAAGTAGGAGGGACAGAAGAAATGCACATAAATTGAGAAGCCGGACAAAAAATCTGTTCTAGGGAAGATTCGACAGGAAAGTGGGCGAAGAATTTTGTCGATTTCCATTTCTTCACCACCGAAAAAATTTGATCATATTCCGCCATCCTCGTCGTCGTGATAATATTCTTCGCACGTTCTGGGAGAAATTCGTGTTTATGATGTGGTTAGTTTTTGCCGGCCATTCTCTCTCTCTCGCTCGCTCGTCTTGTTCTTGTGGGCACGGAGAAGCTCTGCCATTTTGCTCGAGGCGGAATACCAGCTCCGTGAAGATGGTAGACTTGCCTTTTGCGTCTGTTCCGAGCTGGAAACAAAACCGCTGGAAACATAGTACAAGCGTGAGTACGTATTGTTTGAACGCCACCTCGCGTCGACAAAATCGTATCAAAATAATTACGGGTATTTTTTTCATTTTCCTAGGTGTGTGTAAGTTATTTTTGTGTGACAAATTATTCAAAACGTGCAGACATTTGATAGAAAGTAAATCTTTCTACCAAATGTTTCTTTTAGTTTTGTACATGTAATAATACCTAAGCAGAGTGAAATAGAAAAAAAAGTGTATTTTAGTACTTGAAGATATTTTTCTAATTCTGTGTTTCGAAATATTTCTGATTTTTTACAATTTTTTGACATGCATAGTAACATTAATACTTTTCTTTTTCCAGGTAAAAAATGCAGCGCTTTAACTCGAAGCACATTTTTGTGTTTTAAATATTGAGTGAAAATTACGTCACAAAATTTTACTTTCAGGTAAGTTTACATTAAATAATTTATTATTAATAAAATATAAATTATCGTTATTTGGTTTTAATGCACTAAGTTTTGTCCTTTCAAACAATGTGCACATTCTTTTAATCAAATAGAAGATCATATAAACTTCTCTTTTGAAAATGTTTCAACTCGGACAGTAATACACCTTCAGTTGTCTTTTTAATGCCTCAGTATTGTTCTTTGAGGTTTCAAACTGTTGTGGGTAGTCTTATGAGGAAAATACTAAAGTTTTGTTGACAACAATTCTCTTCCTAACAGTTAATGAATAAGTATAACACTTGTAAGTAATTGGTCAACGAGTACGAAACCGAAAAATCTCAGTGGTTATCACAGCCACCGTGCTCCGAGGAAATGCCAAACACGAAATGGCGTCCGCGAGCGTCAGTCGATCGCGCGGCCATGCTCTTCAGATGGGGCCAGCGGTGGGTGGAGCCCCCCTCCGCGGAGGGGGCGAGGGGGCTGAGAGAGAGGGGGTCGGGGTCGCGGGCCCCGCGTTCCGCCGCGCGATGCTATCGGCGCCTCTCGATAATTGGCGGCGCACATTGTCTCCGGGGGCAGATGGAGACGTCTGCCCAGTCATCGGCCGCGGCCCGCGCCCCCGCTCCGCCCCGCCCTGCCCCGCCCCCTCCGGCCCCCGCCCCCCCGCGCGGCCTCGGGCTGGGAGAGCGGGAGCCCTCGCGGCGGGGGGCCCGCGACCCCCGCGACCCTCCATCTCCCCGCCCCCGCCTCGCTCCGCCCCGCCCCGCACACGCGACGCTCGGGCGGGGCCGCGCCGTCGCCGCCGCTAACCAGCCGCCGCCGCCTCTGTCGCGGAACATCTGTTCGCGTCTAGGCTCCCAGCGCGCTTTGCACCGCGCGCCGCCGTCCATCTTCACACGCATGCGGCGCCAGGGACGAAACCCGTGGAATTGCTATGCGTCGGCGCGCGCGTCGTTAATTCACACTACTCACTTCACACATGTTTCACCTTTGAGAGAACTACGATTAAATTAACAGTATTCCATGAGAGAATTGAGTTCCTCGGCGACACTCCTCTCTTATCCACAACAGTTTCGCACCATAGGATGAATTTCAAGATCATAATCTCAATCACTGAAGAAGGTTTCTTTATATTTCTGTGATAAAGTGTACTGCAAATTTTATTTAATGCTTTGAGTTCTATAGCAGGCATTTGTACAATGGAATGCCATAGGATTTCTCACTCACTTCTTTAGTCAAACTAGATCTGTATTTTAGTCACCGCAAGAATCTTCAAAATCCTTCTTTTCGTAGGTAAAAAAAACTTACAACTAGGTTCATACAAACATTAGTCTTTTCAATATGGAATATTGTAGTACATTATCGCAATCACGTTTTCGCAATCACGTTTTCGCAATCACGTTTTCGCAATCACGTTTTCACAATTTTTTACCACATTCCACGCGCCTTCAACTTGAAAAACGACATTCGACTTTCCGTTCATCTGCACTTTGAGTCTGTGACCGATCCAACACCACACGAACCCCACAAGCACCGACCGCCGCGGAGACTTCAACGCTGGATTCAGCGGCGAACCCGGTGGAGGACGAGACACCTTTTTGCGAGTCGCGCGAGGCGGGAGGGCGCGGAGCGAGGCGGGGCGGGGCGGGGCGGGGCGGCGCGAGGCGCGTGCCCGTTTTAGGGCCTCTGCCCGTCTCGCCGGACTCGTCCCGTCCGACAGCCATTGTCTCGCGGCCTCTGTCGCCCATGCCGCCGCCGCCGCCGCGGGTGACCCCGCGCACCACCCGGCCACTGCTCGGCGGGGCGCCGGCGCAATCGGTTCCGCGTTGCTCGCGTCGCCCGCCCTGGGCCTCGAGTTCCATGCGGCTCCGTTTACGATAGGGAAACTGGAAACTGAAGTGCAAAATATTCGGGACTCTCAGTTGATGAATTTTGACTGAATCATTAAAACGAAAATTTTCATGACGAATGATATCGACGACTTATATTAAATTTCATTTCAACAAGTATTTGCACATCCTCCGGAAATCTCTTTCCTCGAGTAATGACATTTAAAAACCTATAAATACCATTAATGGGACAAGTTTTTCTACTGAAGCATATAAAATAAACTTTTATTTAAGTCAGTATTTATTTTAATTGCACATTAGAATGTGTGAAGAAAATGTAGTGAAAGCATTGTCATGTTCCCTTGCACTAACCCTATAACAAGTTGAAACTAGTGGAAATATGCGGCATACCGAAAACTTTCTTTCCTTTAATATAATTCCTCAACTTAACTCAGTTTTTTAAGTGCATAACATTATTAAAATATCTAAAATTGGATGATAAATTGCTTTGCAAAATTTGAACATTTCCAATTTTCAAAATTACTGAGGTTATAATGAAATCCGAAAATATATCTGATTTACAAGTGAACTTTATATTCGTGAAATAAATTTTAGAACAAAAATTACAGTCGTTTTGAAGAAAATGTTACAGGGATTTCATGAAAAATTCTTCCAAAAGTTAAAATGTTAATTATGTCTCAAATGAACTATATATTACTCCTGACAAATTAACCAAGTGACTGCTGAAAAGTTTCTAAAATGACAGTTATACGTAATTTATACATACGTATATTCCATATATTTATATTCGTATATACATATAGGCCTACATACATTCAGATTCCTATTTTCGGGATAAAATTGCATTCATTTTCTCGCAACATGCACCAATCTTAACCAGCTTTAAAACAGCGATAATAAACCTTAATCTTGACCTGTGTGCGAAAATGACAGCTCAAAAGAACCTTCAATACAAATTTTACAATCAAAAATTCAAGAGAGCATTGTTGAGGCGATTCCAATACGTTTCCTCCCTATACTTTAGAAGAGGGAGAAAAGTAAAAATACATTCAAATTATTCAAGTACGAACTGATTTCCATGGACTGATAAAAATTAAAGAAAGGTCCTATCTTAACAGTAAGAAAAATGTGTAACATATCTCCAATGCAGTCCTGGATCAGTAGCAATATTTGTTAACTAATTACAAGATTCTTACTTTCAACTTATTATAAGATTCATAAACAAGAGTAGTTTTCTCATTATGATATTAGAAGTTACCGCGGATATGATTAATATCTCTTTTTAACAAAATCTATTTGTATCCCGGTTCATAATATTATCATAGTCCTTGACAATAAGCTCCGCCATATGTTGACAGACGCCATGTTCTTCGGTTTGTAATCATATCTTAAGTTCTTCAAAACACATTGTGATACGTTTCAGAAACACTGAGCGCGTCCAAGTGTTGGAAGGAATCGCCACGAAACAAATATTTGCACTCTTCAAGTGAGTACTCATACGTTCCTATTAGCATACGATGACTCGCTAAAACGTGCGACGCGTCTTCCGCACGTCTTCTGAAGAAGATCTCACGAAGCTGCTAGCAAGGGTCGGCCTTAGAGCTGGCATCGAACGACTGGGGTCCTGCGTAAACCTGTTTTAGACTTGATAGTCTTACATTGCGCCAGGCTAAATTTACGACTGTACGAAGTGTGTCATTAATGTTTAGCTCGTTGCATTTTCTTTGACGATATACTACATGTGAACTCTTCGCTCTAAACTTCTAGGTTTATCGGTGTTTTTTTTCGAACCCTGGTATTTTACTAGAGTTTTCTAGTCTATAATTTCTCATTTGCAGAGAAGAAATGTGGTAGATACCAGATTATGAAGAAAGATCGGTTAAAGGGAGAACCAATTTCAGCAGCTTTCATAATTCATTATAAGTAGTTACAAAACAAATATTTTCATAATCTATAAATAACACATCTTTAATTTCTATGCAGGAAACTTGGTATAACTGTTTCGAGTCTAATGGAATACGTGCGAGGATATTTTATTTAAAGAATAATTGAGTTAAAATTATTGTTGTAAAGCCTTTTTAGCAGAATGTCATCGCTTCTCACAATGCTACCAATAGCATGCAAGTTTTAGGGACTATTTCACTCGTGAAATTAAAATTAATGGTGTTTAACTATTAATACAAAATGCCCCAATCAGGGCGAGTATCTCAAAAAGTTTCTCTTTTTCTATCCAATCTTTCATACCGCATCTCCCTGCTGGCCAACTGTGACTCATCTATCTTAGGAGGCGTTATACTTCGATCGCTGTCGATGTCAAATAAACCGCGTATGTACTGTAACATAACCTCTTTGATTTTATCATAGCTTTCAGTTATTTTCAGTATTTGGCGCATTTTGGAACTCTGTTGGACATAATTTCATTCATGGAATAGTCCTATTGAATATCACTCGTGCTTTGGAAATCCCCTCTTCGCTTCGCGAGTCAGGGATTTATCGACGATTTCCGAAGCACTCGTGGTATTATCATGATAAAGCTTACAGGTAGTGTATAACCACAATTTCGTCTACACCAGTCCCTTCAAACAATGCGGTCTCCTCCGGCACGTTTCACTGGTAACATTGAAGACACGCGGGGGTCTAATACATCAGAAAGGGGTAGGAGAATGCTGGAAGGGCCGAGATGGCAGATTGGGGTCCGATAGGAGTCAGGTCCGCAGTCCCATGTAGGGATGCCAAAAAAAATAACGATGTTTTTAAAATATCGATGTTTTTCACCAGAAACATCGATATATTAACATCGATATTTTGCTTTCGATGTGTTCTTCACATCGATACTTTGTTGCAAAAACATCGATATTCTTTTAAATTTTAAATATTTATTATTAAATAATAGGGTTTAGGCACGTTGTAGAGTAGCAGCAATACACAGCAATATCGTTGTTTTGCGTCATCCTCTTTATCACGCTGCACATTTTGCTTGGGCAATCTGAGAGAACTTTAGGTGGTTTTACTTCGATTGTGTATGAATGGAAGTGACTAAAGGGTAAAGAAGAGAAACACGGTGTTCTTTATTGTTTTTTAAATCCTTTACATTCGATAATAATTTTTATTAACATACTACTAACATGCTGGTAACCAAACTATTAAATATATCCCTTTTACGTACTGTAATTAAAAATGGATAGGAAATAGCATGTTTATTAGTCTATAATCAAATCATCGATGTTTCAAACATCCATGTTCTTCGTCGATGTTTTCATCGACATTGAAAACCCTTTAGCGATATATCGAAACATCGATGTTGTAAAATTTGCCATCGCTAGTTCCATGTGCAGCGCCGGCGCCCTTGGGCGAGGCGAGGCGAGGCGAGGCGGGGGCGGGGAGGGGGCGGGGAGGGGCGGGGCAGGAAGGCGGGGGCGGGGCGGGGGCCGCGTGGGGGTCGCGACCCGTGCAGATGCCGCCGATTGATTGCGCACAATGACAGGGGCCGCGGCCGGGCCGGCGCGCGCGCTCCCACGCGGCGCCGGGACAAGGCGGAGGCCGCGATTGTCCACGCAGGCCAAGGCAGAGGGCCGCCTGCCACCGAAGCAGTGTACAGGCAGAAGCCTCGTAGTAGCACAGCCAACGAGTACACTCTAACTGAAAAGTTACTGAACAAGTTTGTTGCGGCGGTGACTGACTATCTACGATTTATACAACTGCCTAACTTGAAGATTCAGGGGCGACCAGAAGGGGGGCAACCTGCTCCAAGCTCCGACTTAATTGGGTACCCAAACTATTTTATTTCACAAGAAATAAAAATAGTATTAATCTCTAATCCAAATTTAACACTTTAAGTTATTTATGATGGATGGAGAAATTAATTTTGTTTATGATTTGGGAGAGTGGGGAATTTGTTTTATTTGAAATAAGAGGCCCAGCTGGATCAACTGCCCCAGCCTCCTGGTTTTCTTTGGGCGGCTTTGTAAAGATCCCAGAGTTTTCGTCGCTCTAAAATTTCTCAACTCTACCGTTTCGAAGATTTAGCCGAAGCAGAAGCGTATCTGACAGAAAGTCCACTCAAATGAGCATTTCCTGACCTAGACGCTCGACCGCCAGTCTGC
This sequence comes from Teleogryllus occipitalis, assembly GCA_011170035.1. Lineage (NCBI taxonomy): Eukaryota > Metazoa > Arthropoda > Insecta > Orthoptera > Gryllidae > Teleogryllus > Teleogryllus occipitalis. The sequence continues at coordinate 192,087 of BLKR01001326.1, read as the reverse complement.
GCATTTATCTTCTCGCAGCTCACATACATTGCGACTGATCCGAGATTCAGACTCGCCTACACTCTTATTCCTCGGGTCTGGCCCTCACTTACCCAATCACTCAGTCATCTCCAAAGTCGCCCATTTGCCCTCCCTGGCATCACCCGAGCCTCCTCCCGTTGCCCCGCTCGCCGCAGCTCCTCCCGGGCTCGCGCAACGCGAAGATGAACAAGGCCCGGTCAGACGGCATGCCCCATGCCCCGCGCCCGTGGCCCCCGACGAGCCTCATTGAAAGGAAGGTAAGGGCCCTGCTCGCGCGCGCGGGCGCAGCTGGGAAGAGTAATTGGCCGCCCGTCCGAACGCCCGGGGCGCCGCGCGCGCCCACTCCCACCACCGCCACCACCACGGACACCGCCCCTGCCACCGTCACCATCACCATGTACACCGTCGCCGCCAACACCAAGGTCGCCGCTGCCGTTACCACCACCGCCACGGCGCCCCTCTTTTCGTCCTCTGCATCGCTATCTCCATCAATACCACCAGCACGAACACCGCCCCTGTCGACGTCACCATCACCACTCCCACTCCCAAATACACCGTCGTCGCCACCAACACCATCACTGCCACGGTGCCCTCCGTTATCGTCATCAGCATCGCTACCTCCATCAACACCACCATCGCCAGAGATATCAACAATTCTACCTACACCGTCACCGTCACCACCACGGATACGCCCTTACCGCCATCGCCACCCTATTCACAACGTCGCCAACACCAACGCCGCCGCTGCCGTTTCCATCACCGCCACGGCACCCTCTTTTCGTCGTCTGCATCGCTACCTCCATCAACACAGCCACCGCCAGGTATTAACAATTCCACCGTCACCGTCCCCGCCGCCACCACAGACACTGCCCCGTCAACCTTCGCCTTCGCCACCGCTCTACCTACACTGTCGCCGCAACACCGACGTCGCCTCCAACGCTGCCATTACCATCGACGGAACACCGGTGCTCTCTGTTATCACCAACAGCATCGCTAACTTTATCAACACCACCATCGCCAGAGATATTAACAATTCTACCAACACCGTCACCGTCACCACCACGGATACGCTCTTACCGCCATCGCCACCCCACCTACAACGTTGTCGCCAACACCAACGCCGCCGCTGCCGTTACCATCACCGCCACTGCACTCTCTTTTCGTCCTCTGCATCACTACTTCCATCAACACAGCCACCACCAAGTATTAACAATTCCACCGTCACCGTCCCCGCCGCCACCACAGACACCGCCCCTTCCGCCGTCGCCATCGCCACCGCCTTACCTACACCGTCGCCGCCAACACCAACGCCGCCTCCAACGTTGCCATTACCATCGCCGGAACACCGGTGCTCTCCGTTATCGCCAAGTGCATCGCTACCTCCATCAGCGCCAGAGATACCACCAATTCCACCCACACCATCCCCACCACCTCCACGGACACCGCCACAGACCACCTCACATGTCGCCGCCAACACCAACGTCGCCTGCAACGCTGCCATTGCCATCACCCTCCGTTATCGCCGTCCGCAGCGGTACCTCCAATAAACACCTCCACCGCCAGATATATTACACCTTCCCTTCCTCTGCCCCACATTCATCATTATTAACATCACCATCCCCTCCTAAACCGCCAACATCACTCCCTTCTACATCGCCACCGCTACCCTCATCCAGTTTGCCACTGCCACCGCCGCCGTCGCCGCCACCACCAAAGCCGCCGCCATTACAACCATCTTCAACGAAGCCACCATTACCATCACCACCGCCACCGCCGCGTTCGTTTTTGTGAGGACGTGCCTCCATTGGGCGCGCGGCCTTTTCATTTATTCTCTGCGTTATTATACAGCGCAACTGCAGCCCCGGGACTTGCAGCATCTGTTCTTGCGTTTCTCCAATCAGCTAAATGACGGCCGTAAGGGCGGGGCCGGTGGCCTCTGGGAAATATCTCATTGTCCTCCTCCTCCCGAGCGATTCACTCGCCTTTCCACCGGGGCCGCGCCACCTGGGCCCGCGGAGCTGCGTGATTCAAAATATACAAGTGATTCAGACGAAGTGGCGTTCGAAGGCCGCTCTATAAATGGGCGATTCGAATCGAATCGGTAATGGCCGATGTGGGCTTGATGAGAGCTATTCGGGAAATCGGTTTTGGAACAGAATGACATACGGCGCTGAGCAGATGATGAGATCAGAACTCGCGATTCATGAAGGACGAGCTTTGATAGAAAGTGCAAGGGAAGATGTGGAAAGGTAGGAGGGAATACGAACTAATTTCCTTTTTCGTTCAACCACTTTGAGATTATTAAGTAATAAGAGCAATAACTCAAAGTGAAGTAGTGATCAGTCACTTCAGTGATTCATTGTATTATTCATCACGAAAAGTATGCAGTTGTGGTACGATGGAGCTAATTTTAACACCCAGCTATCTTTAGCTTATTTCGAAAATAGAGTTATTGGTAATAGCAAGAATCTTGACATAATATTCCAAATATCTTAATACTTCCGGAAAAGCATGTAACGGTTTTATAATAAATATTGAAATCTATTACAAAACTGCCAACCATAAAAATTCAGCAAAATGGCTGCTTCTCAGGATGCACTTGCACTTTTGTTATGTATTCAATAGTTTCACAACATTACATGAACATAAATTCCATGTAATTTCTGAAAGTCATTGTAGTGTTGTGAATGAATAAAAATGGGGACGAAAAAAGTTATCAAGTTGATGAATAGAGAACCGTTATCCCATTGTTAAAGTCATCAACATTCACGTTTCACACCTAAAAATATTCAACCGCTTCAAACTCAGAAATCTTCATATTTTTAATCACAATTATAGATCCTTTCACGGTCTACATCAAAAATGTGAAATAGTTAAATAAGTAGTAATAATTAAATAATTAATGAATAGTAAAATAATTAAATAATTAGTAGTGAAATAGTTAAAATGCAAAGTAATTAAGTGATACTTGAACATCTTAATAATATACATCTTAATAATCATTGAAACAAATAATTCGGTAACTCGAAAAGAATCCTTACAAATGAGTTCCTTTCCAGTACAAATCCTTTCAAAAGCAAAATCACGAAACCCGGACATTACCGAGTTCAAAAATACTGTCATCATTTATAATCAACCGTCTTCTTTTCTTTTCCGTTTCTATAATTTATATCACCGAATTTGTCAAATTCAATATGCTATACGTATTATCATGATACATAAATGTGATTAGTATGTCACCATTAAAGATCATGGAATCACGACGGCCAAACGACAGACAAGGAACTGCAAAAAGTGCCATTAAAATGAATCACTTTATTTTCATTCTATTGAACAACTAAGTTGCACATTCACAATGCATATTAATACTTTCAAATCGGTCATAAAAAAACCTAATTTTTAACAGGTGCTTACTCGCGTTGTGGTGTTGCTTGAAATTTCGCTTTTCCACTGCGGGTTCGCAAAGAAGAGCAGAGCGAGCTCGTGGAGTGCCGCGGGCCGCGAAAAAGAGCAGACGAAAAGTGAGTGAGCGAGCGAGAAAGAGAGAGAAGAGCTGGGAAGAGAGAGAGAGAGAGAGAGGAAGAGGTGCGTCTTGGGGCGCTGGAGCTGCGAGTCCGCCAGGCGTGAAAGCGGACGGAGGCGAAGTGTGAGGCCGTGAGTGCGTGTGCGCCCTCGCCGGTCGCGCCAACGCCCTGGGCGACGCCGTCAATGCCACGCCCTCGTTGCCCTCCAGACTCATCAACTTTTTTCAAAAAAAATATTTACTTTCTTGTTGATTTGTTCATAGATAAGTTAAACTTTGTATTATACATATGTTTGGATTCCTTACTACTAACTTAAATACGCAACCCTTAATCTAACACGTGGGTGAGGAAGCCAACTAGGCATCTCTTTTAATGATCAATTTCAGAGAATTTTTTTTCAGGATATTAATTTTGACTTCGGGTTGGTTAAGTAGGATTTTGAGGTTGAGTGCATTTAATGTTGGGGATTTGTGGTATGAGGAAAATATAAGTTAGAGGTGAGGTAATTGATATGGTTAGCTGTGGGTTCGATGGACAGTTCTTTGTCCGTTAGTCGTTGGTAACAAATCAAGGGGCGTTGGTGTTTATCCTTAGGTATTGGTTTTGGGAACCGCATTGTCACTGCGATCTCGGCCTCCTACATTTCATTCACCTCTGACTGCGCGGCCGCGTCCGTCACCTCCACCGTCCCCGTCATTTCCGTCAATTTCGTCTCTGCCACACCAATCATGTCACTCCGTCGTGTCTACTACAATGGTTCCTGTGTATCCCCTTATATATTTGGTAACGTTTTATATGTTTTTGGGTTTATGTGTAGGAATCCTCATACACTCATTCAGGAACCCACCCATTCTTTACGGCCTCTTTCTCTGCTTCTGTAATTATTCCCTCAACTATAGATTTACAAATTTTTGTTCTCATCGTTGCTGTTACGTGGCTGACTTGTTTCACTTTCTTCAGTTCTTGCTTCATTCATATTTTGCTCTCTTTCCAGCATCACCGTTATGCGTGATTTCTCTTTCATATAGTATTCCTCTCCAAAGCTCTTTGCACCTAACAACGTATGTTTGCTTAGCATTTACGACACCAACTCCCCTCCAATTCATTCACACTCTTTTCGATTCATTTCTCTTCCTTAATTCATAACTTTTCTTCTCATCGACTACCAATCAACCTCCACTCCTCCTCTTTTCCTTCGCATCTCCCGCTACAGAATCTCTCCTGCCTCACGATGTTTCCCCCGCATCCACTTTCTCGTGCATTTCCACATCCAGGTCCTCCTCGGCCTCTGCCCCTCCCCCTTTCCCCAAATCGGCGCGCAGCGCGCCCCGCGGCCGCGTGTGGCAACGGCATTCCTCGGCCTGCAACGTCCCCTCCCCCCCCTGTAACCGCCCGGCAGGCCGCGTAATGGTAATGGCGACACTTTTCGCGGGCAGCGGCCGGGCGCTTAGCTAATGCTAAGGTAGCCCGCGCGCGGAGCCATCAGGCCGATGGGACCCCAGGGCGGCGCGCCGCCGCCGCCGCCGCTTAACCTGCGCTAAACGGCCCCGCTTTTTGCGAGGGCCGCGCCACGCCGCCTGCGGGAGCTTCTCTCCGCCGACGCGAGCAGCGCTGCAGGCGCCCGGCCACACGAAGGCACACGCGCGTGTTGGCGGAATGCTCACGCAGTGTGACGCACTGGAAATGCTTGCTTGTGAGAAGTTGTTTAAGAGGGAGGGAGAAAGAATAATAATTATATGTTCTTTGAAATATTTAAGATGTTCTGCTGACAAGAGTTTGCTATACTTTCACTTGCTGTTGATACAGTTTAAAACTACGGCAGATATCTCAAATAATATTAAAATAATTTTTAAACTTTTTATTTGTTTTTATATTATTTGTTGAGAGGCATTATTTTACTGTCACGTATGAAAGTTATTCCTTGCAAGCATGCTCATCAAATTGTCAAATAATCACAAGTATAAATATTTGAACATCGAGACATTTATTCTAAATACAACTGTGTAAACGAAAAGTACAAATCAACTGCGTATAATTCGAAAGAAAAATTCCCGTAAAAACAAAGAGTCGATAATTATTTTAAATGACATAGGAAACAGAACGTTTTGACATGTACGATATTTTTTAATGGAATCAAGTCTCGTATTTGTTCATAATTTAAATATTTCCTCGAAAGTAAAAGAAATACGCTCCAAAAAAATATTTGAAATATTTTAGATCGTAAATATTGAGCAAGCAGCCCACAGTGGCGGAGTAAAGAATCTCCTCCGCCTCGAGGGCCACACAGGGACAAGTCACGGGCGCTTCAGGGAACAGAAGCGGATCGTTCCGCGTTCTCACAGCTCGTTCAGAATTCGCTCGCGCTCTCGGCTCGCGTCCGCCGACTTTCTTCTTTCCAGACCACGTAGAGAAGCTGCACAAAGTAAAGAACTGTGTATTCTGTTATGGGATTCCGTATATTTACTCCAGAGCCTCCGCAATAAATCGTATGCTTGCTGAATAATGTTTGTGAAAGATCACGATAATGAAAAGGAAGAAGATTGTCAAACTATAGAAGGCAACAGAAATGTAAGGCAAAAAATGCTTAAGCTGGAACATCTGACAAGGTAATGTAACTTATGAAGACAATAGCTCCGTATATTGCAAACAGAGCGACTCCGCAGCACTGGCGGCAGAAGCTGCATGCGGTGACATTACCAGCAACGGTATGCCTTCGACCGGTTCCGGCTGCCTGAAACCAGCACGACCGCTGCAAGAACATACGAGGGCGCTGCTGAAAAAGTCCGTCACCGGCCCGACAAGGCATCGCGGGCGACGTGGAAAGGAAGAAAGCAGACACTCAGTATGCATCGGTAGCGGCGGTATTCACGGATCCATTTAAACGCGCAAGTGGATATCTCCAAATGCACCGCGCAGAGGCTGATCTTGATGGAGATAAATTAAGGAAAATGATTCTAGGAAAGTATTCCGTGCCCTATCTATTTCTAGTAAGGAAGTTGTTGAGGAAAATGTGGGAGATCAAAATAAGAACCAATGTTGAAGAACGTATCGGAAAAGGAAGCATGCAGTGTCGTTCAAAACTACCTACATATTTTGAAGGCAGCAACCTCAGTTGTTAAAACGTGTACAGATTAATACGGAATCATGATTGAATAAAATTCAATATGAAGCTATTGGTAAGTTACGACATGAAAACAATAATAGAAAAATACTTTTGTGACAAGATAAAACACACAGGGATTATAGTATTGTACACAAAATTAAAAAGACACTTAAAAACTGTAAAATAATGTGAAATGTGTTTAGTTTATTGGGAGAAAAAACAACTAAGTAAAAAACTACAATAAATTCGAAAATAATGTTCAGTAAAATAATTCCATTGAATAAAAAAGTTATTAGGTTACTAAAATGATTCTTGTCGTGCTAAAAGGAGTGATTAACATATCCGATACATAGCAGAAAATGTTTAACGTTCAATACCCTGAGGCGACTTGCTTCTCACGAGAAATAAACCTGAGGTACCCATACCGTAGAGGTACCACGGGTATCTCACTGGTCAGCATGCTCACTTTCCACGCGATCCCCGCTTCGATTCCCGTTCGGGGCAGATTATAGCGCACGCTTTCCTTGCAATGTCCGAGAATCTGTTCTTGTGTGGCGATGAGAAAGCTCACTTCTCAGGTCGATAAAACAAGACTACATTTCAGGGATGTCTATGTGCTAACCACACGTACCCCATAACCCATGGCCACAAGATGGGGACCCTTCTGGTGGACCTTGGCCCCGTCAGGAGCTGTTTTGCCAGTAAAGACAGACCCATGCCGTTGATTTACGACAATACTTCGGTTTATACAGAGATGCGTTCGAGGTAAATCAACTGTTACGGTGTCATCCAATCGGAAGGCTAAACGCCACCATTATGACGTGACATGTAAGTTCCCGATTGGAGCTGTTGTGCCAGTACACTCAGACCCATGCCGTAGATTTACGGCAATACTTCGGTTTATACAGAGCTGCGTTCGAGGTAAATCAACTGTTACGGTGTCATCCAATCGGAAGGCTAAACGCCACCATTATGACGTGACAAGTAAGGTCCCGATTGGACGGCCTCATAACCGCAGATCAAATGTCAAACGCAGCAATGTAAATGTATAACCTCTTAGAATCAAACAAACGCCAGGTACACATTATGTGCTAGGGCAGATCCAATGGTTGCCGAGACGCCAGAGTTCCAATTTCCTCCCAAGCGGAGGAACCGGAGGACGCGACCGAGCTGCGCGCTTTGGGCCGACCGCGCCTCACCGCCCGCGGACAGGCATCCACCGCCGCCGCCGCCGCATCCTGCGCCGCGGCCTGTCACTTTCTCGTCGCTGCGTAGAAAGTGTAGCGGCAGCCCGGGGCTTCTCTCGGCGGAAGTCCCTCCCTCCACTCGCCGCCGTTTCACTACACACACACACACACACACACGGATCCTTCCACTGCCAATACCTATTCCTTGTAGATCGTTCCCTCATTCATTCCTTAACGCCTTCTCAATGCTTCTTGCAATAATGTTTAGTTGAACCATTTTGCCACAATTGTAGCTGCGATAGTGGAATTTTGTATATAAATTTTCAAAACGTATGTATGTACTCATTAATCAATAACACATTTATCAGTTACTTACACACACACACACACACACACCAAGATAAACACAAATAGCATAACCAAACAGACAGAATATGTGAACATATAACGAATAGTTATGAAACAAAAATACGATAAACGAAGTTTTCCTGAATCGTTTACGTAAGTGCTAGAAGTGTTTTGTAATTTACGCATACAATAAACGGTTAATGGCGGAGAATCATTCAAAACGTTTTTCAATTTCCAATAAAACTGTTAATTCCAGAGAGAGAGGATGAAATCTGCAGCGCGAAGTATTTTCTGTTCGCAACTGCCTTCCTTCAACGATCTGGTGCCGCCACCTGCAGCGCACGCTTGCACGGCGGGTTGCGTCGCTCGCAGGGGCTCGGCGCGAGGGCGTCGACCTGTCGAGGCCCGGCGGCGGCGGCGGTGGCGGCGGCGACGGAGGCTCCAGCGGAGGCGTGGCGACTAGGGCGAGGAGGGGGCGGGGCGGGGCGGGAGCGAGGGCGAGGACGAGGGCGGAGGGCCGCTGGGCGAGGAAGCGCGCTCGTTAACGCTGGGAGAGGGGCGCCGCCCCGGGGTTCCGCCCGGCGGAGGTGGCGGTGGAGGCGGCGGCGGCGTCTGTGGGTCAGTGGGGCCCTCGCCGGCGGCGGCGGAGCGGAGCGCGGCGGGCGATGAGGCGCGGAGAGGACCTCGCGACGCGCCCTTCCTGCGCTGAGGCGCCAGCGCTGCGCACCGGCGTGGCTGCGATTACCGCAATGCAAATCGGAAGGAGGGAAATGTCATGCGAGAAGTTGTCCGTCACTGCTGTATCATATGGTGAGTGAGCATAGGTGATAGAAAAAGCTTAGAAATCGTTCGTAAATAACGCGACGCTAAAGAGGGGGAGTGGTTTGAGGCAGCATTACTCTACGTTACAAGAGAGTAGGGAATATTAGCTTAATGTTACGCTTTTTTTCAACATTTCCTGAAATAATTGCTGTCCCATTGTTTTGCCTATGCATCTTTTCTTCTCCATAAATTTTCCCCCATCTTACTATTAGGTGTGATTAGCTACACCAACTAATCCCAACTTTATCATACATTTTAATATACAATACAAATAAAATCAATATAAATGGTTTTTACTGTTACATAATATAGTGTTATTTACTGTAAATAGGGGGTGTCACAAGCGTTACATAATTATTTCTGGGTTAAGCGCGCGTTACGTGTGCGTTACAGGGGAAGAAGAGGGGGAATTAGCGTTATTTCATATACGGACGGTCCCTCATACCTTCTCTTTTCTTAGCAGGTAATCACAGAAGAAGTAAGTCTTTGTTTTCATCTATATGAATGATAAAATGGTAACAATAAGGGGTAAATAATGATGAAAAGTGATTATGGTTAATATAATGTTAATTTGTAGTGAGATACGTGTGGTTTGAGAAGATAATCATTCGACAACCACATGGGGAAACACATAAACCTGACGAATTCCCCTACCTTAGCCTCTTCATTTGTGTTCATTTGAAAAATTAGTATATTCTTACAAGAAAATTACGGACTTTTTTGGAAAGAAAATGAAAAAGAGCCTAATATTACCAAATCCATATTTTAGCTTTGGTAAAAACATTATATTATTACACCATAAAAATTTGCCAGACAATTGAGTCCATAGAGATGGACTCCGCTTTTGATTAAAATACCATTGCCAGCACACACACACGCACACACACACACACACACACACACACACACACACACACACACACACGATGCGAGCACAAAATGTGGAAGTATAACTGATGTATCAATTTGTCGAGTTAACTTCAAGTAGAAACCCTGAAGAAGGGAATTATACATAATAAAAATGAATTATTTACGAGTCAACACTCGCACTAAATCTATATCGTGCACAGCATTTTCTCTTCAAAATAGGGCGCATCCATCACCAGTTATCGACCTCATCCGTCCACAGCGGCGTGGCGCGACCGTCGCCATCGTCTCATGCATCGCGTCGCAAGGAGATCGCGCAGATATGACGAGCAACCGGAGACGGAGCCGCGAGCCGCAGCCTGGCGCTCCGTGCGGATTAGAACGGTGCGGCGGCGCGTTGCGGCGCGGCGCGGCGCGGGCTCTGTATAAGGCGCGGGGCGGTATGGAAACGAGCGGTCGCGATAATCTGCGATGCGGACGCGCCGTACGAGCGATTTTTCGCGTCGCGGACAGCGACAGAGTGCCACCGGGGCAATTGGCGCAGATAAGGCTGGATGCGTCGCAATTTACGGAGGTGGACGAAGGACGGTGAGTCGTGGCAGTGATCTGTAAGGGACAATCGTATCAATTAATCACCATAGGAATAGACTTTGATGAGTAGTCTAAACAACAACGATAAGGCTTTTAGTCTATATTTTGATATTATCTGTGACTGATGTGTACACAATATTATTAATATTTAATTAATTAAGGAATTTATTTTGAATTGACTAAAATGCAATTAGAAAAAACTACAGATATTGTGAAATTACATACTGTAATTTGGATTGATTCCTAAAGAAATGAGGTGAGTTCTAATTTTTATAGGCTGTTTAAAATATTTGGCTGTTACATTTTCACATACATAATATAAAAAACGTAAATGTAACTTGAAGTACAATATAAAAACCTTTTTACATAATGGAAAAGGTATTTATTAGAATATTCTCTTATAAGTTGATTAATGTTGATAATTTTGATGGGTTGTCGCATATTCTCAACATAAATAACACATAACGTACATAAAAATAATAATTTAGAAAAGGGAACAGACAAAGGAAACTTCTCTTAAGAGGAATAAATCTCCGTCAATGTACACTAACTAGATCCATGGAACAACAATCAAGAATACAAAATTAGTAATTTTATCAATTTGTGAACAAGATAAAAAATTAATTAATCGTTTTCATTACCACTGATGAAAACTATTTACCACTCTCATTGTGGTGAAAGTAACACAACGTACCCGAATGTGAGAAACGATCATGGAAAAGGTTAAGGAAAACGACTGAACCAGTATATTCCATTAGATCTGAACAACCCACAGATAATTCGCATCCGCCTTACATTTCCTAAAAATAACCACTTAAAACGCAAAGGAGCTAACGGGCGCACTTGTCTTCGCCAGGGAAGAAAGCGGCGCGGAACGCAACGAAACGAAAGGCGGCCGCTGGCCGGCGGATTTGCATTCCTTGCCGACGGCGGCGGTGCAGGAGGAGGAGGAGGAAGAGGGGGGCGGGGTCCAGGGGCGCCCCTGCGACACGGAGCGGAACGGTCACTGTACACAGCGTCGCGCGGCGTCGCGCACGAGATATATCACGCGCTCACGCCCCGCTTTCGCCCGCGCAAAAAAGACGCCGTGCTAGCCCTGGCCCGGCGTGGTCATTGCTCCGCGCGAGTGGGGCAGCTGGGGGTGGAACCTCTCGCCGATAACCTCGTTGTGTAGATATTGGGAATATTTCGAAACAATTCATTCAATTCAACAAATTCAATAACTTTTTACTAAATGAAAGTGTCAATAACTTTCTTGCTAGAGGAAAAGGGCCTAAACGAAAACTTCATAATATTATATCCTTCTCCCTTCATCCCTTACCCTGACAAAATCCACCACGAACACTACATCCTTCCCATCAACTTCTTAACTTTTCATTGTATCTATTTTTTTGATTCAGATCCCCATGCACAAATGTCGTACACTTCAATTAATTCAACACACTTCAATTAATTCACATTCAAAACACTTCAATTAATTCAACAAATTCAATAACATTTTTACTAAATGAAAGTTTCAATAACTTTCTTGCTAGAGGGAAAGTGCTTAAAGGAAAACTTCATAATATTATATCCTTCCTTCCTTCATCCCTTACCCAGACAAAATACACCACGAACACTACACCCTTCCCATCAACTTCTTACTTTTCCATTGTATCTATTTTTTTGATTCAAATCCCTGTGCACATACGTCGTACATATGAGTATAGCAGTCGCTCCCATAATGAATAGTTCGGCGCCCTTGTTGGACAATAGACAGAGTACAGTCCTTTACTGACAGCGTCCTGCCGTCCGAGATTCAACTCGCTTCAAATCTGACGGCAAAATTTTCATATTCAAATGGCAAATTGACTAGCAATTCTTTTCCGCTTGGAAACTCGTGTTATCGTTTACTCTAAAATCGTTGTCTGCATTCATCTGCCCTGGCTTTATGTTATTTACACTTTTCATTGTCCATATTATTTCATCAATGTTTTTCTCCTTTGTCTTACTAAAAGTTTTTTATCTGCTCGCATTCCTTGTTTTCTTCATTTAATCGGGTTCCTCAGTTCCCTGTCTAACGGTCTTCGCATTTCGGTTAGAAGGTCGTAGTTCTTATTCGGCTGACTAGCGAACTATCGCGACTCAACATCCAAACAACTCTAACTCCGCGTGAACAAGCTCACCCAAACGCCAAAAATTCCCTCTCACCAGCGAGGCGCCTATCATTTAAGCGGCGGCTTTCGCACCAGGAATCCGCTCCACATTTCGGAGAATCGCAGGCGGTTTTCCGCTTACTCGAAGGAACCGTGCGGGGACAAAAACCTCAGGGCACGATCCCCTGAAAAAACCGCGCCCGCATCGGCGGAGGGGGCCGTCGAACGTCCCTCGCGGGAGACAGGCCATCTAGGGATGACAAAAAGACATTGATGTTTTTAAAACATCAATGTTTTTCACTAGGAACATCGATACATTAACATCAATATTTTGCTTTTGGTGTTTTCTTAACATCTTCACATCGATATTTTATTACTAAACATGCATGTTTTTTAAATTTTATTTCTTTAGATAAAGGGACGTTGTAGAGTAGCAGCAATCCACAGCAATATCGTTGTTTTGCGTCATTCTCTTTATCACACTGCACATTTCGCTTGGGCAATCTGAGGGAACTTAAGGTGTTTTTACTTCGATGGTGTATGAATGGAAGTGACTAAAGGGGAAAGTAGCGAAACACGATGTTCTTTATTGATGATTTTATTCTTTACATTCGATAATAATTTTTACTAACATACTACTAATATGCTGGTAACCAATCAACAAAATCTATCCCTTTTACGTACTGTAATTAAAAATGGATAGGAAATAGCATTTTTGTTAGTTTATAATTAAAACATCGATGTTTTAAACATCGAATTTAAGTATCGAAACATCGATGTATTGATGTTTCGATGTTTTAAACATCGAATTTAAGTATCAAAACATCGATGTATCGATATTTTGCTAAAATTTGCCATCACTAAGGGTCGGCCGGACGCGCGGCGCGGGTGTCCGCAAGCAGCCCGGCAGTGGCGCGCTTTCACGCGGGGCGGCGGAAACGGTTTTCGGTTCCCGGTTCGACACGCCGCCTCCGCCGCCGCCCAAAGACCGCCGGGCCGCTGGGAACGCTTTCGCCGAAACCTCAGCGACGACGCCGCGAGAGCGAAAGAGATGGCTTGACGCCGTTTGCGGTCGGGCTTTTCTTTGTTTCGTAAAGCGCGTTGCGACGTAAAAAGGAAGGAACACGAGGATCGTGTATTCTATTGGTTTCGGTCTACTCGCTGCCGGTGGCGATTCGACGTGCGAAGAGTGATGGAGATGTACCGGAAGAGTTTTCTGTTCGCAGATGATTTCTCAGATTTTTTATTTTTGCTCCTGGCCACTTCTCGTTATTGTCTGATGAATATTGGCATACTGTGATGAACAAGAGAATTTGCTATGTTGTAGAAATTATTCTTACGTATTTTTTTATAGAGTCAATTCAAAAAAGTAAATTTCTAATTAAAGTATGTAATATGTGAAGATGTAACGGTTCTGTCTTGTAGATATGGAAATTATGCTTTTCTATTTTACGCACAGTTTGTAATTTTACTTCACGTAATTGCATAATTTTTGTTGTTTAGAAATGGCCAGGTTTCTGATGCTTAAAAACACTGACACTTACTAACGCTGCAAACTGCGTGAGAAATGCGATGAGTAACTCACAGTTTCAAAGACGTTCGGTTGTTTCACACGCCTACAAAAAATAATTATACAAACGCTGAATAGCACGTTCCTAAAGATTAGCACAGATTCCTCGCCATTGCAGCAATTCACCTCCGGGAAAGACCACAGACTCATTGTCAAAGACTCATTGTCACAACAACAGCAGCAGCCACTCGTTAAATAAACTGCAGAAGACCAGAGTGTGAGTCACGCGGCGCGGATCGTAGCGGCAGCGCGTCGACAAACGCGGAGACAAAGCGACGCTGGAAAGTATCGCTGGCCGTAGTCGCGGCTCGAAAGACGGATTACGTTGTCTCGTCGCATTGACCTCATATTTCACTCTCAGAGACACGCCGGAACATTAGCATGGTAACGGAAACGCCCTGAGTCACCGCTTGGTCAATTCGCCGCCGCCGCCGCTGCCTTCGCACGGCGGTGGCGTTCCCAGCGGCCAATGGAACTTGTTTAGTCAGCCGATATGGAGCGGCCGTTCCGCGGACGCGCGGAAGCCACGCACAACAATGGCGGCGGCCGACACGCCACGGCCGCCGCTTGATTAGAGGGTGGCGGCGGCGAAAGTGGTGTTTTGCGCGGGCGGCGGCGCGTCGTGGGGCGGCGCGGGGGTGGTGGAGGTGGGGCGGCGGCGGGCAGTGCCTGGCGCCAGCTTCTATGCCGGCGGTGGCCATCCGCACGCGGAGCGGACTTCTTGTGCTCACGCGAAGCTGTCGCTCTCGCGCGTTGAAGTGACCGTACGTTTTTGTGACCGTTTCTGGACAAAATATCAGCCCGCTGCGGAGGCTGGGTTGGGAGGTTGTCAGTGTTTCCGGGCGCGTCCACTGTCAATGTCATTAGTTCCGTAAGTGTAGTGCATGTTTTGTCCTCGTAATGTGGCGGAGATCTTCCTCCGCTGGATGAAGAGATCCGGCGCCGACCTACTGTCGGTTAGCGGGGTGTTCCCTCAACCAGGTATCTCCTATCTTCGAGGCACCGCCCAAGCCGGAATAAGCTCTAAGCTTCCGACCTGTCTCCTAGCAGTGTGGTAGGGTAGTGCATGTGTGTGTGTGTGTGTGTGTGTGTGTAAGTAAGCAGCGAGGATAAGACAAGGAAGAGAAAGGAAATATCGCGCGCAATCCGTGGCCTGTTTTTTGAAGTACTACTCCGGCGATCACCTTCGCGGATGCTGGAACTCGGTTTCACAGCATGTAGGCTTGAAGCGTTTGTATACGATTCTGGTAAAGATATGAGTATTCATTTAAATTGCTTATCTTTACGGGTTGCTAGCGAGAGCTGAATATAAAAATACATCATCTATTTTTTTTATTAATAACATGATAGGACGGAAGAACAAAGGAGGTGGATGTGGGTCTGAGGCACACAGGCACAACTCCTGTGGTGAACATCTGCACGGAGAGCAAACTTCTTGTGTTCACGCCGAGTGGGAGCGCGGTACCATAGGTCTCGGGCCGCGTTGGGTTTCACCGATGGTCTGGTTTTTGTAGGCTGCTAGCACAAAGAAAGTGCTGATGACATGGGGTGGTCTGTGTGATTGGAATTGAGTTTTAAACCGTGAAAAATCTGCACGTTTCTGCTTGATTCAGGAAGAGAGTTCATTCTTCAATGCTTTTGTTGGCGTTGCATATCGATAAGACAGCTTACAATGCCAGTTTTAGTTCTACTTAAAATATGAGAACGAATTGGTTGATTATTGCATGTATCTGGAAGCGTCATCTGCTACGGACATTAGTTCCGTAAGTGTAGTCATGAGAGATGGTGGTGTTCTTCCCGAGCTACATAGTGAGATCCGGCGCCGACCTACAAGTCAGCTTCCGTGTTTCCCCACCAGGTATCTCCCATCATCGGAGCACCGCCTCAGTTGGGACAAGCTCTAATCACACGATTGGTCTCACGACATGTGTGGTAGTGAAGTACATGTAAGTGTAAGTAAGTAAATAAGAGGTGAGGATAGGACAAAGAAGAGGAAGGAGAGATCGCGAACGGTCCGTGGCTCGTTTGTTAGGGTACTGCTCCAGCAATCGTCTGGTATTAATGGGAGAAACCACGGAAAACTACCGATCCGAGCAGCCGGCCGTTAGAATTCTCCTCCAAAGCTGAATTCGACCGTTTACGTAGCTAGTGACGAAAATCCTACCACCGTGTGGAGTGGACCCCTAGAAGACCTCCCAGTCAGAGGCAGCTATTGATGCCCTGAGCCACCGGTAGAACAGATAGCATGGGAATGAGGGGGCGCCGCGAGGGTGGAAGCGAGGGGCGGGGCGGCGTCGGGCAGTGCCTGGCGCAAGCTCTTGTGGTAGCGGTGAGCATCCGCACGCGTGGCCTTTTTACACAGCGCCTCACAAAAACATCCACGCCGCGGTGCGGGAGGATTACGTACACCGGGCATGAGTTTCACAGTTTTTTTACATGCTTCTGAAAGAAGTACTCACTTCCAGCGGGGAGTGGACACTGATTCTGATTAATTTCATGCTGGTACAAATTATCATCACATTTAAATCATAAGTATAAAATAATTCATATTTTCTAATTTCGATTCATTACAGTGTCGTGATAAAAAAATTAAAAGCATGAATTGCTTGTCTCATTTTTTGTAGAATGAAATGACACGAGATAACCGCACTACAGGCATCTTGCACTATTACTCTATTCATAGTTCAAACCAAACTATAAACAAGTTATGTCATGCCAAACAAATAGCTGCCATATCAGCGCGGCTCAGTGGCACTATGCCACGGCGCATTCTGCAGATGCCCCAGTGGTCGAGTCTCGAGGGACTGCTCGGCCGGCAGCAGCGAAAGTGCAGTTACACCGCAGAGGCTATTAAGCGATCACCTGGCGCCCCATTCACTGCGGTCCTCTGAGACGCCTGTCGCCCGCCGACGAGCTCATCAACCGTTGCAATCCTGAAGTGATTGTCCATCGCTTTCGCCCAATACCTTCACCATCACCTCTACCGTCACCTTCACCACCATCTTCGCCATCAACATCGCCATCATCTTCACCATCATCTTCACTATCTTCGCCACTACCTTCACCGTCACCTACGCTATGAGTTTCGCCATCACTTCCGCCATCTCCTTCGTCATCAGCTCTTTCGCCAGCACCTTCTTCATCTCCTTTACCATCACCTTTGCCATCACCTTCACCGTCACCTTCACCATCACCTTCGCCTTAACTTTCGCCATCACCTTCGCCAACCCCTTCGCCGACAGCTACGCTATCACTTTCGCCATCGCAATCCCCTCGTTATCACCTTCTGCCTTTCGACAATGCCATCACCTTCCCTTATAACTTTCTTTTAACACCAACCCCCTTCATCTTCATAATTTTCTCCGATCACCAATGCCCATCCCAAAATTTATCACCGTCTCCCACAGCCACCTAACTCAACTTCCATCTCTGTGCTATTTGTGAGAATCCTGTGACACGAGTCGCCACAATTCACACCCCATCATTCACCGCCCCCGTTACTGTAGCCCCCTGCGGCCCTCCGTTCTTCTCCCATCACCGTCACTCTCCTCAGACACCAACGTTTTCCGTCTGGTATTCTCCATCTGCCCTCCCCCGTCGCCGCCAACCGCCGCCGCCCACCTGCCAAGTCGTCCGCAGTCCGCCGCACTCCCCCCATTCCACTTCGCCCCGCTCCGCTCCGCTCCTCCCCGCTCCTTTCCGCCCCGCCCCGCGCCGCGCCGTCACGCCCTGCGCCGCCCCGCCCTCCCCGCCCCGCCCTCTCCGCCACACTCCGCCTCGCCCCGCCCCTCTCCGCCCCGCCCCTCTCCGCCCCGTCCATCTCCACCCCTCCCCGCCCCGCTCCTTCTCGCCCTGTTCCCCTCTGCGCCGTCCCGTCCCGCACCGCCTCGTCCCATCCCGTCGCATTCCACCCCGCCCCGCTCCGCTCCGTTCCTCCCCGCTCCTCTTCGCCCCGCCCCGCGCCGCGCCACGCCGTCACACCCTGCTCCGCCCCGCCGCGCCCCTCTCCGCCCGGCCCCGCTCCGCCCCGCCCCGCTCCGCCCCGCCCCGCTCCGCTCCTTCTCGCCCCGTTCCCCTCAGCCGTCCCGACCTGCCACTCCTCGCCCCTCCCTCCCCGCCCCGCTCTACTCCGCGCCGCGCCGTCCCGCGCGGGCCCGCCGCTTCCTTATTACCGCGTTCTTCACGCCGGCGGCGGAGGGTAATCGCCGTTACGCAAAGCGCGGGACCGCAGCGCATCGCCGCGCAGACGGGTAATCTCCTCCCCGCCCCCCACGCGGGGGACGGGGCGCGGCGGAGGGAACTGTATCAAGGTCCCCGCTCGAATTCCGACGCCGGCTGCGCTTTCCCTGGCGGCGGCTGCACACAATAGCAAGGGCGGGCGCGAACTCGCAGCGCTGCCCGTTCTACTCCGCCCGGGAGAGCTTTAGAGCCTTCTTTAGAGCTTTACAGTTGTTCTTGGAGAGGTTTAATGCCTCTTTATCAACTATTAATGATCATTAATTGTCTGGTAAAAAGTTTTAAATGCCGAGATAAATTTCTTTACTGGTGATGATCACCAAAATATCGGAATTATTTACTCAATATTGTCGTAGTTAAACAGTATTTCCAACATCATTATTATTATTATTATTACACAAGACAACGTTATGGGATACGGGCGAGAGAGATGAATAAAAGGGCAAGTTAGAAGAGAAACGCTGAGTTGGGGTACTAGCCTGGTCAGCTGTAATCAGAAACAATAGTGACTCAGTCGCGAAATATAAAACCACCCATAAAGGAGGCTCACAAATGTGCCCGTTTAACCCGTATCTGACGTTCACGAGACCTCCGTTACACGTCCCAGACTGACCGGTTTGCTCGTATTCCTGCGGTGTGAGACGACCACCCATTTGCAGATGAGGCTCATTTCTTCTTTATGGTGAGGATCGCAGCCTACTCGCCCCCTCGGCTCGAAATTTATGCCAAACTTTGCGGATTAACGCAGATAATAAAACTCCTATTGTTGTGGATAAAACTTTTGGAAATATAAAATACAATTTCATTTTACTGATGACTATAATTATAGCATACAGCAAAAATGCATGACAATCATTTGTATGTCTGTTAGTCAGATTTGAATACAGCATCCTGTCACGCTTAATAAAAGTATCCCTAGCATGAATATCAACCCGTACATGGAGAGAGAAGTCTGAAAATGGTATTTCTGGTATCGCAAAAATTTCATGTTTTAATATTTTGGATTTCGCTACAATTACAAATTTGCTAAAAATACATATAAGTATTTTTTATTCACAATCAATTTCCTACCAATTACTATATGTGATATATCTAGGCCCTCATGCATGGATGAATGGATGAAATACGTAATGCGTTTTGTCCTTAACGCTCATCAAAGGAAGAAACAATAAACAACGATATTCCGAATACCAAAACTCAAAATTATTTTTGAATCGATGAATGATTTAATGATTCCATGCGCGTCAACTGTTAAGGTCATTAGTCCCATAAGTGTAGTCTATGTTTTCCTCGAGATGTGGCGGTATTTTCACCCCCGCTGGATGGTGAGATCCAGCGCCGACCTACCGTCGACTAGCGGGATTTTCCCAACCAGGTATACCCACCATCGGGACCTCGCCCCAGTTAGGACAGGGGTCTAAGCTCCCGACCGGTCACCCGGCATGTGAGGTAATGTAGTGTATGTAAGTATAAGTGGGTGTAAGTTATGGGGTATATGACAAGGAAGAAGAAGGAAAGATCGCGCTCGGTAGAATTCTGCTCCGGCATTCGCCTGATATTTATCGGAGAAACCACGGAAAACAACCGATCAGAGCAGTCCGCTAGAATTCTCCTCCAGACAGAGGCAGAACTCGATCTAGCTATCTGACTAGCGCCCAAAATCCTGCCACCGTCGGTTCTCGAAAACCAGGTCCTTCGGGCAGAGGCACTGCCGTGACATTAGTGGCAGAACGTAGCTTCCACCCGTTCCCCCGAGAAGCCCTGCCAGAGAATCCGGAGCGTTCAATTAACTCCCGCCCGTTCCGCGCGCTCTTGCCACCCAGGTAGCTGCAGGCGCGACTTTGAGTACGCCGTAACAAAGAAATGGCCGGCCAGCCGACGGCGCCCTGCGGCACGCCAACGAAGATAAGGGGCGCGGCCGACCGGCCGACCGGCCGGCAGGCGCGCTGCATATGACTTTCTCCGCAGACTCATGAAACCAGTCGACCGTGCGGCGCGCACAACCCAAAAAGAGAATCGACAATGCCTCCTCGCAGCGGCAGGCGCGACCGGCAATTGTCTGCTTCGTTTTGCGGAAGCGTGCTCGCTGCGCGCGAACGTTTCCATGAGCTGGCACTTCCGGTTCGGCGGGGTCATGGAGACGGTTCATTGGGCCTCGAAACGCCGTCTGAGGAGCGATGAGGAAGCATGTGACAGCTCCCCGCTGAAGAAATTCAATTTAGCAAACTCTGCTTTGATCACGGCTACCTGGGAGAGGTTCTTCTCGTTGAATCAGAGGCGATGAACTAGCGATAGAAGATAATGAGCCACGCCCTCAATTTTTTACGTGTACTTTCCTTATGATATTTTAGTTCTGCGACATTACTAGCAAGCATTGAAGACTTTAATTTTCTGTTAATCTTAAACTATTAATTGCTGTGAACTTCTTGAAGATCAATTTCTTTAACTCATTAAACAAAAAGAGAAGGCATTTATAAATATTTCTGAATGGTGAGGAGTGCTGTTGGGTTCCTGCCATTCAATTAAATTGATACTTCATACCAGGTGTCACGAAAGCGAGCAAATCGAATGCAGTTCATCTGTTTGCGGCGTGGATCTCTAAGTCGCAAATCAGGCACGCGATCAGCAAGAAAAATTGCATTAGGTGAAAGGTGCATTACTCATTCCCTTCATTAAGGTAGCCTTTGACTAACAAAAAATAAATTTGATATTGCAATGTCTATTAGTGTTTAGTGGTGGAGCACGCAACAAATAATCTCACCACCCACAAAAAAAAGCACTCGAAATTTTTGCAACAGTTATTCGAGTGGATCTTTAAATGTTCCCTTTGTCTTTTCTATAATATGACGAAGTGAATTGTATTTGATAGGTGTACACTGATCACTATATCGAAGAGAGAGTTATCAATTTTTTTGTAATGAATTATATTTATGAAAAGAATCAAATGATAAGAACCCAAACTCGACTCACATTTCTCTATCCATTAGAGCTCTCTGTCGTCTACCAGTGAGGAAAATTCCGTACACAAATTCCACCAGAGGGAAGTAGAAACGTCGGTTCCATTACGCAGTTTTAAAACTCCCAAAATTGTTTGGGCAACGTCGCTTGAGAGTGGTAATAGACATTCCCTCGTATTTCTTCCTCCTCGACCACCTCGGGGAACAGAAAGTCTTACGTCTTGTGCTCCGCGGCAGTTAAAATCAAAGCAATTTGAATTCGAGAACAAGCGTCGGCAGTGTGACCGAGCAGCCCTGTTAACCCGTGACCCGCCTTGTCCGCTCTCGCCCAGCTTGCCCTAAATGGGCAGCGCGAGTCGGGCGCGGAATCGCCGTAATGAATGAGGCAGAGATTGAGCGCCGCACGCGGTCGCCGCGCCGGCGCTCCGCGCGCTCCGTGGGGCGCCACGCGATACGCATCTGACGGCACGCATGATACGCCAGCCGCGCGGGGAGGGACGGGGAGGGGGGCGGGGCAGCGCGGCGCGGGGCGGGGTGGCGATGGGCAGGGCGGAGCGGAGCGGGGCGGGGAGGGGTGACACAGAGCGGGGCGGCGAGGGGTGGCGCGGAGCGGGGCGGAGCAGGGCGCGGCGGGGCGGGGCGGGGCGGGGCGGGGCGGGGCGGGGCGGGCGACGGGGTGGTGGCACGCACGATCATGTGGCGGCACGCATGATACGCCAGCGGCGTGGGGCGGGGTAGGACGGGCGGAGTGGGGTGGGGCAGAGATGGGCGGCGCGGCCGGGCGCAGGGCTGGGCGGCGCGGGACGGGACGGGGAGGGGAGGAGGGCGGGGTGGCTAGGTGCGGGGCGGGACGGGGCGGCGCGGAGCGGGGCGGTGAGGGGCGTAGCGGTGTGGGGTGAGTCGGGGCGGGGCGGGGCGGAGCGGGGAGGGGCGGGGCGGGGCGGGGCGGGCAAGGGCAGCGCGGCGTGGGGCGGCACAAGAAGGAAAGGGAAGGAACGGCGCTGTGGAGTAGTGAGGGGTGAAGGGCCAAAGCAGAGGGAGGATAAACGGCACAGTGCCGAGCGGTGTGGAACAGAAAAGGGGGCGTGACTACCAGCGGGGTGGAGTGGATTGGTGTGGAAAGGAAGGGAGGACCTGCGAAACATGAGGGGTGAGGAATCAGAGCGGAAGGGGCATACGCGGAGGGAGCGGCGCGGAACGGGAAGGAGGCGGGGTGTAACAGTGGGGAGGGACGAGCAGAAGTGGTGCGGTGTGAAGCAAATGAAAAGGCAGGTTGGAGCGATACGGACAGCCGAGTTGACTGACACGGAGAGAGAGATGAAGACGAATGGCGTACTGAGGAGCAGTGAGTGGTGAGGGAGAAGAAGGATGCGGGGGAAACAGGTGGGAGGGGGCCGAACGGGGTACAAACGGGAGCGCGGAAGCGCAGCGTGGACGACTGAGGGTGTAAGGGGCTCTAGAAGAGGGGGTTAAGGATTTGTAAGGGGCGACAAGAGTGGCGTGGCATAAGAAGCGACGACGGGAGTCGTGACACGTAGAATCTTAGTGGAGAGCAGGGTGACGTTTGGTGGTGTTGGGGGTGGAAGTGTGCGACGGTGACAGCGCGAGGAATTTGAGAGCAGTGTGGGTGGAATGGAACACCGAAAGTGCCGCGGGGAGGCCGGGCCAGCACGGGAGGGGCTGCGACGCCAGACAGTTCCAGGAGGGGGTTGCAGGGCGACGCGAGGCGGCGCGGGGAGTGCGGCCACAGAGTGCGGTGGCCCGGAGCCAGGTGGAGCTGCGGCGGGCCGCTCGCGGGGCATCGCGCCTTTTAATTAAAGCGGAGATAAGCCATCGCGCGGTCGCCCAACAGGGATTAATGGCCGCTTCCTTTTGTGCAGGTGAGAACGCCTGGTTCCATCGCGCGCGATGACGCGATCGGTTCCTGCCACGCGGCGCAGCGAAAGCAGGCGCGCGCCCGGGGCCTGGACGGGACGGGACGGGCATTCGCAAACGCACGTGTGCCCGCTTTGTCCCGTGCGTACGGGTCGGCGTCGCACCGCGATTCTGAGCGCAGGAACAATAGTGCTATGTTGTAACCGAACACCGTGTGCTTTTGCCGATGCGGTGGCCGAGATCGCTAAGGCAGTAGTGTCGTGGCGATCTCGGACCGATGGGTCGCGGGTTCAAGTCCCACCTCGGGCATGGTAGTATTTGTGTTCGTCCTTTCACCCCTGATCATTATTATATCGTTTCATATTCATAATTACCATACCGTTAACTCCAATAGTGGTCGATAATGACCTTGATGTTGATGCGACCTTTAATAACAAAAACAAGTGTACTTTCTTTCTAGAGAAAAGAACGGAGGATTTTTATGATGTGGGCAATGCTTTTGACATCTGGCCACTTGACTCTTGAAAGAGGATGAGATTATTTCGATACACACTGTGAAGACTGTAGTTTTAGTCAATGTGACTTGGAAAGTCTAGTTAATCGTCTTCTCTTCCTCGCCATTATAATATTCGGTTACGAAAATGTTATAAACTTTATTATACGTTGAAGTGCGAGAAGGAAGTTGTATGCGTTTTAGTATTGTCTAAGACTGAGACTTATCATTTGCCAGCCCAATTAAATACATCGCCAGTACTATCATTCACAGTGTGGTTCATATAACAATGTACAAAAAACAATTTATTTAACTGTTAAAATTTTCCAATAAACCTACCAGAGTATACTAATTCCATCGTCAATTGAGCCAACGATTTTAGTACTTTATCATCGGATGCCGTGCGCACTCCCGCAGCACTGGTGTATCTCGGGGTCTGCGCATTCCCGCAGGTCGCCCGCGCCGCCGCCCGCCGGGCGTCCCTGAGCGGTCGCGCTTTTTCGCCCTCTGACGGCGCACGACGCACGTTTCGCCCGCCCGCCCGCCCGCCCCCCTACGCCCGCGCGGCGCGTCGTGGGCGGCCGTGCGCAGTCGGCAGCGGCCGTCAAAAAAGCCCCGAGAAATTCGCTCGCCAGTCAGGCGCGACGCTCGCCCCGCCTCGCTCACCCACACCCACGCTCTCGCCCACGCTCTCGTCCACGCTCTCGTCCACGCTCTCGTCCACGCTCTCGTCCACGCTCTCGCACACGCAATCGTCCACGCTCTCGCATACAGTCGCCCACGTTCTCGCCTACGCTCTCACCCACGCTCTCGCCCACTCTCTTGCCCATGGTCTTGCCCACGCTCTCGCCTAAACTCACCCACGTTCTCGCCTACGCTCTCACCCACGCTCTCACCCACGCTCTCGCCCATGCTCTTGCCCACGTTCGGCCCATGCAATCACCCACTCTCTCGCCCACACCTTCACCCATTCATTTCCCCACACCCTCGCTTAGGCTCTTGTCATCGCCAATATCTCCTGCGATCTCGCCGTCGCAAACACCCTCACCATCACTCACGTCCACACTCTCTCTCAGACACTCGCCCTCGCCGTCCCCATCACCATCTCCCACGTCCTCACCATCACCCACGCCCTGGCCAATGCCATCGCCTCCGCCTCCGTAATCCCAGTACGTGCAGCCTCCAAGACCGGTTCTGTCATCCCCGTACATGAGTGCCCGATCCGTCATTGCCACTAACTCCACCACCATCCCTACCATCACTACCGCTTCCTCTTCCGCCACTGTCCCTCCTTCAACCCCGTCATCGCCACCGCCACCGCCACCGCTCACTTCTCGAAATCTGTCCTCGCTGCCCTCCGTACCTCTCATCCCCCCTGTCGTCTGCGTTACCACCACTGCCTCATATCTCCCCTAGCTACCGCCCGGTCCTGGCCACCAATACCGTTACCGTCACCGTCACCGTCACCGCCCCGCCCTCCTTCATGGTCCCTTCAAGGAAGTCCGCCCGAATTTCCACGGAGTGCGATTCACAACCGCAAAAACCCGTCGCTTTTATTATGTCTTGATAAGTTTACGAATTTTGCTAGTCATCTTACTACTCAATCGAGTGAAAGGGAAAATTTGGGGTCGGTAGGTCTCTTTCGGTTTAAATTTTGCTTCAGTTTGCTGTTAATAATTACGTAATGAAATCATTATTCTATGACATAACAAATGTATTATTTTATGATGTGGACACGAAACGGTTAGTAACGGCGAAATTATTAGAAAAGAAATCAATTAATAACAATTATACTTATCAGTCATCTGCCTCTATCAATTAATTCTCAGAAATGTTCTAGTTGAGACTTACTCTCGACGTGAAAACATGAACTCAAGCCAATCAGTCACTATCCTTTTACGTTTTCGCTACGTTTCCCGCAATTTTTACGCGTACATTATGAAACATCACAGAAGGCATCACGTAAGAAGAAAATATACCAAATGCAAAGCATGTGTGTTATTTGACTGCAAAGCCGAGTAAACGTCAGAAAATCAAATATGCCTAAGGCAACGTATCATTCTTCAAGGAAAAGATGGAACAGAAGAAGGAGAGAAAGAAAGGTAAGAGAGATATCTTACAAGAAAACAATTATAAATCAAGAACAAAGTGAGAGCGGCGCAGACCAGCAACGAATCAGCAAAAAGACTATTTCAGAACAGAAAAGGCCTTTACGCCAAAACCCTAATTGTAGTGCTGTCAATGATTATTTCCGCGATGATTAATGTATGCAAGACAAGTCGATCGGCCCCGATTCGACGCTCGGTAAAAACGTCACCCTCAGTAAATTAAACATATCGAGGTCGCTGCGACCGGAACGAATGGGCATCCGGCAATGGGCGCGGGGAAGTCGACTGCTTCTCTTTGCGGGGGTGGGGGCGGGGGCGGGGCGGGGGCGGGGCGGGGGCGGGGGGCGGGACGGGGGCGGGGCGGGGTGGGGGCGGGGCGGGGTGGACGCTCGGCTGGAGGCACGTTCGCCTCGCGTCATCGCGCCCGCGAGCGCCGTTTGCACAACTGTCGCTGCGCACAGCGCACTCGGAACTTTCGTCGTCTCCGTTTTCGCAACCTCTTCCTCCTCCTCATCTATGCTCACGTCTAGTGATGGCAAATTTTACCAAAACAGCGATACATCGATGATTCAGTACATCGCTGGAGGGTTTTCGATGTCGATGAAAACATCGATGTTTGACACATCGATTTTTAATTCTAGATTAATAACCTCTCTATTTTCCAATCCATTTGTAATTACAGTTCGTAAAAGGGATATATTTTACTGTTTGGTTACCAGCATGTTAGTAGTAGGTAAAAAGTATTATCAAATGTAAAGAATAAAATTAACAATAAAAAAACATCGTGTTTTGCTATCGATTTCGTGTTTCACGGTCGATTCAGGCAATGACACGCTTGGCGATAACATACATCCATAACACGAGCAGCTCCCAAACTTCCTCAGATTGCACAGGCGAAATGTGCAGAGTGATAAAGAGGATGACGCAAAACAACGATATTGCTGTGGATTGCTGCTACTCTACAACGTGCTTGTACCCCTTTATTTTAAAAAAATTAAAAATTAAAACACATCGATGTTTTAGCAACAAAATATCGATGTGAAGAAAACATCGAAAGCAAAATATCAATGTTAATATATCGATGTTTCTGGAGGAAAACATCGCTTTTTTTGCCACTCCTATTCACCCATCCCATTCCTATTCAGTTTAACGATATACCACGTACAAAATCATCGAAAAATATAACAATTGTTTTTAAAATATCGATGTTTCTGTAAAAATACATCGATCTGAAAAACATCGAAAACAAAACACTGATGTTAATAAATCGATGTTTCTGGTGGAAAATATCATGTTTTCTGCCATCCCTAGTCAGCGTCCGCCCAGGTGCAGCTGCGCGTTGGGTCTGCGGAGTGTGGAGTGTGGCGTGGCCGTGGCGGGGCGCGGGGTGCTCTTGGCCGACTTGGGTGGAAAGCGCCTCCTCTGGAGTGGCACCGGGGACGCCCGGATCAGGGCCGCCGCCGCCGCCGCCGCCCACCCGCCAGCCACGTCGTCGTCGTCGGCGGCCTCCGATCTGCGTCGCCCGGCCTCCCGCGTGAAATCGAGCGTTCAACGCCCTCGCCTCCACGCAATTAGTGTCATTTACGAACGTTGCTCCCTACCTCGGATTTCGTCACTCTGAGAAACTCGTGTTGTGGAAATAGTCTTAAGCCATTGGTCTTTTTTGGTTGTTTTTCTTATTGTAATTTTTTTCGCATTTTTCTCAGTCTTTGACTCCCCTGTTTTCTCCTCATCGTTCTTTATGGAGTTGTTCTTTATGAAGTGTAAACTTAATGAGTCAATCAAACAATCAGTCAATGCTCTCGTACACAATGTGATTAATATTTTCTCAAGAAATGTTTGTA
This sequence comes from Teleogryllus occipitalis, assembly GCA_011170035.1. Lineage (NCBI taxonomy): Eukaryota > Metazoa > Arthropoda > Insecta > Orthoptera > Gryllidae > Teleogryllus > Teleogryllus occipitalis. The sequence goes on along the minus strand of BLKR01001326.1, from coordinate 164,406 downwards.
AAAAAAAATCAAGAAAATAATTTCGTTGATTACCACTGCCGTCACAATTGTCAAATTCACCACAGTTGAATACAAAAGCCCTAAAGTTAAACAACGGCAGCCTCTGGCAATCATCACACATTTTCTGAATTAATGAAAAATAAACACTTAAAAGAATCGCACTTGATGAAAGAACCATTCACATGTTACGAAAACTTTCGTAAACATAATATTGATTCGCTCACTAAATAACCAATCAGCTACTTGAGTAATTTCTTCGAGCATTCCCTACCAACAACAAACCGCAACGGCATTCCACTACGGCAACATCGGGGGGTAATTCACGCTGAATTGTCTTCCTGGAGAGCCTTGTGTGTATTCTCGGAGGCGTTGAGGCGTTGCGTAATCGCGGATTCCCTGGCGCGCTGTTTGCACGCCTCTTGAGCAAGTCCGTGTGAATCAGCCGCGCAGCAGGGGGGAAGGCCGGGGCGCGATCTGCAAACGCCGTCGAAATCGCCCGCCCTCTTCGCCGCCGCCGCCATTGCGACATGCCCCTCCCCTCCCCGCCCCTCCCCGCCCCATGACCCGCCGCGCGCTCCCATTGTATGGCAATGCGCGGGGAAGCGAGAGAGAGAAGCTTCGAAGCCTCACACGCGTGTCTCACAACGCGTTGCTCAAGAACGAAATGCCGGAGGACGGCGGCGGTGGTGGAGGATGCGGGGGTGCGGGGATGTGAGGATACCAGAATGAGGATGGGAGGATGCGAGGTTCTGAGAACGCTAGTATATGAGGACGCCAGGGCAGAAGGACGCGAAGGCTTGAGGAAACGAGATTGTGAAGACACAAGGACGTAAAGACGTGCGAATACAAGAACGTGAGGATGTGAGGGCGCGAGGATGTGAGGACGCGAAGATGTGAGGATGCGCAGATGTTAGAATGCGAAGATGTGAGGATGCAAGGTCGTGATGACGCGAGAATTTGAGGACGCGAAGATGTGAGGAAGCAAAGACCTCAGGGCCCGAAGACGTGAGAACGCATGGATGCTGTAATGTGAGAATACGTTTATATTTAGAACAAAAACTTATAAGTAAAAACAATTTTTTAATTTAAGTTCCTTTTTCACCAAAGGAATGTAAATGGCATGTGAAATTTGGATCTTTTTTTGATGAATTACCACTATTTTTCATCGATCTTTTCCTTTAGTTGTTATACACAGAGAAGCATTGATACATACGTTATTTTAAAAATAAAAGTTCAACGTTATATCTCAGTCACTTCGTAGACGTCTGTTTCATTACTGACAACACACTTCAAGAACCCTCCTTAAGCACCTGAATACACGGTAAACCAGTGTCATAAATGGTTTGTTTTTACAATACATTCAAATCCTTTATGATTTGCTGAAACTCTTCAGCTCATTTTGTCAATGCTCGCCTGATATAGACAGCTTGCGGTGAACCGATGTACTGACTCATGGTGCAATTAGAGACAACCGAAATGGAAAGGATTTGGAGTGGATATCGATTGTTGCCGAACATATCTGATAGGAAGTGGAACACACCTGCGCAAACGGGCGAATGAGTCATGTTTATCGACATGAAAAACGATTATTGTATGATAAATAATAACCTTGTAATTATAGTTCGGTTCAATGAACACTGACAGATCAATTGAATTTCCATGAAGTTGGCCTCAGGGTTAGTCGAAACTTTAAGCGGTAAGAGCATGTAACTCGAATCAACGATAATTTTTAGTTTATGTGTATTTTCATTTAACCCCCCTAATTCAAACTACAAATGTAAACTAATTATACAATATCATTGTTTTGCTAAAATAAACATTATTTTCCTTTTTGATCATCAGTATAGTCTCTAGTTGTGATCAGCACAAGCTCAACAAATTAGATGAGAGGCGAAGTAACACGAGCAGAGGACACAAGATGACAGTGCGTCAGCAGTGGCATGACATTGCGTCAGCGTGTGGCGTACATGAGGAGCGTAGTGCGAGTACGCAGTGCGCAGTACGTAGTGCGCAGAACGCAGTGTGCAGTACGCAGTGCGCAGTACGCAGTGCGCAGTACGCAGTACGCAGTGCGCAGTACGCAGTGCGCAGCGCGCAGTGCGCAGCGTCGATTTCGCATCCGCAATGAGGTGACTCCGCAGCACCTCGCCCCGCCCCGCTCCTCCTCGCCGTAGCTCTGGGAAACAGCCACTCTGTCAACACCCGCCCGAGAGTAGGTCGTGGCCTGGAGATTGATGGCGGAACGTAAGAAATACGGGCGGAATCCTTCCTCGTGATGCAGCCCGGCGACCTTCGTTATGCAGCTTTGTTGCGAGAATTTCTCGGTCGTCCCGATCAACAACAACCATTGTATGAAAATATGAATGCTAATCGGCGGCTTACACGAATTTCAATGGGGAATGTTCGAGATACGTCTACGCCGAACGCATTAATGCCTTCATTTATCTTTACGACTCTTCATAAGAGTTCTGTGTAGTACGGAAGTCTACTCTGTTGAAATCTCGTGAATGCATTTGAAGGATTTTCGTTTTCGCGAAAGTTGGTGATTACTTCATGAATAAACAAGGGCTAAAGGAACTTCAATCAATACTAGGTTGAAGATAGTAGTATTTAGTGTCTATTACCAGTATATTTTTAATAATTTTTGAACTTTAGAAACTAAATATTCTTAGATCATATCGCTTGTAGGTGGTTCATATTCATGTTTTCATCGTCACTCTAAGATTCAAACTCAAAAATACATCTGCACACTTTATTAAACATTGCACAGTAAAGGAGAATTCTCATGAATGTGGCTTTCCCGTGAATACGAAATTTAATTTCCAAGTATTATTTATTTTAGGAAAAATAATAATGTAAGAAGTTATATAAACAAGCAAGTGCAACAACATAAACACATCATTACAAATCTTTCATAATTTTTCATTACGACTTCCTAGAAGCCCATTACAATTTCAAAAACAACAATTTGATTCTCTACGGGCATATCAACACGTTCTCCGTTAATATGTTCCATCCCTGGTGGTAACAGCCTGGTAGAAAGAGGAAGAAGGATAATGAGCCCGTCCTAGTGGGCGGGGCTGGCGAGAGGGGGAGCCCGAATTCCGGAAAGGCGGCCCATAAATCCCACACCGATTTCAGCAACGACCCCCGCGGCCTCGCTCCGGGGCCACCCCGGCGACGCGTGGGCGCCCGGCCTCGCCCCCCTCCACGCCCCGCCCCCTCGCGCGCGCATCCTCCGGAGCCCCCGGGGCCACCCGCCCCGCCCCGCCCCGCCCCGCCCCGCCCCGCCCCGCCCCGCCCCGCCCCGCCCCGCCCCGCCCCGCCCCGCCCCGCCCCGCCCCGCCGCGGGCGCGCGACGCCCCGCGCACACAAAGCCCCATTACGCCCAAGCGCAGGCGCGCGGCTATTTGCATAGGCTCAATGGGAATCTATTAGCCAGGGGCGGGTAATAAGCGCTCGTGCTGCTGCGGTGGAGCGCGCGAGCTCTGGGGGGCGAGAGGGGAGAAGGTGCGTGCGAGTGGGTGAGGGACGGATCGCGGGGGGCGGGGCGAGGGTGAGGACGACGACGACGACGAGGACGAAGTGTGCGGCGGAGCAAGGAGCAAGAAGGCGTCATGCGCAGCGGAGAGTGGGACGAGAACAGGAGAGGAAGGTGCGAAAATGGGATGAGGAGCAGAACCGTTCGAGAAGTGAAGGCAATGTAGATGGGGATGAGAACTAGGACGGAGTATGGAGAGGAGTAAGGTAAGCGTAACGGAATGTGAGACCAAGAAGAGGACGCGTGAGTCGATGTAAGAGGTTGGAAGAGAGATAGGGGCGAGGAAAGAAGCAGGTCGAAATTGGTATGAGAAGCAGATGTAGAAGCAGGAAAGATAGCCATACAAGTGCTAACAATGAGGTGAGGAGCGAAGTGGCAGGTGGGATGATAACAGGGAAACGAAGAGCAGAGTCCGCTGGGAGAGACCATGTAGGGATCTGGAAATGTGAACAGCGATGAGGCAGAAACCTGAGACACGATGAAAAAACACAATTATCATGAAGAAAGCGAACGTGGACAACAAAATTGAATTGCAGGACAAGGATTACAAGATAGGATTGCAGAGTCAAGTAGTGAGGTAGACATGCAAGACTTAGGGTGTAAAGTGGGAATGTATGGCGGGAATGCTGGTCGGGGTTGCAGGTCACGGTTGCATGGCAGGGATGTAGAGATAGTATAAGTAACGGGAATGAAGGGCAAGGAACCAGGAAGGAGTTGCAGAGTAAGGATGTGGAGGCGGGGTTGCAGATCAAGGATGGAGTGCAGGGTGGCAGGCCAGGGATGCTGGGCGATGATGCACAACAGGGCCGCAGTGTGAGGATACAGAGGTGAAGTTCTGGGGGAGACGGAGAACAGAAATGCTTCACAAGGATACAGAGCGAGGATATGATGGCGAAGATGTAAGGCAAGGATGCAATACGGACGTACAGGACAGGGATTCAGAAGAGAATTGCATACCAGGGATGCAAGGGATGTATGCAGGGAGGGGTTGTAGACGATATGGAAGCGGCGATGCAAGGCAAGGATGCAAATGCAGGACAATGATACAGTGCGGAATTGCAGAGCAGGGATGCAATGCGGGATGCAGAGCAGACTTACAAGGGAGAAATGGAGGGCAGAAATGTCTCGTAGGACAAGATGTGTAGGTGGGGATGCAACACAACGATTCAAGACGGATATGCAGGACAGGGATACCGTGCAGAATCGCAGGAACACAAGGCGGGATGCAGAACGGAGACGCGTGCCAGAAAGGCCCCCACCTGATCGGGGATGCAGGACAGCGCCCGCGCCGGGCGGAGGGAAGACAGCACGGGGAGATGCGCGCGACTCCCCACGCTCCGTCGCCCGCGGCCGCGCGCCGCCCTGCGCATGCGCATGCGAATGGCGTCGAGGCGCACCGCGCTCGTAAATCAAAGCCAGCCAACGTGTATGGCCTTCTCGCCCCGACAGCCTGCAGCTTAGGCGGCGCGGCGCGGCGCGGCCAACCCCTTGTCAGGGAAACCAGTGCGTAGGCACCTTCTCTTCCGTAAACCACTAAACAGGCACCATGTAAATGGGAGAGTTAATCGCTAGAGCAAACACACGCCCATGCATACAAAAAGTTTACTCTTTACTATCTCAAAACCTTTCACCGTAGCTACAGCATTGCGATTTTATAAAATGCTATTTTACTTTGGTACACACGTGGAACGTTCTAAGAATCTTTTACATGCTTAGATTTGTTTCTATGTTTCTTCTTTCATATTTCTAAATTTCAATATTCAAAATGAACTAATTCTGTAAAATAAAAATACCAGTTATCATTTCACTTATTAAGTGTAAAGAATGTACAGTTATGCTAGTAATAATACAGTTGTAATTAAAAATAACAACACATTAACGTGAGAAATATTGTAATAGAAACCATGAGCAGTAAGTACTGTAATAGAAACCAAGAGCAGATCAAGTGTCATCTAGAGTTGTAGCACTATGAGAAAAAGAGGAAGAAGAAGAAGAAGAAGAAGAACAACAACAACAACAACAACAACAACAACAACAACAACAACAACAACAAAATGATGACGATGATGAAGATAATGGAAAGCATAAGTCAGCATTTTAAAACGAAGTTCATTGCTTAGTCATATTACAAGAATGACATCCTTAGAGCAAACTGAAAGACAGGTTAAGAATACGCAACATTTACGACTTCAAAATATACACATGTTATTTGTAATTTAGCTATTTTTAACACGTCGATTATAATCGCAATCACGAAAGTGTCTTCGCGAACCCAAACCAGGAAGATTCCGCCGTGAACGTGCGCTTAGAACACCGCGGTGCCCAGACGTGTCTGCAGAGGCGACCCCTCCATTCCCCTCCCCTCCTCCTCCCCCTCCTCCGCCACTGCGCATGCGTATTCATGGGGCGAGCGCCGTTCACCGACGCGGCGCGCGCGGCGGGCATTTCCATTCAAACGACGCGCCTCCACCGCCGCCACCACCACCGGCTGCGGATGTCGAACCCACGCGCCGCTGCCGCCGCCGCCGCCGGCGCGTGCGCGCGTGTCTGACGCGCGGTGGCGCACGCCCGCGCACGCGCCCGTGGCCTTGGCACGCCGCCACCCCGCGCGCGCCAAACAAGGCGCTTCGCTGCCCGGGCGCGGCGGCGGAGACGCACGGACGTCGCGCTGCGCTCGCCCGGGGTGGATTAACGCACGAGCAGGTTACGCGCGCATTTAGGGTCCCGCTGGAAATGGGCTACCTATAAAATGTATTTTATTTTATATTAATTCAAAAACACGAAAAAAATTTAATGATAGTATTGATATTTTAAATTTTATAAAATGATAGTATTAATAATTTTAAAATTTTTAATTTCTTAACAATAGTATTAATGTTTTCAATAACTTTAATTATAATCAATGGTATTTTTGAAATTAAATTTAATTTTAAAGCTTTTTGATGTCGATGCTAAAACTTTCTATGTATTTTAATATTTAAGCTTATAGTTTTATTGTATTTTTAAATACAATCAGGGGCCTCATTATCAAGTCTTGCCTTGGACCCCTAAAGATTTTAACAATACCGTGTATTCTTTCCTCGAAGAGCGGGTGACTGTTACATCGAAGTTAAACTGGTGACTTCGAAAAGAGGAATAATTTACAATATCCTACCTGCTTTTCTAGGTAGTTGTGAGTAGAAGAGAAACTTACACGATTGTTGTTTCACGTAACACAGCATTGCATTTATTATTCATCGTGTACTCAGGAACAGTAAACTCCTAACTTTCTGAAGTTGGTCTGTGCATATGAACTCATGAGATTTCTCACTTAGTGATTGAGTTTTGACGCAGATGTTAAGTATTAATAAATGAGTTAATATTTATTATCTAAATTGCACAATAAAGCAAAAGAAATATTGTGTGATTTTCTCGTAGTTTCACTTAATTTTTCTTTCATAATTTCATAGATCTTCAAAAAAAATCAAATAATTGATTTGTTAATTATCGAGAAATCCTGCTGACCATTTTTTCTTCAGAAGGTTCAGCTTCATTACATGAGGGCCGTGACGGCAGAGAAGATAATATTTGGAACAAATTGCATTTTCTAATGTATGATTCAGTGCCTCATGTCAGAAAAAGTTACTCAAAACATCACCGTCCCATCGAAGAACTCGTTTGCTCTTTCACATGGCAAGAACTCGATTGGGGCGTAGGTGACACGGCGATATAGAACTTAATGCTTGTCAAGTATTCCGCTCGTCTGCCCTCCCAGACATGAATTAACCCGTTCCGTGAAGAGGCACTCTTGCTCTGCAAACGTGCAGTGACACGCACAATGAGCAGTGACTCAGCAAGCGAGCACTGGGCATCAAATTTCACTCAGGGACCTGTCCTCTCTCGGCTCCGTACGAGCGATATAACGACCGGAATAATAAGCCGTGCAAAGTAAACTTGAGGACTTTTAAGGTGAGATGATACGACAATCATAAATTGTGTACACCGCCTCGAGTAACGCTGGCAATGTTTATTTAATGACATGATTATCTTATTTGTATATGAAGCGTCTTTGAACTTGCGTTGGAACGCAACGATTCACCATACTGTGTATCAAAAGATGTAAAAGATATACATTTCTGCTAGTATGAAAGTACTTGTAATAAAAGGGAATTTTACAACTTCACGACTGTTTATTTTTATACTTGAGACAATATGACTAAGAATATTATCAAGAAACGTCTCACTCTCAATGCTATTATTTTGGCAACAATTGCTCTGGTAGATGAATCTGTTCAAAATCGCCCACCGACGTTCATAAATAATATATAACGTTACTGTCTCATGCCTCAAGTTCGTTTTCATAATTCTCAAAAACGAATACCACCAGATTTTCAGTGTTTAAAACATTTCATGTTACAGGAAGAAATCAATTACGTTTAAATAGTCATCACTTCTAAGATTCTAAAATGATATTGAAAAAAATCAATTGATTATCACAATGTTCAAATAGTTGGATCCTAGAAAGAAGTAATGTAATGTGAATTATTTCAAAACAATGATAACCGCCACCTGTTTTATTGAATGCAATCTTTCCACTATTTTCTTTACTTCAAACTATTGTAATGTATTCTTCTGCAAATGTTAAATATATATATATATATATATATATATATATATATATATATATATATAACATTTGTGTATACATAGTTATCTGTATAACATATACAACATCTGTATAACATAGTTAAAAGCAATACCAATCAATTTATACAAATAAGTAAATAATTCAACAATTCTTCAAAAACAATGCTTTTATTAAGGGCAAGGCGGAAGTTAAATGGGTTATCTTCTGCCAGCTGCCTAATCTGACTTTCATCGCTTAGTTCTGATACGGGCTGATACGTTACAAAAGTCAATGACTTTCTTCAATAATAAACTCTTATTTAAGGCAAGTCTGAATCTATACTTGGGTTTTCATAACGTGGCGGAAGACATTTGGTCATTTTTACACCTCCTGCCTTACAAAATGAATCTTTATATAACGTTGATAAGCACATGTCTGAGGCCATGAGCACCCTTGAGAAGGACGTTCGCGAATTAATTAAAAAGATTCATTTTATAAGTCGGGAGGAGCAAAAATGACCTAATGTCATCCTCCACGTTACAAAAACCCAAGAATAAACTGTTTCTCTTCCGCCAGCCACCTGATCTGACGTCAATTCGCTTGGTAACTGATACGCACAGACACTGGAACGTTGCACAAGTCAACGCCACCTGCAGCCAGCACCCACACCTGAGGTGGAAGCCCCTCGGAGAAGCACTCCGTCAATCCGAGCTGGGCTGCCGGCCGCTTACTTCCAGCGTAGAGGCACCTGCCACAGGACGCCCCGCTCGACCGGCAGTGGCGGCGGCGGCGGCGGCGGGCGAAAGCACGCACGCGCTGCTCCCATTCCGTCGCCATCTCCGCAGAAAAAGTGCAGCGGCGGCGGCGGCGGCGGCGACGGGCGTCCGCCCGGAGAAGGGCGTCGCGGTGAAAGGCGCCGCGCCACGCCGCTCCGCTCCGCGACGCCCTGCCACTCCCCGCCCCGCGCCGTTCACGAAGCTTCTCTGCCCAAACACTGCGGATCTCGTTTACGCACTTACATACGAAGTAATATATGTAGTATAGAGAAAAGTTATGTAATGCTGCGGAAAATCGATTTCGAGATTTCAACGGAAATACACGTTCAAGAACATCGTTATCAGAGGACACCGTTTTAGGATCCTCTGATAACGAAAAACTGTTTTTTCAAAACGTCTGTCCGTCCGTCCGTCCATCCGTCCGTCTATCTGTCCGTCCGTCTACCTGTCCGTCCGTCTACCTGTCCGTCCGTCTACCTATCCGTCCGTCCATCTGTCCGTCCGTCCGTCCGTCCATCTTTCTGTCCGTCTATATGTCTGTCCGTCTATATGTCTGTCCGTCTATATGTCTGTCCGTCTATATGTCTGTCCGTCTATATGTCTGTCCGTCTATATGTCTGTCCGTCTATATGTCTGTCCGCCTATGTGTCTGTCCGTCTGTATGTCTGTCCGTCTATGTGTCTGTCCGTCTATATGTCTGTTCGTTTATATGTCTGTCCGTCTGTCTCTTCGTCTGTTTCTCCGTCTGTCTGTCCGTCTGCTAGTCCGTCTGTGAACAATACTAGCGCCTAGACCACATGTAGATTTTTTTCAAAAATCTTTGATAATTCTAAACATTGACGTTTCCTTGTCGTCAACGCATGCCTAGTCCCGAGCAGAATTCTGCTCGACGTTCGCGCAGTCCACGATTTAGACTATTTCGTTGACAAGGGATAGAATGAAGGAATGGGTCTACAAATTTCACGACGGTTGGTAACATTGGTAATCATCAGTGTCCTACCTAGCAACATTGGGCAATTCATAGAAGACTCTATATAAGTAAATAGATTTGCTTTGAGTAGTCGTATTGACAGGACCTGAAGGTTAGCAGATGCATTGTTACAATAAATTGTGATTTGTTCTCTGTGTTGTCAGATTGAAAGTTAATTTAACCAAATAATATTTGAACATTTTATGACCACTTCTCTCATTGCACCTTACGCCCACAGAAAATTGTTTTCAATCCAGAAAATATTAATTTGTTAAGATAGAGTTGAATTGCTTCTACAATTTATATTTCAGCACATACATAGACGTGTAAAATGATTCTCTGAAATCGAGTTTCCTAATCATTGTTCACAAACCTGCAGCATTACATTTGGAATGTGTAGAAAAAATAGAGTAGCCGAGAAGTTACGAACGCGAACGGCTTTGCGTGAACCAGGGGTTGCTGCCAGAAGTGGAGCGAAGGGTACTGGCGTTTTCATCACGGGTTGGTGAAGTGAAAGGTAATAGCATGTTACAACATCTATCATCAAGGCATCCAAACAATCCTCTCATCAAACCATCTTTACCCTTGGGGGAATGGTGCAAAACACAAGACTGTCATTATGAAGGTCACCATGCAATGTAATTATCCTATTACGAGATATCAAAACCAAACGTCTCGCAGCATTGGGAACACAGCTTTCCATAAAGAGAGCGAACGAAGGTGTTCTTCCCGTATAATTCGTGCACTAGAAACAACTGCAAGTACTGTGATGCAAACAATTGCGTCAGGACAGCTCATACCGTCCGACAGCGAACCTCAAGCTGCCGTTAAATGCGTGGTGAATGGTTTTCTCGTCTATCGAGACTGCAGGTCCAATTATAACGCCAAAATCTCGAATAAATCGTGAGTCATCTGCCGACAGGAAGGCAGTTCAAGAACACGCGTTGTTTTTGCTCGCATGACCGATCACAAATTGGACTGACGATCTGGCCCACCTGAAAAATAATTCCAGCAACATTTAACATTTCAGGACCAGATATCAAGTTTTTTTTAACTTTCCTGATTCTTTTTAGAAAACAAAATTTGTGATATTTTATATGATATTATAAAATCACATTAAATATCCCAAATTATGATATTAAATGTCATAAAGCTTTTTCAGTACATAGTCTAATTTCATGTATGAGATCAGTCATCTTATATGACTCTTCATGTTTCTGTGAAGGTTTCATTCTCATAATTACTCGTTTCTGTTTCAAACCAGTAATTCGATTTGAGAAGTCGTGTATTTGAATCAATGTACCGTGAATGAGCCATCACATCTCTCTCTCTCTCTCTCAATGTACTCCTCTCTCACTCTCACTCTTAGCCTTTCTCTCTCCCAATCCCGTTATCTCTCTTCTGTCCTATTCACTGTCTCCCACTCTCACCCTTCTTTCCCATCTTCAATCCCTCTCTCCTTCTTTCTCTCTCCCTTCTATTTCTCTCACCGTCTCCCAATCTCTTCCACATACTTTTCCTCTATTCTTATCAATCTCACTCAGTCGCAAACACTCAAATGCCTATACACACACACACACACACACACACACACACACACACACACACACATACACACATGCTTACGCTACGAAACATCCAATACTGAAAACAAAGGACAATGTACTGCGAATTATTAGTAGTGGCATTTGACTTTATTCAACTGCTACGATGTCATACACTTAGGAGCTTGAACGTCACTATAGTGACGTCACTATGGTGACGTTCAAGCTTCCGATTCGATGACACTGTAATAGCTACTCGTATTTAACGTCAAGTGCCATTATAAATAAATTGTATAAAATGGGCTCGTCAAGACGGCACAATCTTCAACGGTCAACGCAGCAACTCCACTCGCGGAGCGCCAAATCCGGGCGGCCTGCTCCGTCGGAACGAAAGCTCCCGGCCGTCCGCGCGCTCGCACTCTTTGCCCCGCGCGGGGCTCAGCCCCACGCACGGTGAAAGGCGCGGCGCCGGAGGCGGCGGCGGCGACCGCGGATCGCTTTCGCTGGAGATGCGCCTCCGATATCGCGGCGGACGCGTCCCCCCTGCGGGCCCCGCGCCCCCCTCCGCCCCTCCTTGCCATCGCCGCCGCCGGCGTCGTCGCCTTCGTCCTCGTCGCGAGGACCGAAGAGAGAAATCGGGGCGAGGGCGGGGCCGCACTGCGGTCTTCGACCCTCCCCGCCAATCGGCCGTGCCCCGCCCCGCTCAGCCGATCGGCCGCGCCTCGTCCTGCCCCGCCCCTCCCGTCTCCGACCCTCTCGCCCCGCCATGCCAACCCTGTCCTTCCCCAACCCGCCCCAATCCGTCCCGCCCAGCCATTCAGCCGTGCCACGCCCCGCCCCATCCCACCCCTCTCATTTCAGATCCTCACACCCCGCCCCTCCCTTCCCCGCCCTGCCCGAACCCAGCCCACCCCAATCCGACCCGTCCTCTCGATAGGCCGTGCCCCGCCCCACCCAGCTGATCGGCCGCTCTTCGCCATTCCACGCCCCTCCCCGCTCCGCTCCTCCTCCTCACCCCTCCCATCCCATCCCCGCCCCTCCCATCTCCGATCCTCCCGCCCCGCCCCGCCCCGCCCCGCCCTGCCCCGCCCCGCCCCGCCCCGCCCCGCCCCGCCCCGCCCAGCCCAGCCCAGCCCAGCACCGCCCCGCCCCGCCCCGCCAAGCCCCACCAACCCTCGCCCCGTCCCGTCTCGCCCCGCCCCGCGCCAATCCGCCCCGCCCAGTCAATCGGCCGCGCCCCGCCAAGCCCCACCAACCGCCCCAATCCGGCCCGCCCACCCGATCGGCCGTGCCCCGCCCCGCCCAGCTGATCGACCGCTCTTCGCCATTCCACGCCCCTCCCCGCTCCGCCCCTCCTCACCCCTCCCATCCCATCCCCGCCCCTCCCATCTCCGATCCTCCCTCCCCGCCTCCGCCCAGCCCAGCCCAGCCCAGCCCAGCCCCGCCCAGCCCAGCACCGCCCCCCCCCGCCCCGCCGCGTCCCGCCCCGCCCGTTCCGGCCCGCCCACCCGATCGGCCGCGCCCCGCACGCCCGCGCAAGCATCAGCTGCGCCTCCACGCGGCGGACGCCCGCGCGTCACACGTCACGACGCCACTCACGAGATCTCGCGGTCACGAAGCGCTCAGTCCGACTCTCCGGGTTCATTGTGTTGCTTTCGTGTGTGACGTCATCGGCGGTGCATGAATGAAGGTGAATCGTGTCAAGTGAATTAGCGGAGGACTGTTGATTGATTGGGAAGGCAGCGGCAGTTGAACTTTAATCGACATTACTAAGAGAAACGTATCGATAAAATTAAAATTTTCATTCAGTTGATTTGTTTTATAAACATTCAAATATTCAAAAATATTTTATTTATTTATTCACAGGTTCTTATGTACAAAATACATTTTTCTGTACCAATTTTTTTTCAAATATATCAACTTATAATCTACCCATAATGTCGACATCTATTGAAGGAACTTTTTAATATTAATTTTCCATCTATCTATATCTCCATTCATTAAATCATCTATCATTTTGTGTCACAAAATTTCTAAATATTTCTATTCAAAATTCGAACAACAGTTATTTATAGTTGTTTAAGCACAATGCAGGCTTTTACAGCTGGATATACAGGATGTATACTTTTATTTGGGCACAGTGTTCGATAGACCACGGTCTTTCAGCCCGGAAAGCAATTTTACTGTGGTAAGCATATTTTCTGAGGCCACGAGCCCCATTGAGAAGGATGTTCACGAATTAATTAAAAATATTCATTTTATAAGGCAGGATGTATAACAATGAATGAATGCCTTTATTTTACTTGGCGAGACTCCGTCTGACCACGCAAATTTTGTTACGCTCCTTTCATCTACTAGGCGAGAAAGAAGGTACTACTTGGGCGACGAATCAGGCAATTTGAATTTAGCTCAGAGGTTTCATTTAGGCTTGAGGATCTTTTACATGCAGTAAATCTACTAACATGGGACAGCCGGCTTTACTTCCCCGCCGAAGGAAGGCGTACGAAGGATTTTTCCTTCCCTTGAAAATCCACGGCTTTGATCGGGTTGGGTTACACGCGAACTTGGGTATAACAGCCCGATACGCTAACCGTTACACCATCACCGCCACAACGACCTAATGTCATCGGCCACCATATAAAAATCGAAGTATAGACCCAACACCAAATCACATCTGTGTCGTGCAAGACAATGCATCTCATTGGTCGGCCCCCCGCCGCGAGACGAGTGGCCCTCCGAGCACAGAGGGGGCTGCGGAGGGGCGTGCGCGAGGCACCGGGTCGCTCGCATGCCGTGATTCACGAGGGCCCAACGTGTGCAGGGTCACAGCGGAGTTCACAGAGGAAGAGCTCGCCATGTGGCGTTCCGTGACACTCGCGGTGTACGCATGCCAGGCACACAGCGCATTACACGTTGTAAGTCCCAGTCCTCTACCTGACAGACCGCGCGGAATACACTTATAAGGAATGTTGGAGGCAGGTGTTACCGGGTTGCCGGTTGTTTTCTCACAATAAAGCAGTTTTAGGTGTCTCTCACAGTTGGGATTGTGTATCAGGGATAGTTTCACTCTCAAAACTCGATAATATTTCATCAATATCCGTTTCGTTATTCAGTTATTCCAAAGACGTTTAATAGTTTAAGTTTATTTGTAGTAATGTGGAAACAAACGCGCTAAGAACTTTGAGCATTACACCTTTCAAGAAGTTCTGTACCAGTTACAAAAACAACATAAGTCCTGAAAATAACTGAAGTTATGAAAATATCATTAGGGAAGCTCAATAAAAAGGACCGATTGATAAGGGATTCGTGATTCAAGATCGAGTTTTATTATTCCCAGCCTCAAAGACAGACACACACTCCTCATTTCCCTCCAATTCTCGTAAGACGCACGCGTGCAGCCAGCTGCCAACCTCATACCATTCAACAAGGCGCATTGTGCAACATAGGAAGTGAAGCATCTGGATCGTGACGTGGCGGGGAGATAAAACACACCTCGAATATTCGACATTCGCCCACCCGAAAGAAAGCGTCCGTCTCCGGAGCACCAGTAAATTACGGAGCCAGTCGGCGAGCGTGTCATTAGCGCCGGCCGGCGCGCGACCCGCCTGATCCCGTCGCGGGCCGTCGTAATTCACGCGCGTTGCGGCGCCGCGCACTGGGCCCGAACACGCACCGGGGGCCAAAGCTCTTTGCAGCGCAATGCACATGTCCTACGAAATAACGGGAAGACAGGTCAGTAAAAATGAGTGGCCGAAGGTACATATGTCTCCCCTATTGGTTTATTTCACAATTTATATTTATTTTTTTTTAGATATTTTAGATATTATGTAGACAAAAACAGTCAAAAACTGTATGTGACGCATGCGGAGAAAAACATCTGCGCACGCTTTCTTGAGTTTCAGGATCCCTTCCCAACAATTTAACTATTAATAGTTGAAAGATGAAAAAATAATTGTAATAATAATAATAATAATAATAATAATAATAATAATAATAATACATTTAAAAAAGCGAGAGATTAACATTTCTAAAACTAGATATTTTCGTTTCCGAGATATAGAAAACTTATTTGTAACGGTAAACGAACAGTAGATTTAATGTTTCTGTATTGCTAACAAAACAGAAACTCACCCTAAGCTCTACTTACCACTATAAGCAAAAGGAGAGCTCAACAAAACGTGCGCATAGTGAAGGTACATTTACGTCCAGAAGGAAATCAAGGGGCCATCTCAGCATTTGCTCAATGGATCAGGAAAACTGGACAAACACCCGATCGCCTTTTTTTAATTTTATAATTCCACTTACCTCTTTTCACACTAAACTCGCAACGAGCATACGCACATTTGCAGTAATAAAATATTATTTATTCTCTATTTTTAATAAATGAATATGCAGCGTCAAAGAATTGATTATGTGAATGGGACACATGAATGACGAAATTATTGCATATAAGGAATCTATTAAGGTAAATGCGTCTCATTGAATAATTACACAAAAAACAATGCAGATAAGAGAGAAATTGCCATCTTTCCTGAAACAGAACTCTACAATCAGGAATGAATCCTTCCCGATTGTACTTCATTTTAAGAACAATATTGTTGTGATAAATAACAATGAGTACGTTTTATCAAAAATGTTTAAAGGCATAAGAAACATCGCAAAATGTTGAGGAAAAAATTAATTTCTGATGAATTCTTATTCGTTTTGCTCAACTTCGGTCAGCTTCGCTTTGAACCATCAGCTACACTTATTTCCATTCACACATGGCGCGCTCGTATAATTTACGAGAGGAAACGACTTCCAAAGCAGATTACAACTACGGTTACAATCCATGAAGGTGAATCGTGGAAAGTGACAGGTGATTGTGAATGAAGATGAATGAACAAGCAGAATCACGAATGCCTGAGGTGGAACTCGAACCCACGTTTCCTTGAACTTCGATCGTTCCAGGAAGTGCTAGCACATTGGAGAACACGGGAAGCAAAGTCGTCTTGATTTATACTCATTTACATATTTCACATGTGAAGCATTTGCCATCAATGCCAGCTGAATCCCATGCGGGAAGTTTACAAAATATACAAAAATCTCCTCATATCCACAGTTTGCTACGAATTTGATATGCGAATAATATTTTGTCACACTTTAGGTGAGAATAATCTGGATTGGAACTATATTCTTTTCGTGAGATTACGAAGGGCGCTTAAAATTTGCAATAATAGAGAAAAGTGCATTAAAGTAAATAATAGAATGAGTTCATTTTGATTACAAACATCTCATTTAGTAATGAAACACTATTAGAAAATATAATAAGAAAGGGCTGCTCGGACCCGCGGGAACATTCTGCAGTCTGTAAATATTTGTTTTAGAAGCATTGTTTTAAAATAATTTGATATTGGAACTTCGAACGCTTCTTTTGGAGTATCTCTAAACGTTAATAGTACGTTGACAATGGTCTCAATAAGTACAACGTGAGAAATATATCGTATCCATTAAGAGGACCATAAACGTTTTAGGGGTCTAGAACATATCGTAACACAAGCTGCAAGTAGGCTTGTTGTCCCTCGTATCATAGTCTTCGAGCTTCAATTTTTTCATCTAAAAAATTTGTTGGAGAAAAAAAAAACAAAAAAAAACTCCCATATAATAAAATCTATTTTCAAGGATAAATAAGCAATAAATTTTGAATTTTGAAAGGGAGAAAAAAAACAAACAAACAAAACTCCCATGTAAAAAACTCTATTTTCAAGGATAAATAAGCAATACATTTTGGCTCTTATTACTTCCTGCCGCGACAACATGGAAACGATAATTTGAATAAATGTATTTCCCACGGAATTCTAGAAGACGTGCACAGAAAATGAAGTTAAATTTATGCCCAGAAGCAAAACAAGGGGCCATCTCAGCATTTGCTCAATGGATCAGGGAAACTGGACGAAAAACCTGATCGAGATGCACTGAGAGTGAGTGGCTGGGCGCACTGCGCGCCGCGCGGGCCGTCGTCCGTCGCTCCGGCGGGCAGTGGGCGTGGCGGGGGCCGCGCTGTGACAAACGCGAAAATTGCGGCGGCGCGCGACCGTCGGGAGAGCGCTCTCACACCCGTCCTCCCTCCGCACCGCCGGGGCGGGCGGGCGCGCGGACGGGCGGTCACTCGCGGCCGGGAGTCGATGACGCAACCGCCTGGACAGCCGGGGGAGGGCGGGTAGCATCTGGTCTCCGCTCCGCGCCTGCGCCGCGCCGCCGCCGCGGGGAAACAAGAGAGGCGCGAGCCGAGCACGTGTCGGCGGTGGCGGTGGCGGTGCTGCGGCGCGCGGCGACGCGTTGCGTGCGGGCACGCGAATTGCGTGCTGCGCGCACCTGGTTCACGCGGGGCGGCGGCGACTTGGCCGCGGCGGAGAGGATCTCCTCCACGCCAGGCAGCCGCCGGCCCGCGCGAGCCTTACCGGCGCGAACGCGGCAGCCACGCGCACACCTAACAAGCCCGGAGTGCCGTGCCTAAAATGTATGGACAACTAAAACATATATGAAACAATAATGTGTTATATTATGATCGCGATTATTATTTTTTAACGCGAATATAATTGAAAATATAATGAAAATATATCGGTCATCTCGAACCACGCTACCACGCTCGAAGTAGACGAAAGACAGGCCTGATGGTCAGAAATTCTCCATTTAATAAGGGAATTATTATTATTATTATTATTATTATTATTATTATTATTATTATTATTATTACCATCATTATCATTATTATTATTATTATTATTATTATTATTATCATTATGAAATAGTATGAAATAAAGGCGTTCGTATTGTTTGCTGAATTCAATGTCTCCAGAAACGTCCGATAAAATTACTGCAAATGGGACTGCCAGAGTCCATTCGTATAGAACACAATGCAATCTGAGTACTATTAACTGTCCATAATTGAAGGAAGTTTTGTCGTGTACCAGAGAAATGATATTAGATGGTTTCTCTTCGACCGAGACTAATCCCATTCGTAAGAAGAGAAAAACGGATGGGTAAACGTTTCTCAAAAATTATGCTGAGAAGCGAAATGAAATGGGTTTAACAACAATAGTAATAGCAATAGCAATAAAAACACTACCAATAATAATAATAATAATAATAATAATTCCCTTCATTAAATATCGAATTTCAGACCGTCGTCTTTTGCCTAACATTTTTTCAGAAATAGTCTATAATCATTTTCAATGTTACACTAATTTTGTCCCACAACAAATATATTGAATTTTTCTCTTTTATTTGCAGGTAAGGGCGCTTCTGCACATCCCGATGATTACAAACTCCTGGCGTATCGAAAATGAATGTGTGGTGACATTCAGGTTTGTAAAATTCATAATTTAATGTAAGCATATCTTTCGTCAACATGTTTTCTTGGAAGGAAAAGAGAGAGAGTGACTTTCTAGAAAATGTTGCTAGATAAAAATAATTTTATTCCTTGTGATGACTCAATGTTGCGGTGCCTCAAGGATACGCACTGGTCGTTGATTCGAAAACTGCACAAATAATATTACCTTCTAGGAAGAAATTGATACTTCTACACAAGATTATTCAAATTACATTGAACCTTCTCATCGCCCAAGAATTCACTATTCAGCACATTCATAACTCATATTCATTCCGAAATATACGTTTGTGCAAAGCGTGACAAATTCGGCTTGATGGACGTGACGTTAAACACGTAACTCCCTATCTGCGCAAGATGTTCTCCATACAGGCGTCAACTACTCGTAGTTAGGTTTTCAAAACATCGATATTTTTGAGCAGAAACATCGATATTATAACGTGGATGATTTACTTTCTATGTTTTCTTCAAATCGATATATTAGTCCAGAAACATTGATGTTTTCAAAACAAAACAAAATCTCATGGTATAAATGAAATTTCCAGTATTTTATTTGTGGATTTCTCTCAATCCACAGCCATTGACAACTGTCATTGTTGTCGATCCCCAGACGGTCCCGTGTCCCGGCTGGGGAGGTGCCCAGCTGGTGGGAGATATCTGGTTGGGGAAACCCCGTTAGTCGATGATATGTCGGTGCCGGAGCTGGCCATCCAGCGGGGAAGACGATCACCTCCGAGCAACAACACGCACTGCACTTACGGGGCTAATGACCATAGCAGTTGACGCGCCCGAAATCACAATCAATCAATCATTTAAAACATCGATATTTTCATCAATATCGAAAAATGTTCGGTGGTGTATTGATGAATGGATGTTTTGCTAAGATTTGCCATCACTACTCGTAGTGCCGTGCTGGGCTGAGTGAGCTCGGGGAGGGCAACTCTCACCTCCTCCTCCTTCTCCCCCGTCTCCGCCTCGCTCACCGCCGCCACCTTCGCCGTCTCCGCCGCCGTCTCCATGCCGTCTCTGCCGCCGGCTGCCGAAGCAACGGATCGATGTATCGCTCGGTCGAACGCTCCGCAAACGCCCACATCCTGCTCCGATCGCGCTTCCGCCGCCGCCGCGGTTTTCTCTTCCTCCGCCACCGGATGCGCCCCGCCCCGCCACGTCCCGCTCTGCCTCGCCCCGCCCCGCACCGCAAGAACTCCCCGGCTGGTACTCTTGTTTCTCAAGTACCCCTCCTCGAACCTTTTCTTCCAAACAGCCTAACTCTCTTCTATTTCTCTTTTTTCGTCGTCTGTGTAACTCAGCTCTCCTGTATCACCTTTTTCGTCTAAGTAACCTATCTGCCCTACATTTCTCTTTCTTCCTTCTTATTTTAGTCATCTACAAAAACAATTATTTTGCATTTCTCCCTATTTGACATTCATCTTTCATATCTCCTCAGTCCGCGTGCATCACTAGTCACTTCATTTTTCTTTCTCAGTCTTCTTCAGTTCTTCTGTTCTTGAGTTTTCACCGGCCTCCCCAATTCTATCCAGCATTTGCCTCTGACTTCGTTATACTGGTCTTATATATTCTTATATTTTATTATTCTCTTTTGATATACATTTTCCAGTCATGCTCTACGTTTTCATTGGCTTCTATTCCCATACTTTTCCACTTTTATCTTGTTTATATGTCTTTTCTTTCCGGATTTCTTTTTTATTATCTAGAGTTCTCTCGTTTTTGCTCGTTCTCGTTTTGTTCTTCCTCTCTTTTCCCGATATCTTTCAGCAGTTTCCTTCTGTCTCTTCTTTCTAGATTTCATTTTTTTATCTAGTTCTCTCGTTTCGTTCTCCGGCCTGTTTTCCCGCAGATCTTTTAGCAGTTTCCTCTTGTCTCTTCTTACCGGCTTTCATTTTTTTTATCTAGAGTTCTTCTCTAGTTTCTTCTCTTTTTCATGTCGTTCTCCCGTCCGTTTCTCATCAGATCTTTCACCAGTTTCCTTCTGCTGCTCCCCTCCAGGTTCGCGGCGGTACTCGCTACTTGGCGCTAGCCGTGAGGGGCTCGGTTCGGCTCAGGTGGGAAGAGACGGGCCTCCTTGAAACAGTTCTTCGCCACTTGCGAACTGCACTTGTTTTCCCTTGCGTTGCACCGACGAAATGCCTCTCTCACTCTCTCTCTCTCTCCAAACACTCGCGATCGGCGATGACTCAGGCTGCATTACATCCTTCACTTGGCAGGCCATCGCCGGTGCACTCGCCTTCCATGGCGCCACTTGCGCCGGATCAGCAACGCTGCGCGACATCGCGCCGGTTTAGCCTGCGGACGAGTGGTTTGTTCGAGACGCTAGAGAGGGCTCGTGATTAGTGAGTCATGGTACGGACGTGGTCCACCAAGGAGTGAGTCGCAAAAGTGCACCCTTGACGGGAAAACATGGAAAGTACCGAGGAACAGCTATCGGAATCTCGATGTACTAAAATACGTTTTACATTATTGACCGGTGCCACGATATTTTCTCAAACCTTTTTTTCGCTAGTAAACAAATAACAAGTCTCATAACACCGTTAAGACAAATTTGTGGCTTTCCATAGTGTTGCTCGTTCTCATTAATGTTTCTCATATCTTAATTGCTTTCGTTTTCTTACACATTTGCGTTCCCGAATCCCATCATGTGTGACTGGCCGAACGGGGCGAGCAAGAAAACCGAACCTTCTCCTAAATGAATTACACCGGTCGTCCAGGGAACTCGTTAGGGGCCGATTATTTTGCGACATTTCATTTGCCTTCTCGGGCTGTCGCCGCGAACTCGTTTGGAGCTGCAGTCAAGGCGACGAGCGGCGAAACCGGCAGAGCTCCACTTTCCTCCGGTGTCGCTTTCGGAAGGCGTCTGACGGCTAGTGCGAGCAGCGGCCGACGGCGGCGCCCCAAGCAGGTGCTCTCAATCAGTGGTGTTCCGCATGGTAGTAAGTCTGGTCCAATAAAATTTGATTTGGTCCAAAAATAAATTGTGAATCTACGTGCAATATTGTGACCAAGTAAAATGAACACTTGGCGGTAGGATAAAGGAAGTAGTTACCCGGAAGCAAGGATTCGAATTGGACCCGAGATATTAAGAGATTTTACTGTTTGAATGATTCAGAAAACATCGAAAATCCACATTCAAACAAATGTTTTGGTGTTCCTGCAATGTATTGATATACATTAGTACATTGCATTATCTACTTTCTCATTTAAAAATTGATAGATGAACCAACAAGTACTAGTTAATTTTCTTAAAAAAACTAATTACTGTATTTTTTAATGCACTTGTGATCGCTTTAGCACACAACATGTCCATAAAACAGAAAGTCTGATATGATAAATAAGTCTCATATCCACCAAAGCAAGCATTTTTAATATTATTAGCACGACATGCCATCTCTTTTTTATTACTAACTTCGTATAAATATATTTTAAAGTTCATTCATGTGGTGTTAATTTTAGATCTCTTCTTTTCTTGATATTCCCCAAATTTTTAATTATTTCCGTGCGCTATTTAGGGAGAAATGTAAACAAGATTTCTTTACGCTCTCATTAGAGTAAAAGGGCAAAAAAATCCAAGTCAAGAGAAACACATGATGCAATGGATCGTGCGGGACCCAAAATAAATAGGCTGTCCGAAGAGTTGCTTGACTTTTGCGGTGCCTTCGGATCTCAGACCGCTTTTCGTGGTCGCCCTCGTGGTCCCGTCGTGGACGGTCGCACTGCCTCCGGGCTGTCAGCCGTCAACGAAGCAAAGAGCGACCAGTCGTGTCGTAAAAAATCTGTATGAAATAAAGCGACACTCGTAAAGTCGCTTTCTTTTCTCTTTATGGGCAAAGTAGAGTACTCCCCCCTCGGAGGTGTCCGAACAGCTGTCACGACGAAACTTGGCCAGTCCTGCGAACCCGAGAGGTACAGTCTACTCCGGTTATAGTGAACTCGGATATAGTGAACCCTCGGTAACAGTGAACTTAAATCACTGGTCCCGTTTCACTTACATTACAAATAAGAATATGAAGATTCAGTTATAGTAAACCTGAACCTCAATATAGTGAACGTAGGAAGTAAGTTCTGGAAATTAATTGGATCTCGTATGTTATTAGGCGATTGAAAGGGCCTCTGGAGAATGACATGGTGTTCCATCAGTGCAAGAGGCATTGAAAGGTGCCAAGACTGCATTACGATACTTGGAGACAGAGGACCATGCAGAATCAAGGATGGAAACAGCACGGACTCTGGAGAAGGATCAAATGGAAAATGTACGAAGGAAACAATTGAAAATTATTTTTTTACGTACAAATAAAAATATTGAAATTTTCAGTTCGTACTGTTAATGAATTTTGCTGCATAGTAATAAAATCAATTATTGTGGAGAAATTACATTTAATTTTGACATCATCAGAAATAGTGAACCCCTGATATAGTGAACTAAGCTAATTAGTCCCCAGAATTTCTCTACAACCGGAGTCAACTGTACCTCCTTCGGTGAATTCTTTCCCAGTTTCAGACTCCCGTGAAGTTATGTCGTTTTAATTGAAACCTCGGAATAGTTGGAATGAGGCACCAAGAAATAAGTACGCTTTTCAATTAAGTTGTGAATGTACAAATTTGTAAGAGTTGGCAGAGACTAATTATCGTCGTCGGCCGTCTAGGCGAGTAAGAGGACTGGCGACGGGGCGACGGTGAGTGGGAAGCGCTTGGGATCGGCAGGTAGGCGCGCGGCGGGGTTGGCCGGCCTGTTTCGATGGCTAATTAGGGCAATGAGCCAAGGAGACCGACTCCGCCGGCTGTTCCCGGCCGGCGCGGCGAGACGCTCGAGGCGCGGGCGGGGTGCGGAGCGGTGCGGAGCCTCGCGGCGCCGGTGGAGGTGGCGGCGGCGGCGGCGGCGGCGGCGGTGGTGGTGGCGGTGGCGGCGGCAGTGGTGGCGGCGGCAGCGGCGGCGGCGGTGGCGCCCGAGGCAAGGGAGGCGGCGGAGGCGGCGGAGGCGGCGGAGGCGGCGGAGGCGGCGGAGGCGGCGGAGGCGGCGGAGGCGGCGGTGGCGGCGGTGGCGGCGGAGGCGGCGGAGGCGGCGGAGGCGGCGGAGGCGGTGGAGGCGGTGGAGGCGGTGGCGGCGGCGGCGGTGGAGGCGGCGGAGGCGGTGGAGGCGGTGGCGGTGGCGGCAGTGGCGGCGGCGGCGGCGACGCACGCGAGAGCGTCGCAGACGAGGAAGTCACACGCTGCCGCTGCCACCTCCCCCTCACAGTCGCCAACTTAATTTACAGCAGCAGTGCCAACAATGCTGCTCCAATGTGTGTTATTTTTAAAAAATCCAGCAGGTAAAATTGCTGTGCGAAAGTAATAGATTTCAATACTAATTCGCTGAAAATATTTTACCACTTACGATTACAAACCTTAGAAGTGGGAGGCTTTCATATGTCGTCATATTTTCGGTACTTGAAAACAATAACCGTTCCCCCGTTAATTCTATTTTTGGATTATCGCCAATGAATCTGTCGAAGTGAAAAGTGTACTTAACTTCCTGAATCACACAAATTGTCGTTAAAATACTTCGTTTTAAATTATTCATATTTTTGGCCCGGCAATAATATCTGAGTTTTGTTGCGTCAGCTCGATCATCGACTGCAGTATAATTTACGTTTCCCTATAAACAGAAAAGAAAGCGACTTTCCCAAAGTTGCTTTTTTTTCTTATAGTTTCTTGTCACTGTCTCTTCAAAATCAATAAATTTACGCGGAATATCCTAAGAACTTTCTTTTATTTCATACTCTACAAACCACTATTCCAGTTTCCTCACAAATACAGTTATTTGAAGCGCTCTGGAAGTTTCTTCCAATATTCTCAAGTCTATCGCCAAAGAGTTTTTGCACCAACGTCATCTACTGACATTGGGTCACAGGGTGGGGCAGGAGAGAAAACTTGCTTCCGTCCCCCACTTATAGAACTTCGAAAATGTATACAAAATATACTTCCTTTAGTAATTTTTTTACAAAAAAATGACTGTAGTTGAAAGATGATTCACTTTTAAAATATATTAATAATAATAATAATAATAATATTAACAACAATAATAAAAAAGAGGAATTTTTATTTGATATACAGGGACTCGATTAATTTACTGCCGCAGGTCCCTTGTTTTCTCTGGGTACCCCTGACTACTGGTGCCATAATCTCTATTTGCACGTATGAACTGGTGGTGGCAAGAACCGGTGCTTTCAACGTGGTATGGACGTTGGCAAACCATCTCGTCCACATCAAGTACCACATTAGTACTACCATCTCGTCCATATCGAGAAGAACATCATCATCATCATCATCATCATCATCATCATCTTCATCATCATCTCTCGCTTTTCATCCCGATCTGACATCTCGAGCGCCGCCTCCGCCTCCCGCGCGCTCCCTCCGGCCGCCGCAGCCATCTGGTCGGGACGGCCTCGAGGCCGCGCCTGCGTTTGGGGCGGGCCGGGCCGACACGACGGCCTTCCGCGCTATCTGGGCGTCCGCGGCCGCGACCGCGACCGCTTCTTTCGCACGGCATCCCCCTGGGCCCGGCCCGGCCGCGCTGGACGCGTGGACACGCTCCGCCGCCCGCCGCCGCGCAATCCGTTCCCGCGCCGACAGCCAACACGGCCCGCGCGACGCACGAGGGACCAAGGCCTCCCGGGTCACCCGATACGACAGGAATGCACCGCCCCCTTCCCCTCCACCCCGCCTTTCGGCGAAATGGCTTCGTTGTAAACGACAAAAAGAGAGGCCATAAATGAACACGTGTTTTTTGGGGCAGGAAACTCTGTTTCGTAGGACTTCTTATGCTTTGGTGATATTTCTCTATGCGAGAACAACTCGTTCGATAACAACGAAATGTTATAGTGGCTTAAAGCTGCCATAATGGAAATTAGTATTTAATTCTTGAAAGACGAGACCCAATAAAAATCACACTCGAAAACATGATGTTTCAACTCTCGGAAGAGTTCCGTTAAAACTAGCGTTCTTGCAATGGCAAAATACTATTATATTATTAATTTTCTTATTTTTTGGGGTACTGCAAAAAGTCATTGTTTGGGGGCACTGGAAAAATGTCATTACGTACCACTCAAAACCCTTAGAAATCGAAATCAAAGTATTAAAAAATAAAATAAAAATTTAAACAAGTACAAAAATATACAAATTCAACTTATGTGGGATAAATACTAATCAAAATATGCACAGTGTTTTACATTTCGTAGATTTATAGCAAATTGTCTCATTTGGAGACGTAGCAGCCACAATGACATAACACGAATATATAGATATCCCATGGAACTTCTTTTATAAAAAGATCATTATACTACGTAATTTATCTCCTCGCGGAAAGAGAGAATGCTGAAGACACGCTGGGTTAACTGGACCAACGAAACACCTCCCGGCCCAGCGACAGCGTCCATTCCTCACGGAGCGAACGTGAAAAATACTCGCCTCAGATTCAATCTCGCGGAACAATTTCTACGAGGCCTCGGTGGCGACCGGAGCACGCGGCCAACAAAAGAAGTCCGGATCACGCCGGCTGCTCCGCCCGGGCGGACAAAAAGCCGAGATCCCGTGTACCGGAAGAAGGCCGCCTGCCTACCAGCCGATTGCCAGATACGCGGCGGAGAAGGGAAGGGACTGGAGCTGATCGGAGCTGCGTCGCCGCGAGGACTTACGTAACTCCGCGCGACAAGACGCGACGCGGCGCCGCGCCCGTCCGCGGAAGGGGGAGGGGGGAGGGGGAAGGAGGGGTGGGAGGGGAAGCGTAGCAGACGGCGTGGGTGGGTGTGGTGCGGAAGAGCGAGAGAGATTCGCGACGGAGGCACGGATAAGGGACAAAGCGGTAATAATGGTCGCCCTGAAATGAATGTTTCTGAGCACAGGAAGTCTGACGTAATGATTTGAAGAAACATTTTTTTTCGTGTCGTTGAAACCTTTTTGCAAAATACTTCAGATCTGACATCAATGTAAGAGGTAGGAAAGCTTATCCAATGGTGCATTAGTGATATAGTAGTATGCGAAGCTCTACATTTATGAAAAGAAATTCAATATCTAAAGTATTCCGTAAATTTTATTTACTTTTTTTCAGTTTAGACCCGAACAATTAAACAATGTCTCAGAACTTAGCTATTAATAGAGATGAAATTGATGTGTTCAAGAATGGTGGTACCCTGCCGAGCCGTTAGCAGAAGCGGAAAAATCCTTACATTAGAAAAGGAATGCCGTACGTAAAGGCATGAACGAAGAAGAAAACATGCAAGTTCTACTAAATACGGGAAAGTGAAACGGAAGTCAGTGAATGATACAACCACGAGCGGTGACAGGCCCAGGAGGCGAGCAGTGAAAGCGAGAACAGACTACAGAACAGCGAGATGAGGAAAAGTAAGGTGGAGGTGGAGTAGATGGTGTAATGGTTAGCGTATCAGACAATTACATCCAAGTTCGCCGGTTCAAACAGGAACTGAGGATTTTTAAGGGCAAAATACTTCATACTCCTTTCTTCGAAGTA
The DNA here is from genome assembly GCA_011170035.1 of Teleogryllus occipitalis. Classification (NCBI taxonomy): domain Eukaryota; kingdom Metazoa; phylum Arthropoda; class Insecta; order Orthoptera; family Gryllidae; genus Teleogryllus; species Teleogryllus occipitalis. The sequence continues at coordinate 137,079 of BLKR01001326.1, read as the reverse complement.
CAGGGAAAGTAAACCCGGCTGTCCCACGTTGTAGATTTAGAGCACGTAAAAGTTTCTCAAGCCTACAAGAAGCTTCTGAGCAATATTAATATCTCCAGTTTCTCGATTACCTCCTTGCTCTGCTAGACGGTGAATGGAACGTAGCGGAATTTGCGTGGTCAGGCGGCAGAGCAAGCCTGATGATCTGAGCTCGCCACGGAAAATAAGACATGAATTGAATTGAGTATACATACAATTGAATTGAATTGAGGAGAGACATACAATTGAATTAAATTGAGGAGAGACATACAATTGAATTGAATTGAGTTGAGGAGAGACATACAATTGAATTGAATTGAGGAGAGACATTGAATTGAATTGAGGAGAGATATACTATTGATCTGAATTGAGGACAGACATACAATTGAATTGAATTGAAGAAAGACTTACAATTGAATTGAGTAGACATTGAATTGAATTGAGGAGAGACATACAATTCAATTGAATTGAGGAGAGTCATACAATTGAATTGAATTGAGGAGGGTCATACAATTGAATTGAATTGAGGAGATTCATACAATTGAATTGAATTGAGGAGAGTCATACAATTGAATTGAATTGAATTGAGCAGAAACGTACAAATTGAATTGAGGAGAGACATGCAATTGAATTGAATAGAGGAGAGACATACGGAGCGGAGCGGGCTGGTTTTTGCAGCGCCCGCCGTCTGCGGTCTCCGCGCACCGAGCTGCGAGTGCTGGGCCGCGAGCGCGCGTCCGCGAGCACTGCCCACGTCCTCCCCGCAGGCGCACGCCCTGCCCTCGTCCGCGCGGGGTGTATACTTTGGCGTGTTCAACAAGTCTCCGGGTGGAGTTCCGGTGGACGTGTAATGTCTTGATGGAAAGGCTCTCCGGTTTCATCTCTCCTCCACTAATAAAATATTAACAAGTATGGCTCTCTCCATGACAAGTTTTCAATTATTGTAATAGTCACGTATTTCCCATGTATTGGGTTTATTGAATCCATCTATCCCTGCGTGTCGTATTTTCCAGTACTAATAGTGTACTTCAACTACTATCTGTGCTTTTTCAACACGATTAAGTTTTTTGTACTAAATTGTCTTTAATGTATTTTAAAACTGCCTACATGTAATCATGAACTGATATGTTTATTTCACTATTCACTAGTGTCATCTTTTTATACAAAATTAAGACATTAAACATTCTACTAAAATTATTGCACAATTCTTAAATAAGTGCATTTAGTTTATTGACTACCCAGTAAAATATGTTAAAAGTTAAATGCGTTACCAAGATAATCGTGACATTTATTCACTAAGGTCGTTTTGAACGATAGTAACGTATGTTTTGTTTATATTTTTATCATGTGTACGTTCTTTAAAATTATGTAGCAGTTCCAGTTACAACAGAAGTGTAAGAGGCCCAAACAAACGCCAAAAAATAGTGTGAGGATACGAAGTGCAAAGAGCCATCACGTGAGATTGGGAGTGCCGAGACGCGAACGGGTGTTGGATCTTGCAAATGACAGGCGTGAGTGATTCAAACGGGGCGCGAGTCGAGGAAAGCGACCATTTCGCAGAGTTTATAGGGTTAGGGTGATGCCGCTGATGGTAATAGCGGCGGAGAGTCCATCATCTCCCAACACGACACATCCCCCGCGATCACATCGTGCGGGTCATCACCAACACGAGAAGGCTACATTAAGGCCGGGCAAGGCCCGGGCAGCCGCGGCGCTAGCGCGGCCCGGCGCGGCCGCGGCGACCCCGCATTCCAGTGGCTGCCGTGGCCAGTCATGACCCTCCTATTACGTTTCGTACTACTCTTCTTCCTCCCACCCCGTGGCCGCCGTCTTCACCGTCGCCTCCTCCTCCTCCTCCTGCCCCCTCGTCGGCGGAATGCCATGATCTGACCTTGCCCCCTTGCCCGCCCCGCCGCCCCCGCGCCCGCCCCGCCTCGCCCAAATTGCGGCCGGCGGCCTGCTCTTGATCACATAGCACGGGCCGCGGCTGCGGCGGCGCGCGAGCGCCAGGCTCCTTGTAAATCATACACCGCCGCAGTGCCCCCCTCCCCCCCTTCCCCCCTCCCCCTTCCCCCCCTCCCCCTCCCCCTGAGCCTGCTCGCCGGCGCGCAATTTACAGCGCACGCTCCCGATGCCCCGCGCCCCCCCCGTTGGGCCATCGCCCGCTGCCCCTTCGCCCATCGCATCGACAGACCATGCACTGAAATCTGAGCGGATCGGGAAGACCTGCCGTAATCTTGTTACTTAAAAACTGGCGTGGAAACACGTTCTGACGCCAAGTACTTTCCAGGGTCAAACTTACAGATAAGGATAATTTTCTTGTTGCTGATACACTATTATCTGGAGAATTCTAATTCACATATTTTTATCATTTTCAATAACGCTCGTATAGTTACTGAAAGTAACTGATAGGATCTGGAACACACAAATAAAGACGAATATTGCAGCATTAAGTAAAAAAACATAAAAAGTCAACTATATCTTCTTCAGATTCACAGAACGAGTTCAGATACAAAATACGTAGATTAAAGTTTTCAAACGTATTAGAATTGATTGGAATATCAGTCGCTAGTTTTCTGACATAAGGAAGGGGTTTTTAAGTACTATATTCCAATCGTAAATGCACATCAGGAAATCAAACTCTAGTAGACACACGTGACCATTTCGAGAGAAGTTCGCAAAAGATAACTTCCAGCAACATGCATCTCAAGTTGCCACGAGTCTTCCCGATTAGTATTACTTGTGGATTTGTAATCTAAGGTAATTCATTCGAAATTGCCAAAAATCACTCACGTATCGCCACGACCAAACATCGATATGGCATTAGTGCAGGAAAGTATAGCGTAGGAAGAATTCGTAGAGATTGCGCCGCGCCGGGCGTCTGTCCGGGCGAGGGAGCGGCGCTCGGGTTGCGCTGCCGGGTCCCGTTGATTGGGCGCGGGCCGATTTCGCAACGCGGCGGGCGCATCGGCTCGGGTAACCGGAGAGGGCGGGGCGGGGGAGGGACGGTGGAGGCGTGGCTGCAGGGTTGAGGCGGGGCGAGGCATGGCGGTGGGAGCGGTGCGAGGTCGGGGGCGGGGGTTTGAGGTTGGGGTGGGGCGGAGCGGTGCGGGGTCGGGGGCGGGGGTTTGGGGTTGGGGCGGGGCGGAGCGGCGCGGGGTTGGGGCGGGTGGCCGAGGTTGGAGTGGGCCGGTGGGGCGGGGATGGCGAGGGCGCCGGGGTTGGAGCGGGACCTGATGGGGTTGGGGCGGGGTCCGGCGGCGGGGTTGAGGTGGGTTGGAGCGGCAGTGTTGGAGATGGGGCGGGACGTTGCGTGGTGAGAGGCGGAGGGGCGGTAGAGGCGGGACGGAGCGGGGCGGGGCAGGGCAGATGACGCGAGGTGGGATACGTTGTGGGGGCGAGGCCGAGGAGTCTGGGCAGGGGAGTGGTTGGAACGGGGAGGTGAAGGGTGAGTTGAGGCGGGTCTAGGAGGGCGAGGGCGTGACAGAGAGTGTGAAGCGAGGCGGAGGGGTGGAGGAGACTGCGTGGGTATCTGGGAGGACGGAGCATGGTGTTGGGGGCGGAGCGGAGAAGGGCATAGAGACAGGGCAGGGCGGAGAGCGTGAGGCGTGACGGTATGGAGGCGAGACGATGGGCCGGAGGGGCGGGGTGGAGCGGGACGGCGGGGAGGAGCGGGGAGGAGCGGGGCAGGGTATGACAGAGGTTTGGTGGCGAGACAGAAGAGGCGGGGGGGGGCGGTTGGAGCGGGGCGGCGAAGGGCGCGTTGGGGCGGGACTAGATAGAGGGCGTGAGGCGTAACAGACGGTGTGGGGGCGAGGCTATCAGCCGGAGGGGCGGGGCCAAACAGAGGTTCGGGGGCGTGGCACCGCCGCGGAGGGGGCGGGGCGGAGCGGGGCGTGTTGGAAGCGCCGGCGGCCCGGCCGCGCTGTTTGCGTTGCGGTCGCTTTCGCGGGGTGAGGAGCGCCGCCCTGCTACGTGCCGGGGCCTGGCCGGCGGGCAGCGGCGGCAACGCCCCCGGACAGCCCCCGTTTCCGGCCGGCGATTGCCTTCTCGCTCGCTCGCCTTGCTAATGGTAGCGCACGGCCGCCGCCGCGCGCGGAGCGGAGGGAGCGAAATTGAGAACGCGTCGGAGGCTGCCGGCTGGGCCGGGCGGCAGATTGGGAATGAGATGATAGGGCTCGTGAACGCGGAAGTTTTAAGAATACGGACCCATCTGGAGATGAGATCCGTTAAGGCCACTGGAGGACGCCGGGATTTGTATTTGGAGGATCAGGTTGTGTTCTGATACAAATCATTCGTACCAACCAATTATTGTTGTTAGAATTAACGTTGTTCGATATTTGGAGACGTGGCTCAGGGAGTAGTTAGGGACCTAATTGCATTGGAATACATAGAATGAATGATTTCGAACCTAACCAGTTCACAAAATGACACAATCTTTGTATCATTGGACCTCTTCACATAAAAAAATTATCAGGACAATTCCAAGTACTATTTGCTAGGAAGTATTGCATTTAAAACACAAGAAACACAAACATGGACTAATTGCTACGTCTATGAAAATATTCAGTAAGAAAAACGTTAATGAACGTGTACGTTTCCTACGCATAAACACGTCCAATTTGAACACGATATGTATTATTGTCACATTTTCCACGCTCCACAACGTTGACCGCAAATGTTTATAGTTCTCGGACTTCATTCCCAGGTTTATTTACATTACAGGTATTAACAGACGTAACACCAGATACACAAACTATCCTAAGCTCCTCCGATCATCTCGGAATAAATGCCTCCGTTGTTTACGCGCCAGCGAAGGTTGGCGTTCCGAGTAACAGAGCGTTGGCGCAAAAATTTATTGCGAAGTGAACGCGGTGCTCTAGGAGACACTACACTTCCAGCGAAGACAAACTGCCCGGCGGACAGACCGAATCCGTCAGGGTCGTATGGGCGGTGGCGGCGTGTGCGAGGTGGCGACACTCGCGGCCGCGGGGGCGGGGGCGGGGACGCCTCTGGAACGCGGAGGTGGCGCCGCGCGTCACAGTGGGCCAACACGACACCATAAAAGAATAAAAAATGTTGCGTGATTTCCCAGAATGCGTGATTTCGTACCACTTGGAGCATGTGTTTGGAATTTCGACGACAGTGCAGATCGGCCAGTGGACGTAACTATCGTGACTTTTCATGTATTCGATCTTTGCTAGAATCGGATAAGCTGAGACAGTACTATCAATGATTTTTACCTGTTCTTGACAGATGTGGCATTTATCATTTTGAGAGATTTTGAGAACCGCTTGATCATAATGTACTAGCTTCCCATGCTGTGGTTCCGGGTTCGATTTCCGGTCGAAGCAAAAATAGAGTTGTAGCTTTCCTTTAAAATCATCCCAGTTTCTTTAGCTGTGTGACGATGAACAGCTCAAGCAGGCGGATCTTGCTAGTTACGGTGAAGAGAATATGTCATGTTCGCCTCATGTTGCTCTTACCCCCAAGGATGGGAATTTAACTTGGCCCAGGCATTGGGGACTCCGGTAGCTGGCCGGCGAAGTCGGACTACCGACTTAATAACGCCAAATACATACATTATTATTATTATTATTATTATTATTATTATTATTATTGTTGTTGTTGTTGTTGTTGTTGTTGGTGGTGGTGGTGGTGGTGTTGTTGTTGAATAGGGGAGGGAGTTCGACGAATTAAGAGCTTACAGTCCGAACGTCGAAAAGCTTTCTCTGTTTGAGGCAGCAAAGAATCCTTCGTTCGCGCCCAGTGTGCGCTGGGAGGCGGCGGGGGCGGGAGCGCGCGCGCTGACCGAGCACATTCGGCGGCCGCGCGACGCCGCCGCCGCCGCCGCCGCCGCCGCCGCCGCTGCAGGAGCGCCAAAGGACATCGCGGGATAATGATACAGGACCGCTCCGCCCCGTCCCGCCCCGCTCCACCCTGCCCTGCCCCGCTCCGCTCCGGAGTGAAAGCGGATCTAACCGCACGAGGATCGTATGAGTGTCTATTCGGCTGATGGAACACAGAGGTCTCGATGTGAACTCGCGCCGTGCCGTGTGAGTCACTGCGTTGCGTATGGAGGTTTCATGGCGGCAGCGGCATCCACTTGCATAAGAAAAGTACAAAGCGCGAGGGAGATGCGGACGAACAAAAGAGTGAGTTACGTATGTGAAGGGACGCGTGATGTTCTGGCCGAGCATTCATCCGTCACGTGGTGAAGAAAATTCTTGGCGGTATCTTGTGTCTGCAATCCTGCCCCTTCCAAATATGTGAAAATTGATAAAGTTTTACCGTCTTCAGAATGGTTACTAAATTAATAAAGTCACAGAGATTTTAAAAATTAAATTGCTTACCTAAAAACAAACATCTGATAATATTACATTAATAGAATTAAAAAAAGGGATGAGTATAACAAACACAAAATTCATAATTCCGTTCAAAATATGCTCCAGACACAACCTCCTTTATTTTATTCATTTAAACTCTAAAACTTAAAAGTTGTCTTTCAGTGTGGTGTAGTAATGTAGTCTATAATTACACATCAAATTTGTTTTAGTAAATTTAAATATAATATATTAATGATTCCTGAAACAATTGTACGCTTTAAAGTATCAGTACACCAAAGTAAACGTTTTGGAAAGATACTATGCTTACTTGTGGAGCTGACATAAATCTCCGGAATGATTTCGTAAGAGGATTTTATTACGATTAAACACACAATTACATAAATAATCCATTCTGTGGGTGATATATCAATACGAAAAAGACAATCCCTGATTCTTCTAAATGAAACCAATGATCTTGTGCATCACCGGACGGTGCACTAGTGATTGATCTAGTGGATGTTACAAGTTCAAATCGTGAACTCATTTACGTAGATTGTTGTGAGTAGAAAGGAGAAAGGCAGGTAGTTTACTGTACACTAATATAACATACTAAGTATTTCGTATAGTTGAAAAGGTGACAAAAGGTTGACGAAAGGTTGACAAAAGTTTGACGAAAGCATTGTGATGTGAAGAGTTAAGGAAAATATCGTCTGTTAATTAGCATTGAGGGTTAATGTAAGTATCCTCTATTAATACGCATTAAGGGTTAGGGAAAGTTTCCTCTGTTTATACGCATTAAGGGGTTAAGGAAAGTTTCCTCTGTTAATAAGCATTAAGGGTTAACGAATGTATCCTCCGTTAATACGCGCTGTTCGGTAAACCGATTGTTTAGCCATGTGTAATATTTAGCCGATAGCTGATGCGAGGGAGACCTCGTTGCCCCCACGGCAGTGGCGTCCTCCCGCGACCTCGGAGCGTTGCTCCCGTCCTCTTCCTCGTCCTGGCGCTCTCGTCTGACGCGACGGGCGTGGCAGACCTCAGACTCGTCCTCCGCAGCGGCGGCCTGAGACTCGCCCGACCGCTCTGCTCCTGCTGCTCTGCCGCCGCCGCCGCCCCCGCCCCCCGCGAGGGGCAACGGCCCGCGCAGCCCAGCGGGGGCCGGCGGCGGCTCCCGCACCCCCGATTTTTCAACGCGCATGCGCCTCGGCCGCCGCCTCTAGCTCCCCCCTGAACGGCGCCACCCGACGGACACCCAAGGCATTCCAGCGCGATGATCCAATGGGATGGAACGTCGTGGATGGGAAAACATTGCACTGCAGGCCCGCGCGGGTGGATACGAAGACAGTGAAAAATACTCAGAATGGAACTCTTTTGAATGTGCCTTATTTTACGTGGCGAGACTCAGGCCATGAGGCCTGCTCTTCCTCTGACCACGTAAATTTCGCTACGCTCCTTTCACCAACCATGGGAAAAAGAAAGAAAATTTGATGTGTATTGAGCGACGAAACAGGCGATTTGAATTTAGCTCAGAGGCATCATTTAGGATTGAGGATCTTTTATATGCAGTAAATCTACTAACATGGGACAGCCGGCTTTACTTCCCCTCCGAAGGAAAGTGCACGAAGGATTTTTTGCCCTTAAAAATCCAAGGCTTCGAACAGTTTCGAACCTACAAACTTGAGTAAAACAGTCCGATTCGCTAACCCTTACACCACTGCCGCCGCCGCATTTTGTTCTCCATGACGTAGTTCTCTTAGAGTTCGAGTGAAGTTCTGAACGTATCCCGAACTATTCTAATCATTAATATGAAATGTACAACGTTACTCAATTATTTGACATTGCTATATATTATTTAAACTTGCTATTATATTACTTATAATATTGCTAATTATTGAAACTTGCTATTATAATACTACATTACTTTAACATGATTAAAAAGATTCGTTGCCACTTTGCGGGTGTTGAAACAGTGAATTACTAACTCGCAATGCATGCGACTACACAAAAATGTGTTACAACATTTTAGTAGTACTCAACGTGATGCGGTGATTGATAATATGATGTATATTATTGCATAATTGTGAAAGTAGAAAAGAGGCTTAACATTAAGTATGCAAAACGTCTTTGCCATCCTCAGCCGAGAAATCTTTGCTTTATCTTGAGGTCTTTATCTTAATCGGATTCTGAAATATATTTACCCTTTGACCTTTTGCACCGCATGTAGTCTGGACATCAAATAGCAAATATGAGAAAGTCTACGAAGAAATCAGCCGTAGGGTATATGGTGATTGTTTTCGTTTGCACATAAATTATTTTCCCCAATAAGGAACGGCTGAAAGATACCTAAAAACCACATCCCAAGACGTCCAGTGGAGGATTGATAAGCAATTATAAAAAAACACTCACATAATTCGAATCATTTACCGGTAGCGGTAGCTCAGTGCATCTACTGGTGTCACTGCAGCGCCTCTAACCGGGAGGTCCTAGGGTCGAGTCCTGACGGCGGCAGGATTTTCGACACTAGCTTTTCAGCTAGGTCGAATTCAGCTGCTGTCTGGAGGAGAATTCTAGCGGCCGGCTGCTCTGATCGGTAGTTTTCCGTAGTTTCTCCGATCAACACCAGGCGAATGCCGGAGCAGTACCCTACCAAACGGGCCACGGACCGCGCGCGATCTGTCCTTTCTCTTCCTTGTCCTATCCTTTCCCCTTACACACACACTTACACTAACATGCACTACACTACCACATATTCCGGGAGACCGGTCGGGAGCTTAGAGCTTGTCCCGGCTGGGGCGGTGCCCCGCTGGTGGGAGAGTCCAGGTTAGGGGGAAACCCCACTAGCCGACGGTAGGTCGGCGCCGGATCTCGCCATCCAGCCATCTCCCGGGGGGAAACATGCACTACACTAACGGGACTAATGGCCGAAGTAGTTGACACGCCCGGAAACATGAAAAAATCAATCAATCGTATCATTTACACAACTTCTCTAATAATTTTTCCAACCAATGTAACATTACGTGCACTTCATGATTTCCTCTTAAATTTATTTGAGCCTTGTCTTGTTTATTAAAAGAACGCGTCCCACTGGACAGTAATTTAGCGGGCCTCCAGAACACGAGCGCGCGTGGGGACGTCTTCCATTGAGACTCACAAATAAACGCGCGCGCACGCACGCACGCACGCACGCGCCGGCACGGCACGGGCCACGCACGCCGCGCGTCGCATTAAGCAGGCGAGCGACCTCTTCAGCCGCTCTTTGTATCGGCGGCGACGGCAGCCAAGCACAGTGGGCCACAAACACAATCCAAGTAGAGGTAGCATCAGGGGTGTCCAGAAGGAGGGGTGGCCGCTGGCGCAACTTGTCCCAGGCCTCGGCTTTATTGAGGCCCCAATTTTTTTTCTTTCAAAATAAATGAAACGTATATTTATTTCAAACCAAATTTAACTTACAAGTTATTTCTGATGAATGAAGAAATTACTTCTGTTTATGAATTGGGGAAGAAGGGAATGTTTTGTTTGAAAGAAGTTATATTTGCGGGTGCTTCAAGTATTATGGTCGTTAATCCTCTAAGTGTACAGCATGTTATGTCCCGTAAGGTGGCTCTGTTTATTCCCCGCTAGAACGTGATATACGTCGTCGACCTACACGATCGTTTGCAGAATTTTCTCTTCTCCAGGTATCTACCACTTCGTGGCATCGCCATAGTTGGCATATGCTCTAAGCATTCAACTGATCTCCCGACATTTTTGGTGTTCATTGAAATTGTTATGTTTGTGTGTGTAAGAGAAGAGGAAAAGACAGATGAAACAAAACAAATCGCGGGTGTTCCTTAGCATTTTTCTTCTTAAGGCACTGTACCGTCATTCCCCTGGAATTGATCGGATAAAACCACCGAAAGCTACTGTTCACAGCAATCGGCCACTATATTTGTCCTTGTTGTTGAGTTGTTGCTCAGTTGCTCAGTTGTTGAGTTGTACCTAGCCAAATAGCATTACCTAGTATTGGAAGCCATTCGACTGGAACCTGCCCGGAAAGTTCTGGATTCAAACTTGTAATCAGGGAGTGCTGAGCACAAGTTTAACCCTGTGGTATTTTTTATCAAGTTCCACTCCGTGAGCGACTTTCGGCCCACTTCGGAGCAGTGCCGCAGTTTCCTACCTCTTCCTTAGAGCTTGTCCTAGCTGGGGCAGTACCCCGCTGGTGGGAGATACCAGGTTGAGGAAAACCTCACTAGTCGATGGTAGGTCAGCGCCGGATGGCGCCATCTAGACCACCGCCACCCCCAAACAAAAACACGCACTACACTTGAGGGAATGACCATAATAGTTGACGTGCCCGTAATCATTAACCATCAAACAATCAATTTTATTACTTGGAATAGAACTTAGGAAATACCGTGATAGATGTACAGGAGAAACTATGGTAGCATAATAAACCAAAAAAAATCATGCATTGTAATGAAGTAGTGGTGTATGGAAAACAACAATCATTCAATTACTCTCGAAAACAAAATTTAAAAACAATACAATGTGTTACGAAAACTGTACGTTCAATTTTTCTTGAAGATTGACAATCTGCACTAGAGTTGGACGCTCTACTTAAATACCATTTCCTAATTCTATTGTTCCAAATCGATGATAGTTCTTCCCACATAACCATAGCTTTTTCAATTCTTATCCCAACTATTTTATTTTTCTGATAAATCCGAAATTGTAATTCAATTCTGTCCAACTAGAGGTGAAAATATCTTAAGTGAACTAATTCAAACCTGTAATCAGGGCGTGCTGAGCACAAGTTTAACCCTGTGGTATTTTTTATCAAGTTCCACTCTGTGAACGACTTTCGGCCCACTTCGGAACAGTGCCGCAGTGACGGCGGCGGCGGCGGCGGCGGCGGCGGATGCGGGCGTGGCCCTACGCTGCCGCTCAGGCGGTGAAATACGCGCCGCGTTGCCTTCATTGGCTGTTATTTAGTGGGTACATATGTGTACACGAGTAAAATACGACGTGCACACGGTGGCCGGCAAGTCGCGTGCCCCGTGAGCGACCCGGGCGCGCACGCGGGGCGACAGCGACGTGCTTTTAGGCTCGAGATAAAGTCCCTTCTCGCGCCTCCCGGGCTAGGGCTGCGCGGTATTTATGACGTCGCGCAACGCAGGAACAATGACGCACATTCAGATAGCCAATCGATGAACTATAGAACTTCTGTTATCGGCGCCATATATCGCCGCCGAGTGAACATCCTGGCTCTGTTGCGAGCGAAGAGTTACAATTTCTCTAGTAATTTCTGTTGTTGAGTTGACTTTGTGAAATACTAGTTATCGTTTGCCGTTTGTGTTTATCCTGTATTGTCTGACTGAGTTTGATCTATGGTTTTCTATTTATTAGACACCTGGTAAAGGAAAGTCTCTGTGGTGTCGATTTTATTAGTAGTAAATTCATTGTAAATGAGGAAATATGAAAATTAGGAAAATTAAACATAGTAGCCAAGAAATAAAATTGTCACTGGACGAGTGAGTTCAGCCCTGAAAGAGTTTTCTATGAACCATTACCTTTAATATTCATCGTATTCCGAAAATACAAAGAGACGACAAAGAAACTAATTTAATAAAAACATATTTCTCCTATACCATATTTTCGATCAATGTATCAAGACAACAAAAATCACAATTTCAAGTGTAATGAAAGCAAATTACCATCCAATCTCTTCCAGAAATGCCTCGGAAATTTTCCCATCGTGCAAGAGGATTATTTCGAAAAACAATTGTTGGAAATGAAGAAAAATGGAAAAAAAATGGAAAGGAAGATTATCCCCAAATTCTGGTAGGAGTAAACAACATAAATGAGACCCGCTTAGAAACTGCAGTTTCTAACTAAACCAACAGGACACGCGAAGAGCCCACTAGTGAACTCTCGCAGGGGCTAGGCATTCGTGGTCATGGGCGTGGGCGGGGCGGGGATGTGGGCGTGGGCGTGGGCAATGGTCAAGGGTATGGGCAGGGGCACGGGCATGGGCGGAGGCATGGACAGGGACAGGGGCAGGAGAATGGGCGGGGGCATGGACATGAGCAGGGGCATGGGCAGGGGCAATGGCATGGGCATGGAAATGGGCATGGGCATGGAAATGGGCATTTGCATGGGCAGGGGTAGAGGTAGGGGCACGGGCACGGGCAGGGGCATGGGCAGGTGCATGGACAGGAGCATGGGCAGGGGCAGTGGCAGGGGCGTGGGCAGGGGCATGAGAAGGGGCAGGGGCAAGGGCATGGGCATGGGCAGGGGCATGGGCAGGAGCAGGGGCATGGGCAGAGGCATGGGCAGGGGCAGGGGCGGGGGCATGGACATGGACATGGGCATGGGCATGGGCATGAGCATGGACAAGGGCAGTGGCAGGAGCGTGGCCAGGGGGACGAGAGTGGGCGTGGCCGCAGGCGTGGCAGTGGGCGTGGGCGCGGCGCGGGCGTTGCGGGTGCGGCTGTGGCGGCGCGCGGAGTGAGATACGAGGCGCCCCGCCGTAACCGCGCGGGACGCTCGCGGGCCGGCGGCGCGGCCGCTGGCATAATGACTCGTAAAGCAGACAGCTCTCCGGCGTGCTGTGCCGCGCCGCGCCGTGTTTCGGCAGGGGTGCAGAGGTGCCGCGGCTGGGCAGCCGCCCGATAGCACGCTCGTCTGCGGAGAGTCGCTTCAGATAAAAGTTGCTTTATTAGCGTCCTTTATGGTTCGAAATGGAGTGGGTGGGGCTTATAAAATAAACGTGGCTGATACCGCAACGAATAAGGATTGTTGATGGATGTTTCCTGTGGTAATATAAAGTAATTCTGTTTTATCTTTAAGGAAGGAATTAGTTGCCATGGCAATATTTTATTATGTAATTGTATGAACATGATGCAGAGAAATATTAAATAAAATTCCAATAGAAATCAGTCTTTAAATGTTGGTATTAGTGTGCAAAGCATTGTGACTATTTCGAAAATCCCTCCATGCAAATCAAACGAGTAATTTTCAATTTCACGTTATTTAAATGCTAAACATTGTTCTAATATGTTCATTAGTCTGAGAAAAGTTGTGATGAAAAGTAAACAAACTCTCCCTTTCCTTCTAATGAAACGAACATAATAATTATTTCAAAGAATCTCACTCACTTCTTCATGCGGTTGCTTTTTTATTCCCGAAGGCAAAAACAGCGGATGAGCTCTAAATGGACGTCCTTAGCATTTTAAGCGCTCTCAATGTAACCGCAAAGGCAGTGGAGAAGATCCATGAAGATCGTCGCTAAGTATATGGTTATAGGATACATCGAAGTGTTAGACACGTAAGAAGGGCACTCCAAGAGTCCCACTAAGGTTAATCGCTGTTGAAGAAAAAGCGTGAGAATCTAATGACCTGTTTTGCACATTCATAAGAATGAAAAAAAACTTGCAAATGTTCTAATATGACCCTGAAACAATATTAACTCGGTGTAACATGAGTGATAATAACCGACATTCAGAAAAAAATAGAAATTGACGAAATGTTATATCAAAAATTTGCATCCACTATACATTTGGTTGTATAAATTCTCACAGTTCTTTTCTCTTTTAAATGAATTTTCAGAATATATACTTCATGTTCTATGAATGACGCATTTAATAAATTTGTACTGAAATCGTCACGTCGATTAATTTGGTGTATTGTCTTATATTGTATAAACTCGATTATATTACGGGCATATCAAAAACATTCATGAGTGCGTGTGTTTCCTACAATTCTTTTTTTTTTTTTTTTTTCCTTTATTGCACCCGAACAGTGGATAAACCACTTTACAGGTCTGAAATTGAGTACAAACACTAACCAAATAATACCATAATAACTGAAAAAGCACCGAGGTACTTGCAAAATAAACCAACTCAACCCAATCTCACTTGTGAGAGGGAATCCCCTCTGGGAACCTCATTTATAAGGATCTTATGCACAGGGCAGTGGTGTGAAGGGAGTGGGAAAGGGGGCGGGGAGCGAGCTTAGGATTACGTGTTTATGATGTTTACGGAGGTCTGAATTGATCTTTGGGAAGGCGGGATTTGATTCTGGTTGGACCGTTACTGGATTTTCCCAGTTGGTAAAGTCTGGCACCGGGAACTAGGTTTAGGTTGGAGAAGAATTTTTTTGATAATGATGAAATGTGGTGGGTAATGGTATCGATGTTCAACTCTCTATGGAGCTGATTATTGGATACATACCACGGTGCGTTAACAGACGTTCGGAGGATTTTGTTTTGGAAAACTTGAAGCCCTTTTAGGTTTGTTTGTGCAGCACCTCCCCAAACAGGGCAGGCATATGTTAGTGAAGGTCTAAGTGCAGTTTTATAAATATGGAGGGTTATATCAGTTTGTAGCGCTGATTTACGGTTAATGAGTGGATATAGGTTGAAGAGAGCAGCATAAGTTTTGTTCAGCCTATGGGTAATATGGGGTTTCCACGTGAGACGGGTGTCCAGGATTGCTCCTAGGTATTTTATGGGTTTGTTGGATGGGAGCCAGGGAACAGGTGAACTTCCTATTGTGAGTGTAGGAGGGTTGGCTATTCTTTTGAGTGCAAAGATTTTAGCTTCGCATTTTGCTGAGTTTAAGTGCAGGCGCCATTTTGCTGCCCAGTCATAGAAAGTGTTGACGTCTAACTGTAAATTGTTGATTGCTATTGAAAGATCATGGTGTATTGAGAATATCGCGGTGTCATCTGCATATAAAGCTGTGGAACAAGTTGTGGTACATGGTATATCTGCTGTGAACAGATTGAAGAGGGTTGGGGAGAGAGGTGAGCCTTGAGGTACCCCGGCCTGGATTATTTTAGGGGCAGAGAGTGAGGAATTTATTCGCACCGAAAAGCTTCTATTTTCGAGAAAGCTGCTAATGATTTTGAAAAGATAATCGGGAGTGCCTTGGTTCCTTAATTTGTAGAGCAGACCTGTGTGCCAGACTTTGTCAAAGGCATTAGCGAAGTCTAAAAAGACTGCAGAGCAGTACTGCTTATTTTGAAATGCTTGTCCTATGTTTTCTACTATTCTGAGAAGCTGGTGGGTGGTCGAATGAAGAGGGCGGAATCCGAATTGAAAAGGAGGAATAGCTTTCGTAACTTGAAGAAATTTGTTAAGTCTGATTAGGATCAGTTTCTCGAAGATTTTAGACAGAGTGGGTAAAAGGCTTATGGGTCTATAGCTGGAGGGATGTTTCGGAGATTTTTTAGGTTTTAATATTGGAATTACAATGGATTTTTTCCAGCTTGCCGGGAAATAGCCTATTCTGAGGCAACTGTTGAAGATGGCAGTTAAGTAAGCAATGGAATGAGGCGGTAAATGTTTTAGAACTATGTTGGGGATACCGTCTATTCCTGGAGAAGATTTGTTTTTTGTATTCTTAATTATTTGTTTGACATTAGCGGGAGAGATATAACTAATTGGTGATGGAGCTGTATGGAATGGGGATCTTACAAATTCCTCTACCACGTTTTGGAAATTCAAATCAGTAGAAGTATTGGGATAAAAAGCATCTTTGAAATGGTTGGCAAGCATTTCTAATTTGTCTACTTCCGAGTAAGCGATTTCAGAGTTGGCTGATAATGGGGGGATTGTTTGTTTGGGGTGGGAGAAATGACGACAGAGTTTCCACAAAGTATTGGAGTTTTTATCAATATTTTGAAGAAGGTTTTGGAAGTTCTGATAGCGAAACTTACTTAACTCTTCGTGAACTCTCTGCGTCATCTGATTTAACGCGGTTTTTAATTGGGGTAGCCGGAGAGTTTGCCATTGTCGTCTTATATATCGCTTATGTCTAATAAGATTCAGGATGTTGGGTGGAAGCGGATTTGATGGGGGGTGCCTCTGGTGGTTGTAATTGGGTGTAGCCGTACTTATTGCCGTGCAGATGGTGTTGCTGAAGAAGAAAATAGCTGAATCGACTTGATCTGGGGTTTTTAAGAAAGGTGGTAAGGGGGTGGATGTCGAAAGATACTCTTCGAATAGTTTCCAATTGATATTCTTATGGATACGTTGATTGGGGTGATTAGATACTACGAGATTAGCATCGCAGGATAGAAGCACCGGGCAGTGATCCGAGTTTGATTCTGCTAGAACTGATTGAAATAACGGTTTCTTAAAATTTTTGCAAACTGCAATATCTAGGATATCCGGAAGGATGCGGCGATTATACGGATAATGTGATGGTTCCGGTGGAGCAGAGATAATTAAATTATTATTGATAGCATATCTGAGTAAGAAATTTCCATTCGGGGTGCATGTTCTGCATCCCCATGCGGAATGTTTGGCGTTGAATTCGCCTATGGCTATGGTTGTAGTTGGGTTAGAAAACAGAGTATTAAGGTGTGTTTGTTTCAGGGGGATATTAGGAGGCTTATATACTGCAGTTAATGTAATTGGCGTATCGTGTGACTGATGTAGCGCTATTGATATATTTTCAAGTCCTGGGGTGATAAACGGTGGCAGAGGATCGTGTCGAATCCGTTTTTTAATGAAAATAGCTACTCCTCCAGCTGCAGTTCGAGAAGGTCGGTCGGATCTGTACGTCAAGTAACCCGGAACATTAACCTTATCTTTGGATGTGAGGTGCGTTTCGGTGATGAAAGCAATATCTATATTATAATTATTTAGAAGATATTTTATAAAATTGATTTTGGGGATGATTCCGTTTATATTCCAGTTTAGGAGAGTGAGAGACGAAAATTTATTTTGGGACATTTTCTTGATTATTTTGAGTATTATGGATCTGGGACAAATATGGATGTGAAGCAAGAGCTAATTGAATTTGGTTGTTGATTATGGGAATGAGGGCTTTGATTACCTGGTTTATTATTTCTGAAATTATGTCAGGATGTAGAGAGGTGCTATGGTGGGAGGGGGGAAGTGGGTGTGCAGAGTTTGTTGATGGGTATTGTGAATAAGATGGAAAAATATTTTGTTGAGGAGGCGGGGGAGGGGGAATGTTTTTGTGGAGCTGAGGAGGAACGTAATGTTGTGGAGGGATTCTAGACTGACGATAGTTGGTACTAGCAAGAAGTGGGGGAAATGAGGCGGGGGGAGGGGGAGGGAAACTGTTAGCTGCCTGTGAATAAAGATAGTTAGATGAACTTCTTTTCATGAATGCTACTTGTCGTCTTTGGAAATATTCACATTTGCGTGACGATGCTAGATGAGCTTGGTTACAGTTAACGCAAGTGGGATTAAGTTGGGGGTTTAAGTTGCATTTACCCGGTTCATGGGAGTTAGCGCATCTTACACATTTGGAAGTTTTTTTACAGTAATTTTTAGTATGTCCGAAGTCCTGACATCTTTTGCATCTCACAATAAATGCATTACGGCGTCTGAGTTCTACTGAAACCACGGCACTGAAAAGTCTATTGATGCTAAATAGTTTTTCAAAGGTTGATCTGTCATTCATTAAAACTGCACATAATGGCATGGGAGATTTATCAAATCTTAACAAGCGGGTTACTTTGACGTTCAGAATGTCAACCTTGCTAAGTTCTTCAGTAATTTCATCTTCATCGTAATCAATCGGCACTCCACGAATAACTGCACTAAAGGTGTTAGCTGAAGGGTCTTTGAACGTGTGATATTGACACTTATTCTGATCTAGAAAGTGAATTGTTTTTCTGAAATCTTCTATTGAATTAAGAATAGTTTTAACAGAATTTCCTTTTATTTGAGTGATAAAGTTTTCTCCTATCTCGGAGGTTAATTTACTGATGAGTTCTTTATAGTTTGTAATTTCGTGAATGAATATTGGAGGTGGCTTTTTGATCACAGGCTCTTTTGGGTGAGACGAAATTTGGGGATTTTCCTCGCGGTCGTCGTCAGTCAGAGGCCCGAGCGGGGCAAATCTGTTATTTAAAGGTAGATCCATTACGCCGGGGAGAGAATTGGCCTTGCGTTTGGCGCCGGTTACCTGGAGGTTGTCAAGCTGCGTTTCCTCGGGTCTGACCTTAGTACTTGAATGTTGTTGTTGGCGGTTGAGTTCTGATAGAGTTGATGGTGATACATTGCAGAGACATCAGGGAAGGGATGCCCCCCTAGGGGGGCCTGGATTTGCGCACTATGTAACACTGTCACAACTTTTGAGCACTAGTAGAAATAACCACTGCACTGAATAAGTTTGGTTATGCACGAGTTGAAAGAGACTGACTGTTCGTCGCGCAGTTGTGCAAGCACCTCTGCGGTCGGCGCAGGAACGACACTGAGTAAAGAAACTTCGCTAGTCGGCGCTAGTTGAGCTGTACGGTGCGGAGCGATCCGCACAGCACGACAGTCGACGAGAGAATGAAGCACATCTTCTCACATATACTTTGACAATGCATGCTTCAGTGCTCGATTTGCTTAACCCACAAAATTGTGAAGTGACTTATTCCCAAACAGCGTGACACTGAACGATCGTTCTGTGAGTACCAAACGTTTTAATCCTTATGAATGAATAAATTAATGGTTAATTGTCTCAAACTGTTTGTACTAATAAACCATTCATTGATTCATTTGTTCATTAATTCATTCATTAAGAAGCATAAAGAATTTTGACACTAATAAACATCACTCAGAGCCCTAATTCAAATGAATAAGCGTCTCCACGACTTTGTGGATTAGGCAACTCTCGTACTGAACGACTCCAATGTGCCTTGACCTGACCTCCGCCTAGCCGGGGTGTTTTTCTCTTGAGGGCTGTTGTGAGCGCGCTGTGTGGCTGTCACAGGCGCAACGTGCTGCCCATCGTGATGGGCGCGCGGCCTGAGGACTACGCCCGCAACGCACCCTACCGCTCCTACATCCACGTGGACGAGTTCGACTCGGCGCGCGAGCTGGCGGCCTACCTGCTGCGGCTCGACGCCGACGACGACCTCTACAACACCTACTTCCGGTGGAAGGGCACGGGCGAGTTCATCAACACCTACTTCTTCTGCCGGCTGTGCGCCATGCTGCACGACGACTTCCCGGTGAAGTCGTACCGCGACGTCAACGACTGGTGGCGGGGGCCCGGCACGTGCACCGGCGGCAGCTGGCGCAAGGCCATGAAGAGCACGGCGCCCGGTGGGTAATGCGCCCGGTTGGCCGCTGGAGCGCGCGTCGAGCGCCGCCCGCCTCCCGCGGCCGGTGCCGCGCCGCTGCCCATTGTTACTCTGTTGATACGCGCGAGGGGGCGAGCGAGGGAGGGGAAAGCAACGGACAAATGAGCGCCACCGCGCGCGAGACACCGCCGCGACGCGCCGTACCGCGCCGCCCGAGGTACCTTCTCTCCTGAGTTGCATTTTCGTCGTTTTCTGGGTGTTGACATCCCTCGCCCCCCCCTCTCCCGAGCGCCATCGTCTCCCTTTTGTCTTTGGACGTGTATACGTTGTACTTGCATGTATGTTGCAATAAATGTCGTACAAGCTGCCTAACCTCGCGTGCTCTGTAATAGAACGCGTCATGTCGCGTCGTCTCCGAGAAAAGAGAAACGAACGAAAGTCAGTCGTAACTTCCCATCCGACTGTCCTGTCGCGATGAAATTGAAGTGCAGATTTGGAATCGGTTCGTTGCGGCCGAAGTTTTCTTTTGGAGTCTGAAATCGTTGATCGCGATGATTGTTGAGAGTTCATTCCGTTCAGTTGAGATGGCGGCTAGTCCAGCTGCAGCAACAAGGCGACTCCTCAGTATTAGGCGATTTATATAGCAATCTAATAATCGTTCGCTCGGGTCCTTCTTTAGCTTCCCTGTCTATATAATATTTTACCGAGATGAATCCCAGCAATGTTACATCTATGTATAAACAATTCGCCTCTCTAATAAAATTGCTCTAGCCATTTCAGTGTAGTGCTGACATTTAGAGTCGTCTCGTATTTATAGAGGATAAACAGTGGCGAAGATAATGGCGCTATGCTAGTCCTATTGTTCAGAAGTGACTATTAATATTGATTGGTGCTGAAGACTTGCAGTAATAAAGAGAGAAAGTGAGTTCTGTGAGTGGGCATATACTCAACCCACTGTTGTTAAAGACGTGTGATGGAAAAAAGAAACCAAAATGTTTCTAGTTGATTGTGCACTTCTATAACGAATTTAGTTTGTAGAAGAGTTTATATAAGAATGCATTTCGTGGGTAAATGATTGTAAATACTTAAATTAATGTGCGAATGAATGTAAAAGTATATGCATATGTGTGTTATGTATACATTGTTTAATATATTTCCATAGTCAAGCATGATGTTGGTACAATTACCTTGTTATGAGTGGAAAATTAAGTGTTTTGATCTCACAAGAACAACCATCATTTTTCTTATATGCAGGGTGTATTAGATAGTTTATGCAACTTGAAAAACGGGTGATTGTGTTATAATACAAACGCAAGCTCCTCTTTGTTATTCACAGTATACAGAGTATACAGATAACATCCAATTCCATAGTGATCTAGGGACTAGTTCAAGGATTGCGTGTTTTCTTAGACAAGATAATGAATGTCTTTTGAACTGATTGCATGGCAGGGAGAAATGTAATGTGTTAACATTAATATTTGGATGATTTTCTGCTGATGCATCATAGGAAGAATTTTTTTTAATCCTTCTTTTAACAACTTTGAGAAACTCTCAATATATTGTCTCACTACTGTGCAAAAATCCTTGTTAGTAAGGATGAAACGTGCAGTGTGAATTACTTCCAGAGGCTACCTTTCTTGCAAGTACCTTATTGATATTGAAACATTGGTATGGGGAAAGAGAAAAAAATACTTTTTTCTGTTGGCATACAAAAATTTACCTCCTACTCTTTTCGTTCTTGTGTTTCTCTAACATATTTAGAAAGAGATCTTGTTTGAGTAAAATATGCACGCCTTCCTTTGAAACTGCTGTCTACGCTTACTTAAATTTTACTAATTTGAGAGTGATGTA
The DNA here is from genome assembly GCA_011170035.1 of Teleogryllus occipitalis. Classification (NCBI taxonomy): domain Eukaryota; kingdom Metazoa; phylum Arthropoda; class Insecta; order Orthoptera; family Gryllidae; genus Teleogryllus; species Teleogryllus occipitalis. The sequence continues at coordinate 115,846 of BLKR01001326.1, read as the reverse complement.
CAAATAAAACCAGTTTCTTAGATTTTTATTTCATTATCAAACACATGAATGTTGATTGAAGTAAAAATACATTTTACAACTGAAATGGGTAATCGATTGGATGATATAAGAATGAAAATTATTTGCCAATAGTTTATTGTTGCTGTTGTATGTATGATATTATTAGCAAAAAACATTGTAAAGGGTTAAAAGTTGTATGTAACAGTTTGTGCTTGGTAGTTACTGGATGTATTAGTGAATTCTGCTCATACTTTATTATTTCGCCAGTATCGTGACAAATGATACTTGTGAGTACCAGATCCAATACAAAGAAAATTTTAGGTTATAACAATGCTAACTCTCTTTACACCCTGTTATATGGGAAATGTATCTCTTTCAGAATATATAATATAAATGTAGCTTTATAGACAACAGTCATATCAACAATTTGAAGACTCTTTCAATGCCTTCATCCACAAATCACAACTGCTATAAAACGTAAGGATGGCATTTACATTTTCAGTATTACAATACATGCCATCCCTTTTTTGATTATTCATTTAATATTCGATTGACTTTGACATTCCTCAAGTAAATTGTAGGTAAGAATGTCATTTAAATCACGTAATGGAATTTTGTTTCCAAATTCAGATGGGTAAAGAATCAATTTCACTTCAAATATTCTTATGAACATCTGCATTTAAATATCACATCTTGTATATTATATAATATTAAATTGTTCATGTTTATTAATAAAATATTCTTTCCAGGCATTAGAAGGAAATAAAATAAAAATGCCAATTTCCTTGGACTAACAGAAATACATTTTCACAATGTATTTCTCTCAACAGAAACTCAAGAGCTGTTACCTGTACCTCATTGCGTCATTGCTCACAAATAATATTCATGGCATATTTTAACATAAAACCTATAGGAACTGAATGTAGAGAAATTGCATGTAATACATTTTGATGGAAAATGTAAACTGTTTTAGAAGTATATTACATAGATAATTAATTCTTCTATGTCTTTGAAAATTTTGCACTATGTATTTTCTGTAAGACCAAGGAAATAAAATGATTGCATTGATTTTAGAAAGTATATTGCATTAAGTGAAAATGATGTGAGTGTGAAAAATGTGTGCAAAATATTTTGCTCAGTTTCTTGCATAACAAAAAAAATATAAAATTCCAAAGATAGGGAGCACACTATTTTCAATCAGTATTTTTTTCTAGTGTGAATATTGTCTTGCGCCAATAAGTGTTTTGAAGCCAATGACAGAGATGTATTTTTTTCTATGAATCAAATCATCTTTCAATCATTTCAGCACAACTGTTGTTTCTTCTTTGTTTATTTTACATTTGAAGTAAAATAATGCACAATATTTGTTTGCTCATTTATGCAGGCAAGCACAAAGAAAGAAAGGTACACAATGTTTATTTTCCAGATGAAATAATGTAAGCAATAATTCTTATGTTGTATTGTAAGTTGAGGTTTCTCTTCTTTGCACTTTTTGCGTTGAAACATTCTAATTTCAAAGTATCAGTGACTTACCAAAATCTGATACTCAACACAACTTATGCAATATTAAGTAGAGACTATGTGTGAAGTACATAATGCTCCAATTTGTAGGGGAAAATAAACATATTGTGAATCTAATTCATTGTCATTTTTCTGTTAACCTTATGTACCAACCCAATTTTCCGTATCATAGTGATTCGAAAATTCATAGGAGTCTACGTTTGATTCAGGTAGCAAATTTCAAATAGTGTAAACATTTTTAGATATATTTTCCCTCAGAAAGCAACATTGTTATATCATTAGCTTTGGTAAGTGTTGGTAAGTAAGCTTGTGAAGCACTGTATAAATTACATAAAACCCTTTTTAAATTATGAAAAGATGATAAATATGCGCCCTATGGTAAGTTGGTTTCTGAGTTACATGTCAAAAGGTATTATACATTGTTAAATTTCAATAGAGATGTGAAACTATTTTCAGACAGACAAATATAATTAAAATATACTAGAAAATTCTTACTAATATGTGAATCAGGACTATTATATGATAAAGTGTTGTATCATCGCTTAATTATGTGTCACGCTACTCTGCGGTCGGCTGGACTTCTCATGAAAGTTAACAGTTACGAAAAAGTAAAAGGCTAGGCCTTTCCACTTTCACCATTCAAAAAAAAACAGTGACACAAAAAAGCTTACTTGGACCACTTTTATTTACATATCTAAAACATGGCACTGCCCTTCCCTTTGAAATATTCGCCCGTCGATGCAATCTGTTTCAAATGCGTCTAAACATCGATATAGATTCAACCTACAATAGAATAATTCTTTTAAGTTTATCCTTGAGTCTTTAGTATGGGAAGAGGTGAATGAAAAAGTGTAAAAGTTCAACAATATCTTTCATATTACGAAGACACCACATGATATCCCTCAAACTTTTCCATTCCTTGACAGTGTTCCACATACGTAGTGAAGCAGGTTGAAATGATTTTGACCGCCAACTCCGGATTATCGTAGATAATACCACGAGTGCTTTGGAAATTATTCGTAGTAATTTCTAAAATGAATATGCTGCTAAAATTTCAAAATTAAAAGATGTTTACCGACATTTATAGATACAAGATGTAATGTGTGGGAAAATTTTATAAAAATATGTTTATTTGAAGCGGAGATCACAATACTTGTTTTTTCTGCATAATTAATTGAATGTGATTACATTTACATCATTGCAATTTTTAATAATTGTCAGTGTGTGGATATTTTTATAGTTATGTCTTGGACTGTACCATCCTCGCAAACGGGTGAAGTTAGTGAATAAACCAAGAAAACACATTTAGAATGGCATCTCAACAAAGAAAGCAGGATACATAAACTGAGAGCAAAACATGCTTGAACAGGGATATCAGTAATTGTGGCGCAGTCATCGCAAGATTTAATGAATGACTGAGTACGGCAATAGGATACGCAGAGGTGAGGTCATAATACTTTTTATCGTGCACTTTGCATACGTCATCTTAAACATTCCAGCTGAAATTTTTGTCATTTCTGCACGTTTTTTTAAAACTTTAAGGATGGTCATTGAATCAATATTGCTCCAGACTTTACAGACATTGATGTTGCTGAAACGTTTAAAGGAATTGCACACTAAACTCCGGGAATAAAAAGAGAGGATCAGAGTGGTGCAGATAGGGGCGTAATCCCTCAGAGCAGAGGTAAAAAGAGGGTGGAGATGAGAGTGGCGGGGAGGAGCACGAAGAGCAAGAGGTGACGATACCCGAAAGCCGGAGAGGTACAGAATGGTGCCGCGCGGAACGGAGCAGGAGCAAGAAAAAGGGGGAGCTAGGAGTAACTGGGAGGTGCTGGAAGAGAGGGGAGTGGCGGCGATGCGGAAGATGGAAAAGGGAACGGTGAGAGCGTAGGCTTCCGCGGCCGAAGTCCGGGAGACGCCGCGTCGAAGAGGTGCCAACGACGCTTCGGTCGCCATTCTGCGACCTTCCTCACGGCGTAATGCATTACGAGAAGGGGGAGCGGCGGCGACGGCGTATCGGGTTGACGGTATGAGAAAGAGTGGTCCCACGCAGCACGGAACCGAGCCGGAGCAGAGGGAGGGGCAGGGCTGAATGGTAAGGCCGAGTACGAAGAGCGGGGAGTGGCGGCGATGGCGGAAAGGAGAGAGTGGTGCAGGGTCAAGGCGGAGCGGAGGGTTGCGGGGCAGAGCACGAAGAGCGGGCAGTGGCAGTGAAGGTGGGATGACTGAGTAGAGCCGAGCGGTGCCGAGCGGGTCGGAGCTCACCCGTTTAAAGACAAGAGAAAAGCAGGGCGGAGAGTTGCGGGACGGAGCACAAGGAGCAGGCAATGGCGGAAAGCGGAGAGGAACAGAGGGGTACTGAGCTGAACGGAGCTTGCCGAAAACAGGATGAAACGGTGGGTGGTGTGGCCGAACGAACAGCAAGGAGTGGCGGGGATGGCGGGAAGGCGGAGGGTAGCAGACTGCTGAAAAAGGACCGAGCCCGCCGGAGCTGCTGCAGCCGAAGCGGAGTTGCAGTGCAGAGCAGGGAATGGCGGCGCTGTTGGGATGGGGGAGAGGAGCAGAGTGGTGCCGAGCCGGACTGAGCTTTAGGGCAATGGCAAGGACCAGGCGAAGCGGAGGTTATCGTGGTGGCGCACGAACAACGGGAAGTGATGGCAATGACGGGAGGGCGGGGACACGCTGAGTCATGTGCCAAACTGGAAGAAGTTTCAACTTTTTAGAAGAAATTTTATTATGGAAACAAATATCTGCAACTAATGTACATTATACTTTTACAGTGTCAATGTTTTGCAGTTTTCGACACTACAAAGAGTTCGCCCAAAATAAGTCTGCGATAGTTTTATAAGCGTACTTTGCTCTATTCCAGAAAAAATTTAAAGAAAAAAAATTGGAACCATATTTTACCTGAATTTTAGGCAAAACTGTATAAAAACCAATCGTATTTTTGAAACATTGTTCATCCGTAATTTAAAGTTCTGCTTTAAAGAATAGATTTAATTTTAAAAAATCTCTATCTTTAATATTATATAGTTGTAGAAGGACGAACAAAAATGTTGAACTTTTTGTTTTTTTAGAGGAATGTACTGTATATAAGAACAAGATTTACACTCTTTTTTAAAAATGAACGAGTTCAACGAAAATGCGTCTTGAGCGATTTTTTAAGCATCTTCTGCTCTATACTAGAAAAGAAAATAATCCAAAACTTTGTAACAATTTTTTGAGACAATTTTGAAAATGTCACAGCTTCGTGTAAAGTCCCCTAAAAATATTCGTTTCCAATTCGCAGGTCCTCGAGTTCGGCCGAAGCGATGGGGAAGTATCAATTATGGAGAAAATCGTGAGAATATTTCAGGCGCTAGGGATGACCACAGACGGCGCACAAAACTTGGACTTTGACAATACAATTTTCTATATGCTACATTAAATAGCATGCACTTCCCACTTAAAGTAGTGGTAACTAGGTATATTCTAGGCATTGTCGGATCCCCTGGGTTCCCTAGACTTCCCCACGGGACCAAGAAGTTCATGTTCTGCATTTACTGCCAGCAATGCTAAATTGCTCCATCGTAATTTACAAATTGTGTGTAAATCTTAATAGAGCATCTGAGAGCAATTAACAAGATAGTCAGTAAATCTCCCCGAGACATGATCCCCAACGTCTTGAGGGCACTGACTGTTGATCGTGGCATAGCCCCAGAGGTTCCAACGACCACAGGCAGGATTCTGGCGTTGGGTACTCCATGAAGTTGGGCTGCCAGGGGAATGGCTGGTTGGTACTTTACCACTTTTTCCTCCCCTGCTTTTAGAAGGTTAGACCCATCCTCGTGACGGACAGTCACATCGACCACGTGGACCCCCTCCCGGATTTTTATTACCAGGTCAGGTTTGAGTCTAACCCCTTCGGCAACGGAGAAAGTGGCTGCTGTGGACACCACAGAGTCTGATTTCCGAAGCATCTTCCCCTCTATAAAGTTCTTTATCTCGTCATGACGCTTTATTCTAGCTGGTTTCGTAAAAATGCACTGACCGAGGATGTGATTCATAGTTTCTATTGCTGCATTGCACTTCCTGCAGTATACATCCTCTCTGGACCTTCCTCTACTAACAGTAGTTTTATTGGCAGCAGTATTTGATCTCAATTGGAGAGCAGTGATAAAAAAGACCAGGTTTCAGAAGATTATAGTCTTTCAAAAAGGCATTTCTAATCGGATCGTTTATATGCGCCTTAACCGCTCTGACTTGGTATCCCAGCTTCTCCCAGGCGGCTACCTCGTCATCGGCGCACTTCTTCTTATAAGATCCTAAATCATGTTCGGTATAGGGCCAGTTGAGTCTCAATGCTTTGGCGGTTTTAAATGTCCGTTGGTAGAAACTCGGACAGGAGCTCGGCCATCTGCAAATGGGATCTGCAGATTTTTCTAGTCGTAACCCTAAGTTCAGCCCTACCCTAGGAACGTGTTGGGAGAGCCGCAGCAATCCCAGTCCTCCGTCACTCTTGACCAGGTAAAATAAACCATCTGCAGTACTCATATACAGGTGTAGGAACTGTTTGACTGCCACTCTGATTTGACAGTCCGCTTCCCTGAGCATCGACATAGATGGCATCGATAAAACTAATTGGTAGAGGTAATATGGCATTATGTAGGTTTGAAGTAATGCCAATTTCTGAGTGGGCTTTAAATGCGCCTTCTGTAGCCTCGTCACTGCTTCCATCAAATTCGATATGGATGCTTTACATGGGAAGCCGTTCCAGATAGAGTAGTTCACTCCCAAGTATGTTAGGGTATGATCATCACTGCCCAAAGGAATTCTCTCCCCCAACCTTTCCAGGCAAGGGTGTTCAATGAACCAGGATCGTTCAAAGGTTGTAATTTGGAATGATGAGCACTTCGCGACTGACAATGTCATTCCGAGGGCCCCAAGATATTCCACCACAATATCAACCAATTCTTGAGCTCGTGGGGCATCTTTTGCTAACAGCACCAGATCATCAGCAAATGCTAATACGGATACACTCTTTTCCAATAGCGGATATCCTGACATGTTATCCAATTTCTCAAGCAAGCACTCCATAATGAGGTTAAAAAGGAGTGGGGACAAGGGGTCCCCCTGTTTTACTCCTCTACGAATTGGCACCTCAATGCCTTTCGAGGGGTGCTGAATGACTGTGGAAACGTCGGTGGACTCTTAGTCCATTACCAAATTGGCAAAGGCGTCGGGGATCCCTTTCCTGGATAGAGCCCACCGAATCGCCGCGTGGGGAACAATGTCAAATGCTTTAGAGGAAGTAATTTACTGAATATAGAAACAAGGTTTATCCACTTTTTCGTTATCACGGTCCCACAGTATAAGTTTTTACAGTGAAAAATCGCCACTTTTTGCTGCATTACAATTCTTTCTCAAGTAGTACGTAGTAGGCGAAAAAGTTAAAAAAATATTTGTAGATATGTACAGGTGAGTAGATTTTCCCTCAATACCTTAATCGCATGAAATGTTGGCTTCTGATTAAGATTTAGAGTAAACGCCAGATTTTCAGGTTCTTAATGATTAAGGGTAGACTTTTTTCACACACAGATTTAAGTTTGTTAATTTTTATAAATATTCGTTAAAGCAATTCTGTTTTCAATTTAAAACTTGTAGAAATGCATGGCATAACATTTTCCCGCCTCTTAATTTTATTATTCAACAATTGAATGATATTATGCTGAAAACGTCCAAGCCACAAGAATCAATATGGTTGATAAATGGCTTGAAGAGTTGGGACGTACCTTAAAATTTCGATTTGCAAGAGTGCCATAATTGGATAATAATATGTATGGGATATTACTGTAGAAAAGATAGAAATCTTCTACTATTTCCCTATACGGAAAACAGAAAAAAAAACATTGTTTCATGTCCTTCAGCATTAAATCTAGAAGACTTGTAAAATGAGGTATGTTTTTACAAATTATGGAACAATAAAATCACTATTTACTGTGAACACAAGAGTTCAACATTTTTGTGAAAATGTAATTGAAATTATGTTTATTTACCAAGGTATATACATGTATGTTGTAAGAAACTATCGCTAAGAAAGTCTTCTGTTCACGTGAGAGCGTAGGCTTCTGTTCACTGTTACTTAAAAACGTAATGCTCAATATATATTGAAAACTATTCATCAAGACACTTAAAATGACACTGAACTACTGAGATAAAACTTTCAATACACCCATGTCAGTATTCCATTACAATTTTCTTGAATGCGGAAAGTCTGCATCCCATGTTTCGATCTGTGAACTTCTTAGAATTCCAAGGTAACACTTCTCGTGCCTACTGACCACAAAACAAAGTACAAAAGTTCAGATTTAATCTCTCAAAACAGATTTTTGGATTCTGACGTCCAATATATATTTTTAAGTTCAATTATGCAATTTACATCTATTTACAACTTATATATTTTAAGTATTTCATTGGTCGTACATTAAACGGTAAACAACATTGACATTCTATGCAAATATTAATAGGATATGACCAAATCTTAGAATCCAGGGCTTAATTATAATCTAAAAAGATAATATATGGGCAAATGTAATGATAAAAAATAAAAATAACCTAAAAGGAAAAATCAAAGTTATAAAAGGAAAAACAACAACGAATTCTTACCTCTAGCGAGCTCTTCAGAGCTGTTTGTCAGTACTGGATGGATAACTCACGACTCGTATGAAGACATATACGTGGCGCTTGAGAATATTTGCTTCAAGATGGAATATGGCATGACATTTGCATCGTTCTCGGTCCAGCCGCAAGTTGTCGCACGATCGCGACAGTATCAAACATTGCCGCAAATCAAGCGACTCTAGCAGCACGGCCGAGAAAGACGCGAAAATCCGTGCCGTATGCCATCTTGAAAATAATACCCTCAGGCGCCATCTTATGAAAACCCAAGTATAAGTACTGTATCAGGATGAAATTTCCTTAGGGCCAGTTGGCTTGTTTGTGCAGAGAGGTCGTATGCACACATTCGTATACACGAGACCACGAGGATTCCCAGACCTGATGCCGAAAGACCAGTGCCAAGGGGACAAGATAATGCTATTTGAATTTCTGTCATTGATACTGGTTTGTGCGAAATGGTACTCGGTTTCATAACCTAAACCATACATTTCGGAATACTTTTTAGTACAATACACTAATTTTAATGCCGAAAGCCTCCATTATATTATCTTGGTTTTTTCAAAATTCCCACAAACACTACAAGACTGTTTTGTGGTGAAATAAATATCTTCATCTTATATTGCTGAACTGTTTATTTGGAATTTTTTGATATGCATTTTAATGGAATTCCATTCAAATTTCAGAAAGTCTTCTCCAATTCTGGAGTAAAGAATAGAAGATCCTCATCTTTTGAATTTATTAACAAATGAATGAGAGAGTTTGGGTGTATTTGTTGTTTATTGTAATGTAGTCACCATAACTGATAGTATACTTACTGTGCAACTATGCATATTAACAATTAATGTTGCTGTATTATCCTTTGTTTCATTAAAGATCTTTTAAAAAATCAAATAGATCTATTTATTATGAGTGTTGTCTCCATAACATGTATTGTGTCGCATTTAAACGCCGAATAAATAGATAGATAAAGAGAGTATCTGGTGAGAACAAACAAGTTGCTGAAGACTTTCTTATATTAATAGTTAATTACTTATTTTTTAGAATTATTTACTTTTAAAAGCCAATGAATAATTAAACAGATAAGTAAAATGGATCTATTTGCATTGTTACAGATTTGGCTCAATTCTTAAAAAAAGTCCATTAGTACACTTAAAAATTACCATACTGAAATTTAATCAACTTTTATAATAGTGGTATTATTTATTTTTTGTTCAATATATCAATGTTAACCAATGAAACCATAAAAAATTGTTAATCTCTCCAAAGCACAATTAAAACAAGTCTGAACACATATATTTTTAAGGTTATATTTTTTATTTACAATTAACATTTATCAACATTTCACTCATGATGATATTCAGGGCTGGGGAGTATTTAAATACTTGTATTTGTAAGATTATTTAAAAAACATTTTGTATCTAAAAAACCTGTATTTTTGTTTTTTGGACATGTATTTTAGAGATGAATTTAAATACATAAAATAGGTGTATTTAAAGAAGGAAATACTTAAAATATTTCAAATACAGTTGAAGAGAACAAGGATAGTGTCTTTATCTTTGATTCTGCTTGTGAATGAACCTCAATGAAACAAAAATAAAAGCCCCTTTCAACTGTTGAATTTGAATTCTCTTCATTTTTAAATTATAAATCCAAATCATTGAAAATACTGGACAATTATCCGATAACAAAAAATGCGTTTATTCATCATAACTGGTCCCGACAATGCCCTTTTAGCCTATTTCATTTCTTTGAATGTATATTTAGGCAACTTACCTCATCAATTTTACCTCGGAAATGGCTTTTGCGAGGGTTTTATGCCTATAAATGCCTAATTTAGAGATAATTGCCTAACAGAGTCTTAATTGCCTTAAGAGTCTATTAGTGCATATATTGAATTTTCAGCCTATTTAATGTTTTTGTTCACTATATTTTGTTTTCTACAATCATTTCTTTTTAGAAATCACTGATGGGTAATTTTTTACCAAACAAGTAACAACCGCGTAAAATCTACCAGGGCGTCCTCCGATCGAGAAGCTCTATGCCCTGCTTTCTTGCCTGTAACGCGTCGAGCAGGGACACCGCTTAGAGACGTATGAGAATTGCAGCGCGCGGGAAGCCTGTCAGGGCGCTCCAGAGAACAGGAAATTGCTCTCGTCTTTCCGATCTTCGCAATGACTAGTGAGCTATCTGTTCCTTACCAAGAATACAACTGTCTTCAAAAATAGCGCTCCCGGCATCTTTCGCTTTTAGAAGGTAGAATTACATAAGATAGGTGTAGTTTTCTTCGATAATTTTGTATTAATTTCGAAGCTTGGTGTATGGCAAATCAGTAAATTTGCCGTTCCTGTTAAGCATGCTTGCTACAATGCCAAAAGAGAAAGGTCTAAGAATTGCATTTATGGAGAAGTACATTTATGAAGAAGATTCACGGCGGACTGGAAATATATTTTTTGCCAGTGCAAAAAATGCGGAAAAAGTGAGAAAAACTATTCAAACCTTCTTCAGCAAGTGCAGTCAAAAGATGAAGACAAAGAATTTTAACAGTGACTTGTGCCATGCCGCAAACATTCCATTTCCAAAACTTGAAAATCCAACATTTAACCAGTTTACCCAACAAAATATTCAAAATTCCACACAAATCAACTCTAAGGAAATATTATCTAACTCCGCAATATGTTTTGACATTCGAAGAAATTCGATTTGTTTTTAGAGAATTGTGTTCATCATTCATTCCATTTATCTTACGTGTAAATTTTAATATTATTCACGCATAATGTCCATTTCCTTGCCTATTTTTACGTTTTTACATTCTAAGTGCCTGCATATTGTCAATAGGGATTATAGGCAGGAATTATCCTATAATCCCTGGTTATTTTTAAGTTTTTAATTTATATGTGCCTATTTGCCCACCTATTTTTGACCTTTTTAGTGCCTACATGTCGGAGCTCTACTTATAACATTACGTTCATCCGCGCCAGTTGAACGACCGTTTCCCTTTGCGGGTTTTATACATACGTCAAATATGGGTTTATTATCTGATGATTTGTTTGAAAACTGGTCGCTTTAGAAGGAAATTCCGCTTATTTGAGTTAGACTTATCAGTTATTATTCAGAAATTTATGACTGTCAATTAGCAATTTATTATAATTGATAATTACAATAAATTGATTCAATAAAAATAAATAATAGAAATTATTGTATTTACTGTACTTTGAGTATTTGAAGTATTTTAAATACGTATGTATTTTGAGTATGTATTGAAATATTTATTTACTAAGTATTTAATTTAAAGTATTTTTCCCAACCCTGTTGATTTTCTTTGTTTGGTATCATTGTTCATTGAGTTAATATTCTTTTACATAAAAAATCTTATTTAATCCCAACAAACACACACATTTTGAAAGACAAGACACACATTGTATTTTGAACAGTCTCTCAAACCGGAGTAAACGGTGGACAGGGAGCGGGTCCCAGCCAACCAAAGATAGAGGAGGGAGAGAGAGAGAGATGAGTGAGCGGAGAGAGAGGGACAGAGGAGAGGGGAGAGAGGGGACAGAGTTAGAGGGATAGAGAGGAGAGAAGGCGGAGAGAGAGATAGGCAGATATAGAGAGGGATTGGCAGAGAGAGAGAGAGGGAGAGGAAGAGAGATGATAGGAATGATACCAGTTTCATGGGTTGGCCATTCCGACAGGATATACTTTAAGCTGCTATACTGCGGATCTAATGCGGGTAATAAGCGTCGTATTCTTCGCACGAATACATTCTCACCTCTTGTTCGCATCACATCGTCGTGTTGTTTGTCGTATGAAAAACAGCGAATAATCAGTTTTATAGGAAGTTTTAATACCTTCAACTTAAATGAGAATTCCACTTTACGTACAACACATAGAAATAGGGATATTTACGAAAAACATTTTTTTTAATTTTTGTAACCTTAAATATTTCGAAAACCGTTAGTCGTAAAAAGTATTCAGAACCCATTTTCTGGGAAATTGTATCTCCTCGAATTTTGTAATATGATTATTCAACATAAAAAGCACATGAACCGTGATATTTGGAAAACAAAAGATTTTTTGGAACCTTTAATCTCTAATATTTTGGAATGCACACGTGACTTTGAATTTTTTATTCCTTTTATAAAAACGTCGTGACAACGGTCTATGAGATAATTCAGCTTAAAGGGATTTTTCCGCAAATAAGGCTTTTTAAGTCTTAATTTTAATGGGTTAAACGTTAATGTTAGAATCCCTAACATCAGAGATTGTTACTCTAGATTTAAAAATTTCGATGGTTTGGGGATGATGTATATTGGCAGAGAAGTTTTAATTTTGAATATCGATGTTTTGTTGCCGATGTCGCAACCTTAGCAGCAGCCCTTCAGTGGCATTACTCTCAATATCTAGGGACTCGAGCAGATTTGCCGACACAGCAGGTTACTTGGCACATTCACTAGGTATCTAGAAGCGAACGAGAAGCCAGTTAATGTTCGCCATCAATAGTACGGCATTTTCATTATTTTATGGTTTACTAGTTCATTGCTGTGGGTTTACGGACATCAAACAAAACACGTAAAGATATTGTTAACACCCTTGCGGGCCTTTCTAATTCTTTAGGCCCTCGGACCTTTTGAATACTTTATGGCCCGCTCTAATATCAACAGAACACATACAATGTTTTTATGAATTCGATTTATTAAAGTTGCAATGGAAGGAAATACAATAAATAAATAGCATAATGCTCAAATCAGTCAAATAACTCGTCACAAACATTATTTTGCTTAATTGACATGAATATTGCACTTTTAGAATGTTCCCGTGAATATACAACTGGCACCAGTCTCTCATATGTCACTGTTACGTATCACCTATTTTTAGAGACATAGTATGTGTTTCTTGAATAGCAGTACTACTCGTAGTAATAAGATTTATAAGGAACATCGGCCAACATCCTCGAAATATTATTTATTTGGTATTATGACATATTATAAATAACGTTTGACAATAGAAGCAAATAACTTAAAAGTACTGTTTCATCAACGTAATTTACACTGTTATATAACTCTCAAATACACCATAAACATTTTCATATATTTTTCGAGATTTTTCTGGAAACCGCTGTCCGTAGTTTTGTTAGCTTTTGCGAGAATTTCCGTAGGAACTTCACAATATCCTTTCATTTTGTACGAACAAACCAGTCCAATGACGATTATGCAATTGTAATTAGATACTCACTGTTTTGTTTATCTGACGTCATATTGACAACTGACTAATACAATGCATCTTTTCGCTTTAGATGCAAAAAAATAATAAAATGTTTCTAATTCTCGTTTGATTCAGCAATGAACTAGTAAACCATAAAGGTTTGTATGCACCACGGACGTTACTAGATGTTTTTGCCCCTCAGGCAACTTCCAACCCCTCGGGCCAGAGGCCCTAGGGTTTGGAAGTCGCCTTCGGGGCAAAATCATCTACTTAACGCCCTTGATACATAAATAACTATTTTCCACTTATGTCCCTAATATCTTTCAATTCTAGAAATCGTTTCTTTAATAAAATCATCTTTCTTTAATAAAATCATTCTCGCCTCTGCTCTCATGAAAATGAACACTCGTCTAAGCTTTTCCGATCATTTCGTCTGTTTTCTTTACGGGTGTAATTTTACGTATTTTTCATATACCAATATTAATTTTCTAGACGTTCTTTTACTACTGACACATTTCATCCCCGAACGCGTGTTTCTCTCGTTCGTCATGGATATTCTCGCGTTTCAAGTACCTGATTGCTCAGTTTCGTCAACTATTCGTACAGGGTGTCTTTTGCATGAGAACGTCTTTTCATGTCTTGATTGGTCTATGACGATGTAACGTAGGTTTATCCGGCATACGTGTAGTCACGTGGTGCCCGACCTGCGCTTCGTTAAGTAGATCGGTAAAATTAGTTTAAAATGTGTCTTGGTGGCTGATTTTCTAGTGACGTAAATGGCATTGCAAGGAAATATGCATATCGCAATGTTGTTTCTTTTCGTCGTATGCTCCAAGCCTTCTCGTCTCGATTCTGAGTTCCCTTAAGATCTAGCTTTGTTCTGAAAGACAGCGAGGAGCGTCTGTTGTGTAATCGTGGGATGAATAACCGAGTGGCTACAATACTCTTGTAGATTCACAGTATTTCAGAAATATTTTATTACATTCAACGAGATAAGGGATATTCAGACTTTTTCAGTTATTACGTTGTGTTAGGTTCGCAGGGCCTGCAAAACCCAACTTAATAGAAATGGAGGGCAGGTAGACGCGCATTTCGACGCAACACTTTTGTCGCACGTGTACGGCAAATTGCCTATCCATGACGCACCATACCGGACGCTGAAAATTTTATCGCGCTTCACCAGCAGATGGAAAACACGGCACTTCAGTTTCAGCATGGTCTTCTACAAGTGAACTGTTCCACCAATGTATGTGTCTATATGAAGACGATGACAGTACTAGCAATATATTTATATCTTGTTAGACCAAGAGTCCGACACTCGCGTTGCCTCCGAAACAGTAAATACCCCATCAATCTACGTCTATCACATTGACAATCATTCAGTAAAAGTAGTAACTGGCAAATTTTACACGGAATTAAAAGATAACAAATAAAATTAAGTTTTGAAAACATAAAGCTTTTAAAACTTAAACAACTACATTACAAGCATTTAAAACGCAATAACATTCGTACTCTGGCCCTCAAAGTAAAAACCATTACTAGCGATCAAAAACTTGCAGGTGTCCATGTCTGAAGACGACATCAAATCCGAACTTATCTTGAAATATCCAGAAGTACGCGTCACGCAGCTTCATGGCAAGGGCAGAAATTTATTTATTTGTTATCTTTTATAAACTATTTTCATATTATCCAGTTCAGCTTTCGACATCAAAATGAACATATTTTTAATTACAAACGTAATGTCAAGATGTAAAATTGTTTTAAAGTAAAAAATATTTAAAATACATTCGGTAACTTTCATGTTTATCCAAAAATAATAAAGCATAATTAATTATATTATATCAAAATGAATTTTAGTTTAAAATTAAAAAGAACATGATTACTACTTGTCACAACGTATTCTCAATGTGGAAATAAAGCCTTTTTTCGAATGATTACAAATGTTAAAAAAGTACTTTGAGTTAAATCTAAAAGTTGAAATTTTTACTGGAGTTTGGTGTTACAGCGATCTAGAATGTGTGCAATTTTCAGATTTTTATCTGGTCCCTCAACAGAGATATTACAGTTGAAAATATGGGAAAAAAATCCAAAATTCCAATTTTCCAATTTTTAACAGGGAGTAATTTTCTTGGGGTACGCTACTTACCAATGGTATTTTACAAAAAGTAACTATACTGTTATGTGAAAAGCACAAAAAAGTTAAGGCTGAGATTTTATTCCTTCTTTGAGAAATTACTCTCTGAAAAATCGAACTTTGTTCATTCGCGTTCCAGACAAAGTTCATTCGCGTTGGTCGCAAATATTTCTCAACTAAAAACTTGAAAGAAAGGTAAATAATATTTCGATTTGTAGGCCAGAGTATACTGAAACCAATGCATTTTATTCTAGACTGCTAGAACAACCCAGAACTGAATAATTGTGAAAAGAGTAAATGTCTACAAACGCGAAAAATGACGCACGGCGTAATACAAAAATGGCCGGCATTTGTAAGCCAGATCCAATAAAAATAAATCAAAGATGTTTTTGAACAGCCAAAATATATGGACATTTATGTACAAAATATGGATTTTTTTTTTTTTTCCGAAATTGTTGAGCGACCAGTGCTGGACCACTTAAAATGGATTGGCCCAAAAATGACAAATATAAAATTCAGGGGGAAAAGCAACAAACATATGTGGGAATGTTTTCATTTGTGAATAGAAATTGGAGATCGAAATAGAATACGAAATTGGAATCGCTTACCTGCAACACTGTTTCAACAATTTTTGTTTACTAAATTTAAAAATAATTTAAATGACTGATGTTGTTTGGTAGTTATATTGTTCAAAAGTAATATTTAAGAATGTAAATAAATAATTTGTCTTTGTTTGGCAATATAGTACAAGTAAATAATCACTAGTATTCGCAGAAGATAAGTGTAAGCAATGTCGGAGCTCAACAATTTTGGGCTCAGGGCAATGCTGAATAGTAACTACCGGGAGCGGTAGATCAGTGCATCAACTGATGTCACTGCAGCGCCTCTGACCGGGAGGTCCTAGGTTCGAGTCCTGACGGCGCGGCGGCAGGATTTTCGACACTAGCGTTTCAGCTAGGTCGAATTCAGTCGCTGTCTGGAGGAGAATTCTAGTGGCCGGCTGCTCTGATCGGTAGTTTGCCATGGTTTCTCCGATCAACACCAGGCGAATGCCGGAGCAGTACCCTACCGAACGGGCCACGGACCACACGCGATCTTTCCTTCCTCTTCCTTGTCCCAACCTCTCCCCTAACACACACACACACACACACACACACACACTAACATGCATTACACTACGACATATTTCGGGAGACCGGTCGGGAGCTTAGAGCTTGTCCCGGCTGGGGCGGTGCCCTGCTAGTGGGAGAGTCCTGGTTAGGGGGAAACCCCACTAGCTGACGGTAGGTCGGCGCCGGATCTCGCCATCCAGCGGGGGAAGATCACCGCCATCTCCCGGGAAAAAACATGCACTACACTAACGGGACTAATGACCAAAACAGTTGACGCACCCGGAAACACGAAATAATCTATCAAAAACTTAATTGTAACCCCCCCTTCGAAAATATTTAAAATCTGAAAGTTGTATCAAGAAACTATTTTAGTTATTTTATTTTGTAATTCGGGATGTTCAGTCCTGAACTCCAATGAAAATACAAGGCTAATATCTGTAGAATATTGCAAAAAAACTCTTAAAATACCTTGGATGTTAAGAGGAGAAAATTTGAAGGCGTAAAAAGCTTTCAATGACAGCATTGTTTTGTAAAATTTTACAAATTATCTTTTTCATTTTATAGAGTCCTACCTCACAAGTAATGACTATAATTAACTATTTAAGACAAAAAATTGAAACTTTTATGAAAATTCAGACTATTCTACAGTGACTTATAAAAATACGATAACGATTTTCTCAAGTTGTAATTTCTTAGTCCATTTTGTACTAAGGTTCCCCCGCCAGTCCCATCATCAGACCCCTTGACTTGCGAGGTGCCTGGCATACATCTAGTCTGCCCATGTCTAGCGCCGGCGCTATGTATAAGTATCTATAGTATATTATTTTGTGTTATTTGTAATGTAGGTATTTACATAATTAAATTATTTACTTTCAACATTCTTTTAATTGTATCAAAACTGGGAGTACTCTTGTATTATTAATTATTGTATTATTATTATTATTATTATTATTATTATTATTATTATTAATAATATTATCATCATCATCACTATCACAATTTAACTTGTTCATGGTAACCGAGATGCACGAGTGGAAACGAGATACACGTACCAACTGTTATAATCAGCACTGGATCAACCATCAATGTTCAGAAACTTCCTCACGATGTTGCATGTGTCCAGTATGACAATCTTTTGCATCTGGATGTATAACTAGAGTTCTAAAATAACAGGTATAGGCAGACGCCATTCTTGGTCATTGCTTGCCGACAAGCGTATGTAAATGTAGAGGAAAACGTCGCGTCTCGCTACTTTTCGTTATTTTCCAAACAAAAAAATACTCTGACGCAATTTCGGTCACTTTGAGCAGTTTCTTGAGAAGTGTGTAAACGTCGTCGGTAAGTACAGTGCCCTGAATTCTCCCCTTGTAAATAGAAACTGATATTTTAAAACGTTTGTAAGTTGGACTAAGGTTATGTTTTACATTTGTAAATAGAGAATATAGATATACGTCAATAATGATCAGATTCAGACATAAACATATGTGTAATAATAAGCAATATTTGTTTATGTATATCGTATATACATTAGTCATGTTCACCTTAGTCCAACTTACAAACATTTTAAAATATCAGTTTCAAGTGGAGAATTCAGGGCACTGTACTTACCGACGACGTTTTCACACTTGGGGATTAATGTATATATAATATACATTAACAAATATTGCTTATTATTACACATATGTTTATGTCTGAATCTGATCATTATTGACGTATATCTATATTCTCTATTTACAAATGTAAAACATAACTAGTCCAACTTACAAACGTTTTAAAATATCAGTTTCTATTTACAAGTGGAGAATTCAGGGCACTGTACTTACCGACGACGTTTTCACACTTCTCATAAAACTGCTCACAGTGACCGAAATTACGTGAGAGTATTTTTTTGTTTGGAAAATATCGAAAAGTAGCAAGACGCGACGTTTTCCTCTACATTTACATACGCTTGTCGGCAAGCAATGACCAAGAATGGCGTCTGCGTATACTCCCCCCTACAGAGCCTCAGTATAACCCCTTCAGTTGCAGTTCAGCTAGGGAATCATGTAGGAACTTACAAATTTCACCAGTGGCGCCTAGAATTATTGGTACAATGGTCACCATTTCCAGGTCGCTCCACATTTCCTTTATCTCATTTGCCAGAGGTTGATATTTTACATTTTTTTCACTTCTTTTCTTTGGGATGTTGTGAGCTAGCGGGACTGCGACATCAATCAGATACACCTTTTTGTTTTTCTTGTCATGCCATACAATGTCCGCTTTCTTAGATGATACAGACCTATCTGTTATTATGGACCTGTTCCGGTACATTTTGTGATTAATTGTGTCAATGACTGGTTCGGGTGTGTACTTATTGTATGGTGTTCGGTTACCGGTCAAAAGGTTATTATTGTGGCATAGTTGCTGATAAACCACTTTACAAACGTCGTCATGTCGTTTTGTATATTCTGAGGATGCTAGAGAGCTGCATCCACTGATAATGTGGTCTATATTTTCTGTGTTCTCCACATAGCCGACATTTGTCATCACGAACGTTAGTGTCTTTCAGGATAAATTTACGGTAGTTTTTAGTTGATACTACTTGGTCCTGAATAGTTACCATGAAACCCTCTGTTTCCGCAAAAAGTTCTCCAAAGCACAGCCATTTAATTGACGACTTACGGTCCATCAGTTCTCCCTCTATCTGGTATGGGTAGCGTCCATGAAGTTGCTTCTCTTTCCAGTTGATTTTCATCTCATTGGTCTGTATTTGCTTCGGTATATTCATTTTTTCATCAGACAAATTCAATGGTGTAATTTTCTGGTCAATGTATGTTACAATCCGATGTATCTTGCTTCCATTAGCTTTTTCGTGGAAGTACTGACGCTGTCTCTCCAGTTGTTGGTGATGGAGATTCACAATATCTATGACACCTGTTCCTCCTAAAGGTCTAGGTAGGTGGAATCTCTCAACTGCGCTTTTAGGGTGGTGACATCTAAATCTGGTGCAAAGTACTCTGCAGTTTGTATTAAATGCATCGAGTTCGGTTTGTGTCCATCTGACAATACCAAAGCTGTAGGTCAGCATGGAATTACATAGGTATATATAGCCTTAATTTTCCTGCCAGCACTGATTTTAGTTTTCAGTTATTTTACTCAGACGTGTATTAAATTCCTGGGTAATGTTAGATTTTGTAATTTTTTGGTCAACATTAGATCTTTGTAAATATCCAAGATATTTGTAATATTCCTCAGGATTCATGGCATGAATTCGTTCGTGTTTAGCATTTCCTTCTCCAAGGGTGTAATCCATCTGACGTTGCCACTTTCCTTTCCGCAGTGCATTTAGTTTACATTTCTCAACGCCAAAATGCATTCCAATATCATTGCTAAATTTTGCAGTAGTGTCAAGCAAATGATTAAGCTTTTCTCTTGTGGTGCTGAATAATTTTAAGTCGTCCATGTACAGCAGGTGGGATAAGCGCACATGATCGATTTTGCTGTTGATTTTGTAGCCCATTTGATCTTTATTTAACAAAGTCGATAGGGGATTCATAGCAAGGCAGAACCACAGATATTATTATAATAATTATTATTATTATAATTATTATTATGCAAATATTCTGTATTATCAGGACGAGATTTTCATATAGTTGAATTTACCATTTCACCTAATATAGACATTGTAACATTAACATTAAGTAAATGAAGCCCCCTTATCCTATCCAACTACAATAAGGTATCCCGACGGTTCCAAACTGACAAGTCTCTTTCATCGTTTCCATTGTTTGGCAATGCCACATGAAAGATTATATTCAATAACTCCTGATAAATACTATGTATTAATTAATTAAATAACTCCTGAACAATTCTAGTAAAAGTGTGGGAAATTTGAGTTTAAAAATTGCCTACTTCACGCAAAAACTACTCAGATTTTCGAAAAATTGAACATGATCTCATCTGAAGAACTGTTTCTTGATGAACAGATTGCATTAAGGAAAAAATTTCTGTCTTCATTATTGTAGTTGTAGGAAGATGTCAAAAAAAAAATTGTACTTTTGCATTTTTTGAAAAATCAGGGAGTGTAACGATAGTGGGACCTGCACTATTTCATTACACATCTTTTACTCTGATGGAGCAAAAAAAATTAAAGAAACATTTTGGGCAGTTTTTTAAATTTTGAAAACGTTACAGCTACAGATAAAGTATCCCTCAAAATCAAAATATCCACAACAAATTCAAGGGATTGTGACATCAGTCAGACTGATCAGGGAATATCAACTGTGGTGAATATCCTGCTTATGGTTTACCCACAAGCGTTGCTCACAAATGAACAGAAGTTATGCCATCATTCAATATTTTGGTATCAAGGACGCAACATGGATCCAACTACTCAACATGGACTCAACATGGACTCAACATGCACTCAACGTGGATTCTGACTACACAATGTGATAGGTGTAATTTACTACACACAGGAACAAGATTCACCCACTTTTTCGTTACCAGGGCTCAGCAATAAGAATTTATCAGTCAAAAATTCGCCATTTATTCCCGTAGCATTACAATACTTTCTATACTGCGCAAGCAGAAGGCGAGAAAGTAAAATGTTGAGCCCTATTCACTTCTCATACCACAATTAACAGACTTGGAGGGGAAAATAAATGTAAAAGGGAATGAATAGACATATTTAATTGTACACTGTACACATGTATTTTTACATTGTACACTGAAATATACACTGGAAGGAGGTGATTCATGGACAGACATTCTGACCAGCAAATATACATACATTTATGACAAGTTAAAAGATCATGCTTCCAATATAAGGCATGCCTATTGCACTGATTTCCTTTTACATTAACAAAATATTGAAAAGAAAAACATTAATATTTTAAAACAATCAATGATATGTCAATATTTTAAAATAATTTTAATGATACAAGTTCTTTACAGAAAACGCCCGTTTTTAGGGGGGTGTTAATAAAATTCTAACATTTCAACTTACAGGGTGTTGTTTCTTGCATTCACAAGCCATTAATAGGCTAGCAAAGTCAATTACATGATTACTCTATTTGACTTACTGCATGGAAGGTGGAAGACCAGGGACTTCTTTAATCAAACAATTTTGGGTCTTTTATGCTGCAATGTAATAAATCAGGTTGAGTATGTCTCACCACCATAGCAGGAGAATAAAAACATCCACAAAGCTGTAACTGAATGAATTAGAAATCTTTAACCATTCATTCGAGTTGAGTAAGTGAATGTTATAACTTTAATCTTTGTATGAAAAAAATTGAATTCAGCACACAACAAAGCCTTTGTTAATTTATTAGCATAAAATGCAAATGTAGTATCTATAGATATACAGAAATATACAACTCACAAATCTCTCCTACTTAAGCAAGCCTTCAGTGATGTCGTATCTGATCTATATTAAATCCTTTATTTAAGTTCTGATTCTGTGAAACCCGAAAGTCATTGGACAAATCAACAAATGCTCAAATGAATTAAAATAACTGAACTATAAGGCAAATGTTGCAAATCGTGTCCAATACCGAAACATATAACTTTAACCTGACAATTGACTTTCCATCCAAATACACAAATATACATTTCCTTACATTTTTACAGCATCTTCAAAAAACATTTATACAAATCATGACATTGATGAAAAATATCAATACCGAAATATAGTCAGTGCTTTTCTATATTTTCTATATATTTTGTACAAGTATACACAGTTTGGATATGCTACAACAAAAGAAGAACCCTTGCATTTATCAGACACCACAATTCAACAGCTATATTTAGAAATCAAAACTACCTAACAACTTTGTGGTGAAACCTCACAGGTACTTGAATTTCAACTTGTTTCAGCACAGCTGAAATTTACTACTCTTATTTGCTGAGTTGAATTATGTCAGTTATATTCTGACATATCAGGAACATTCTACATAACAATACAACTGTTTCTACTGCTCAGATGTAACAATCAACTTGCAATGATAAAAAGAATGGCTCAGACATCAAAGAAAACTTGCATGTCAGTGTAAGAGGTCAAGAATACAATTACAGCATATTCAAATATTTAGCAACAACAGAGTTAAGTATTGTTATAATGGAGAAGGAAGTAACATAGAAGTAAATAACAATGATTATATTTTTCTTGCAAAATAATTATTTCTACTATGCAAAATAATTTTAATACTTCAAATAATTATTAAATTTTTACTACGTCCTCAGTCCTTTATCTGCAATAAACAAAGTAAAGTAAATCAAACATAAAGAGCAATCTTAGTTGACAACTGGTATTCAACGTTCATGAGTGAATTCTTGACCTCAATCACAATTTCCATAATTGACAACATGGATATTACTCTGATAAAATATAAATAAAAATTATATGAGGAACCTATTTGCCATACTAGCACATTACATAGACTACACCACACATATGAAATTGGAACTAATTACAGATTTTCACAGGACACCAATTAATTTTCAATGATTCATTTTCAACTTCACCACCATCACCACTACAACCCCTCAGTCATTTTGCCAATATATCGATTGCAATACTCCATGAAGTAATAAAGATCATTCTACCACCTACACCCAAAGAACTTTTACCTCTTTGAGAGGACCATTGTGAACTGTTTTATCTACTCACATCTAGTCCACGTGAATCTCCATGACAACTACACTACAGGGCAATGCCAAAACTAGAAAGCAAAAAGATACGACACATATATCTTTCTTGACATGCACAGAACAAGAATACATACATTAATAAACACACCTCACAGATTTCATAATTATTAAATTTAACAAATTTATTTGCATATTTATTCACAATGTTGAACTACATATCAGAAAACAGTAATGTCAGGTCAATTTAAATGACACAGACATTGCAATTAACAATTAAAAATGTTGACCTTACAGTAATAGTAAAGAAAAACATACATGGAATCAATAATACTGGTGTTAACAAGAACATGCTTTTTTTGTCTTTTACTTTTTACATAACAATCAACAAACAAGTAGCAACAATTGAAAAATGTTTTCTTTACATACATTTCATTAACTTCAAAGGTCTCATTCTTCCTCGGATCATTCTTTAATGCAGGTCATGCAAGTATCAGTATTGCATCATCAGTAAAATAAGAACAATGATTTCTGTAAGAAGTTCACAAAGATAAAAATAAGATACAAGAGTTCCTCTAACAGATTGCTGTTATTCTTGTTGCTACAGCCTATTACATATTCACTGCTTTGAATGCCCTTAGTAATGTAATAAATAACAAAATTATGGCATTTAATTCCATTAAACATAACAAAAAAGGTCAATACTTAACATACTCACAGGCTTACCTTGATTACTGAATAAGATTTGTCTCATAAGTTAATTTTCATAACTATCTATATACATTGTAAAATAGTCAATGATTATATACAAATCTATTTGCATGAACATTTCAATGTAACTTCAATAAATATGTGTAAATATATGCTTGCAAATATTCACACATGTGTATCACAGATATTAACATATACAAAAACATAAAATCCTAAAAGCTATTAAATGGGATTATACAAAATGTGATGACACTAAAAAGTAATTAGTATGATTTTGATATTAGTTATCAAACGCAAAAGGGTCATAAGCATGAACATGAAGAGCTGTCATCAGTGTATCTGACATGCACATTCTGGGTCACAAAAGTTGAAACTCAAAAATAACAGAAAACAAAATTTCATAACAAGAATATTGGGTAATATTGTTGATAATAATAATCTAGTAACACATTAATTGATGAAAAACAAAGCAAAAGAACATTGCTTTACACTCACCTGTCTGTAACAGGAACCAACGATTGGCAATAATAATCTTTAATAGCAATGACATTTTCTTCACTTCCCTTTAAAAAATATCAAACTTTCCCTTGCAATTAATAAGCAGAACATAATCACCTCACCTGAATACAAAATACAAAATTTCAAGCTCAAATAAAATGAAGTAAAAGAATACTGTCACTTCATAACATTTCTTAATTGCTCTGAAATTAAGATGTCAAATGATTTTTAAAAATTTGTCTGTAGCAAATGTATTTTTCATAAAAAAAAAAAAAAAACAAAAAAAAAAACTAATGAGCAACTGAAATAGCAAAACTATAGTAAACAAACTTCAAATAATTAAAAGGTCTACAGAGTTCTGTCTACATGAATTTGCAAAACAAATACACTGAATTACTGGTTTTGTGTAAATTTTAAATTTATAACATATTTGTAGACAATAGATGTCTAATATTTGATGTACTGACATTTCTTTATTTACATCAGAATCTCATATAATACAGATTTATTTCTTTTAAAGCATTCCTAAAATAATAATTTGGATAAACCACATATAAATAAAAAACAATCAATTGAATACACTACAATACTATCTTTTGATGTTAATTAAGATATTGTTTTTATCCAACTGCAAAGGACAGGTATAAGGATTGTTTTAACATGTGTGACTGAGTTATAAACTAATTCTGAACCAAAAAACCTTTTTCAATAAAATAAAACTTATTTTTCAAACTCCCCTGAAGTATTAAATAATATAATGTATTTAAACTAGATATCTGTGTTCGGAAATGTGAAAGAAGCTTGAGTAGAGATGTAGCTTGCTCATCAGAGTTCAGATCATTATGAATTTGCATTACATTTTTAGAAGTAGAGTTTCTTATGCAACTATAAGCTCATGAGCACAAATCTGCTGAAAAAAATTGGCATTAAATAAAGAACTATTAATTCTTGGATATTCTTTCTTTGTTA
This sequence comes from Teleogryllus occipitalis, assembly GCA_011170035.1. Classification (NCBI taxonomy): domain Eukaryota; kingdom Metazoa; phylum Arthropoda; class Insecta; order Orthoptera; family Gryllidae; genus Teleogryllus; species Teleogryllus occipitalis. Next base: position 90,412 of record BLKR01001326.1, on the reverse strand, counting down.
TTGTCATTATCTAATTGTAATTTTATTTTATATTTTGCATTCTTTCCTCTTTTACAACAGACTTAGTTCAAATATTAGATTGCTCAAAGGTTCTTCCAGTGCCACAAACATGATGTACATGCCAACTGAGCATAATCTTTGATACTCCTAAGGCACACATTAAACCATTATTTCAAAAAGAATTTCAAGTATGTAAATGAATGTAATATATCCAAGACCATTTGTGAACTGGTTTAAATGGAGAGTTTGTTTCAGGCTCAGAAAAACGTGAGAAACGTATCGCTTTATATTCCAGCCCAAATTATAAGATCAATTTTTAATTTGTAATTCAGAGCATAATCAAAATCATTGAGTGTAGGCAGTTCTCATAATTATGAAAATGTGTGTCAAAAGTTCACATCACCTACCAAAGCTCCAGAGTTAATTTGGTTCAAAATTGCCTTTAGCCAATTTTCTCTTTTCCAAATTTTGAAAGCCATTAGTTGAAGTTGTCACTTAATTTTTGACCTTCAAATTATGAGCCAAAAACCTAATAATTCACTCTAGCAGAAAAATTCTCTTGCATTAAAAATTACTGCTAAATAACAATAAAGATCTGATTTCAATAGAAATGTCAGCACAGAAAATAATTATTCCAAGACATGTCAACAGAAACAACTATTTAAAGATACTTCACAAAGAACAATCTCTCTTTTCTGTATCTCTATTATTCACAGTATGTTATTGCGATACATAAAATAAGTACAGGAATCAACTATTTATTTATAATACATTTCCTGTTACAGTAATGGATAAAATATGAAAATAAATAAAGAATTGAAGAGTATGATTACAAAATTTCCTCTGACCTGGTTGATCTTCATAATGTTGGATAAAGAGTTGTTTTTTTTTTAAACTGGATATTCATGAATTTTGAAAAATTAATTAAATAATGATATAGTTTAGCTAATTATCACTATTACCCACAGTGAAATGGTATGTAACTGCTATTAATATTTTAATTTGAATGAATTGAATTTTGTCGTAAGAACTCATAAATGTTGCTACGATCCTATTACTGAATTTCTTTCTTTTACAATTCTATAACAAGTTCTATAAAAAGAAATCCTGATTTTCTGCAGCAGGAATGAGTTTTTGTTTAGTACTGTTTAAATATTCCCGAGCAATAATACATTAAACAAACCAAACATGAAAATATGGGGATATTTCTGGCTTTCACTTTAAAAGTAAGTTTCTAAATAAAGTTGAGAACATTTATAAAGCAACTAGAAGCCTGCAGTACAAAAATGCTCCTGTCAAGCATGTGGAAAATCAAGTACCAAAAATTGGCTGAACTGAAGTCTCTTTCTTTCTCCTCAGCTGTGTTGTAAGCAGTAACACACAGATGAGAGTAGTCACAACATTAGGTTTAAAAAGTGTAGATTAACACAATCAAATATTTGCATTGTTCAAGCTAAATTAGAAACCGTTTCACTTTTTTTGTATCTTTCCAGCCTTCCTGGGTATTAACAATATCATTAACACCTCTGACAAGGCCAGAGACTGTTTAGTTTTCCATCAATGTATGCATATATTCTATAGAGAAATATACAGAGGCACATCCTAGATTTCTCCCTCAAGGTATAGGGAGTAGCTGATTTGATGTTTCTTATAAAGAATTTTTCATTTATACAGAATATAATATGTACTTGTATTTGTTCTTTTAGTTAATAGTGATAACATAAACAACTGATGTATTGAAGGACTTTCATTAGCATGGAAAACTATCAAATCCTATGTTTTTAATATGTATATATCATTGGCTTCAGAGGGGGCAGGGGGGCTTGTTAATACAGATATATACTTTTTCATTAACTTTATGTTAACATCACTATAAATATTTGGGGCAAGTTTAAATTCAAAAAACGTAATTCATGGAGGGAAAGGAATCGAATTCTTACAAATGCTGCCTGCCTGTCGCACATACATCAACATCATCATACATCAACTACAGGAAAATCAAAAGTGCAAGACTGGGGGGAGGAAGTTTAAACACACACACAAAAACTAAAACAACTAAAAAACTCAAAATAATTTTTAACAATAATAATTTCCCTTATAAAACCAATGAATTTTAAAGTGGAACATATTCATGAGATAAAGTGAAATAAAAAAAAATTGCTTTAATACTTGAAACACAACTGCTCACAATTTTATTTACTGTGACTATCATGCAAAAAATAATTTTACAAAAATAAAGTTATAGGATTTATGAATATTAATCCTTTAAATTTATATGAACTATAAATTATACATGAATTAATTTACAAAAAAATCAGCAAGTGATAAAGGAATAGTGTTAATAAGAAATGTATGTTGAGGTTACTCGTGAAGGAATATTTCCAAATTGTCTTTGTATTTGTGCAAGCTATTCTAATCTCGCATATTTGGTATGGATTTGAAGTTACTAAAAACTGTTGTAACTCTCCAATGTTAGGGAAATAGCTAAATCATATACTTATTTACAAAATGATTATCATAAAATGTTCACATAAGTTGAGAAACTGATTACTGACCCAACTACATCGATCTCCTGTGAATAATTATTTAATATTCTAAGACATTTACTGACTCATAAATTATAAAAAAACATTTAACCCAAATTTTCATTCTTCTTTGGCATCCGTATCATTCTAAAGCACTTGGATGATATTATTAAGAAGTTTCCATCTCAAACAGAAAAATGGAAGAAAGACTTTTGGCTTTATGCTATCCATTTTTGAAAGGTGTAAATCATAGTTGGACATATAAAAATACTTCCTCTATGTTGAAACACTATTTTACAGAATTTAAAACCAGCCTTTGACTTTAATGTAACTATCTACATTATAATTACTATATCTGGTCGAAGTTGCTGAATACAATTATCATATTAATTCGTATAAACATTTTGTCCAGTTACAAAAAACAACAGAGAGAATAAACTTCTTCACAGTTCTATACATTAAAATTTTTTTCTTTACATAAAAAATAGTTCTATATATTTAACTCATTTTTACTATTCTTTTCTACGAAATAAAAGGTTTCTATAAAATAAACTACAATCACTTAGTTGTTCGACTTGAAAAGTGTTTATTACTGCAGAAAACAATTTCCTTCTGCAAATTCGGGTTAGAGCTCAGATGATTTATTTTGTTTCAGTTCAGTTTCTTGAAACACCTAGTCAACACAGCAGAAGATATCTCAATTTTTATCCCTTAACACATGGAACAAGACCCCACGACTAATTAACTCCCAAGGAAATGAATTGTTTACAATTGTGAATTTTACCTGAAAGTTTTCTCTTTTTTTAAATTGTTTAATTTTATTGCATGAAATAAATGTCTATTTCTATATATCAAATATTATCTAAAGAACCATCCACTTCATTAGTATTTGGAGGTCCAACTGCATTACTCATATTTCGCATCAAAATTATAGTGTTAAATACATACTTTGTGAAATGATGTGTATTTTTAAAGATAATAACAAATAAAATTTCAGAAACATTTTCGCTCTTCCCATGAAAAAATGAAAATTCTTCCAACAAGCCTGATTAAATAGTTCCATGGGACCCATTTCAACATTTTGGCAGGCCCAATGCATGCAAATGCATTTGTATGAGAGAAAATACATCTGCAATCATGTGAATTACCTTCCCCAAGCAATTCTGCAGACAACAAGGAATACATTCGCCATGAACACTGATCCAGAATTTCAATACAGCACAGAGGTAGATTAATCATAACCTCACTAAAAACAAGCATATGACCTTTGGTGGATAGAGGGTCCCAGTAATTTTGAATCAATATCTAGGATTAGTTTTTGTACATAAAAATAACTGAATGTTAATTTTGTAAACTGTAATGGTTATAATTTATAGTCCTATTCATTTTCATTACATATGTTAAGTATTTTAATATTACTAGTGGGACAGATTGTTGTCATACTTTGGGCACCCCAAGCTCGTACCCATGTATCTGTGAATCACTGCACATTGCAATAAGTTACAAAATAAACTGATTGACTCTCACAGTCAATGGCCCCCACCCTCACATAACACATGCTAAGGAAGCAACCTATACAGCTTACACAACCAACACTTGATTGTTATTTAAGTATTAAGTATACAACACTTCTCATTAGCACAAATTAGTGTTGAAGTGGGCCACCATACAGAAACATGAGATTGTAATGGCATCTGCTTAACGAGATAATTCTGTATCCCTTCCTCCCTTGAATCACCTCTCTTGAGATCTCCGGTTGAACAATCTAGTCCAGGCTCTGAATCTTGTAGTCAATTTTTTTTAAATCTGACAGACTATTTCACTCAAATGCTGGGTAAGAAAGAACAGATTCAAACTTCAAACCAATCCCAGCTGTCAATAAGCAAAATATTATACAGTTTTCATGTCAATGTAATTCTTTCTATGTGTATCCATTTTTCTTTCATTAGTTCAATACACTGACTTAAGGTAGGTATGCACTGATTTTTTCTGTGAAATCAAACAAACTTGTTAAGTATTAAAGCTATTTGAAGTGTTTTGGTGAAATTTCACATGCAGAAATAGATGAGAAAATATGCAATTCAATGGCCAAAATTAGTGAACATTGAAAGCTTTTAGAAACAGTCCCAGCAGTTCTACGAAACAAATTATAAACCTTTAACATAAATATCAAAGAAGAGATGTCAAACATTTTGAATGACTGGACTACTGGTAATTGTGTTTCTAATAATTGTTAATTTAATTAATGTTCCTTTTCATTTTCTTGTAAGATTTTCTGTTATTTTTATAACCATTTCTTGAGGCTAAATAGGTATTTTAGAATATCAACAAAACGTTTTAAATTATTTCCTTAGGGTAACTTCCATCACTTACATGAAATTATTCCAGGAGGCAGCGATATGATATTTGGTAATGAACTTTAATGTGAACTTGAAAGAACTTTACTGAATATTAAAATTACAATATCTTGTCTCATTTGTTTATTTAGTTTTATTTCAGTTTATTGACATCTTTACTCATGAAATAGTCATACTAGATACCATGAGTGCTTTGAAAATTCTCAATAAATCCACAAGTATTACTTACGAAGGAATAAAAAGAAACAAAAAACATTACCTACCCACAAAATAGTTATTAACCATAAATTACATCACTCACTACAATGTGATTGCTCATGGTTTTACATTCCAGGGAAGTCAGCAAAATTAATATTCCAATCATATTACTTCAACTCAACATGATGAACAATGTTTGGCGATTGATATTTTTAATTTGTAATCTTTTGAAATAATTCTTTTGGAGAAGTTTGTTCAAATCTTAAAATTAGAAGTCACAATCTCTTCTTGAAGAATAAACCTTCAAGAAATTAGAAATCTGATCCATTGTTTTCACTCAAAGTAGATTTTTCAATGAAATACACCATTCAAAAACATGATACATTAAACTAAAATGTCCACGCTACTTTCTTCAAGAGCATAAGAAAAGCTACCTCCGTTACTCATTTCAATAAGAAAACACTTACTAGAAGCCACAGTATAAATACAGTCCAAGGTAGATGTACGGCATACTACTTTCCACATACCTGTGGTACTAGTAACTAAGTTGTGAATCAATCTTGCAACTGAATGGCCAAAACAACTGGTTTGGCCAGCACAGGTCAAAACAATCCTGTGGGAAATGTTAATGATCCCTTTTCTCTTTATTAAAGCAGGAGTCTTTTGCATCCTTTCCACAAAACTATTTTTTTAAATAAGAATATCCTTGCAGAAAAAAATCTATAAGGTAAGACAGTAATAAAGTTTGCTGCAAATGTTCACCAGATTACAGGGAGTCATGCAACATCCTAGCCTCACATGAAAATGCCACCCCTGCTATAGATAACAAATGGCGAGGGCAAATTTTTTTTTAACAAATTTTGTAAGATGGGTATTCGACTTCAATATACAACCCCTCTTTTACACTTTTCATGCAACCCTAGGGAAAATGGTGTAAATTGTAGGAAGTGTAAATAAGAGAAAATGATTTTTTTTCTTCAAAACTATGAGTACAGTATACTGTCTTTAGATACAATCAATATGGATTATAATATGCTTTAATAAGCACTATTAGATACATTACAAACAATATTACAAGGTCAGATAGAAATTGACTGGGTGTTGTTTCATACAAGATGGTGTTAATCTAACATGCCCATTAAGTGACTTGTATGCACAGGCATCGACACAGCTGTCGTCACCACCATTACATGACATGCATCAACGCCTAGCGGCTCAATAATGATTTTCACTGTATTTAAATCGCCTAGTTTTCTCGTAACATTTCATAACTCTTTACAATATCGCACTATTTCAAGTCTTTCTGTCATGGCCATTTTTAACATGGCCAGATGATGGGAAACTGCAATGACAGTGCCCCTTGTGCGCAACGTGAAGTGCTTTCTGGACGGTGTTGTAGCAAGCAGACTGTTGTAAATTGCAGGAAAATTGAAATTATACTTTCGTAAAAGTGGGGTATTTATCACTTCATGAATATAAAGAAACTGATGGGACTGTCAAGAAATACTGTAAATGCCGGGAAAATGTAAATTGTGGGGTTTTACTGTAGGATAATCTTGAACAAAAATTTTTAGATATCATTCGACTTGCTTATCAGACAAGAACTAGTAGTAATATCAGTGAAATAAATTGTTTATTTTTCATTTCAACATAAAAGAATTATACTATAAATTAAACAGGATCTTCAACAATTGTGTAAGAACAGGACCAGCATCACAAGTAGGCAATCCTTCAATTTTCTTTTGAGAAACTAGCTCAGATGTAGACTTCAAAACAGAACATTTTCAAAGTTAATGTCAAAACTAGAATTAACTAATTTTTTAAATACACCTAACCATCTTGTTAGTTTCTGCTTTTCATGCTAATATTTTGTTTAACTTTGCACTAGAAAATGCAGAAAATTGTTGAGGATAAAGAGAAGATTAACAAAGGCTCTTTTCATTGTTACAACACTGCTTTCATAAATATTAGCCATTTCAGAACTTTCTTACATGAACAGGAAAGTTTTACACAGAAGTGAAAAAAATTAAGTGCACTTACTTTACCAAATATCTTTGGTACACAGAACTAATTACACACTACTCTAACATATTTACAACTAATTACAAGTGATCTCCGTTACGTAAAACCCCTGAGGTTTTCATTTCTACAATTTAAATGAAGATTTCCAACAAAGACGAATTACTTCCTAAACAGTCTTCTCTGCTAGAGATGCAGATTTCACATTTTACTTGATGAAATTATTTTGAAAACATTAGACACTTCATTACATTTTTCTTTAATAATTTTGTAATCATACTCCCCAATTCTTTCAATGTACATAAATACACACATAGTAAATTAATATCTAAGATATGTCCATCTACTCTCTGACAAAAACAATCAGCTTTCTAAAACATTATTCAGAAGTTATTTACTCAATTACAAGGCACAAGTAGAGAATAGTACACACAAACATATTCAACATGTAGTGAGTGGTCGAATGCCACTTTGATCCCTGAATTAACAAAAAGTGCAACCTATAATTGAGTAAACATTATGTGTTTCTAAAGTCACTATTGCCATTCCTGGTGTACTATTACAGATACCAACGTATGGATGATACCAAATTATGGATGTCATATTCATGCTCTTTATACGGTGCTTACCTGCAATGGTGGACGACTCTCCATCTCAACCTTGTGACTTAATGGAGAAGACTCTGTAAGCTTCTCTTTACTATCTGCTGCAGAGAGATCAATAGATTCACCAGTGAATAATGACCCTGAATCTAAGGGGCCACTAAGATCACTGGTTGTGACCAAGGAATCACTAGTCATAACACTACTCTTTTCTTGGTCACAAGTGACCACAGAGCTCACATTGCCATTAACAATGGCACTATCAGGTAGCAAAGGCCCATTGACATTTTCTGCAGGCCCTACAACAACGCTTTTCTTCCTACCAGAGCTATCCATTTCTGAAGATCCAGAATCACCATTCATAACCATGGAAAGAAGGGCTCCTCTGGCTCCAGACAAATTCTTACTACCATCTTTACTGGAGCCAGGTTGAGGTGTTATTGATGGAGTCTTCTTTCCTTCATTTGTGGAATCTTTCTTTTCCAGAGATACGGGTGTCCCATTCTTCATTCCAGTCTTGGAATCTTTAGTCTTCTTACCAAGACCAGGGAAGTTTGGCAACTTCTTACCTGCCAAATCACGTGCTCTGATGGAACTTCCTCTTGGGGTGAGCTTTTCAGGCTCTTCTTGTTCTTCAGAGATAGATCCCAAGTTCTTATTTCCATCACCACCTGCATCATCTTTTGGTTCTTGGATAGGGATGTCATCTGTTAAAATTAAAACATGTTGCATATGAAAATTTTACGTTGAAGTTGGGAGGACAGGGCAATAATCAACACAATGTCTACTTCCATATACATAGAAAAGAGGGAAGGAAAGAAAGAAACAAACAAACAAAGCAGAAACACTGATAATTCATAAAGTCAACAGAACTTTTTTGCTTAACAACAAAAGCATTCAAATAAACATATAACACAAATAATTGTAAGTTCTTTGTTTTTCCAATTCAATATAATCATATAACACTAGTTATTTAACTTAAAAATATACAAACATAATTATCAAATTTATTATGAAATTGAAAGGAATATTGATTAAGTTTGTCCAGGAGTCTGTAAAAAATAAGAAGTCAAAAATCATTTAAAGCATGTTTAACATGAGCAATTAAACTTCACAGAAGTTTTACAAAATATATTTAATATTCACAACTGTAACACTGATTAGAAATGTCACTAATTGAAAAGAAACTATAAAATATTATAATTACAAATTAAATTGGACTAAAAAAAGAGGAGGTTATTAAAGGAATAGATATAAATATCACAATCAGAAAATCCTACCTTTAATACAATTTGACAGTTAATTCATTTCAACATATATTGCAAAATAACAGTTTGTTAAGTAGTACAGCAATAAGCCCAGAGAATGTCAAGAATCAATCTTGACAAGCTCTTGCTTAGTAGCTACAAAGATTAATTTCTTTGAAGCGAAAGTTTGATAGCATATCTAGTGAAAATGCAACCTACAAGCATGCTATACATTAAAATCACAAAAAAGTATGTCCTGACACTTGTTTGCACAAAAATGAAATTCAATAAAAATTAGCAACAAAATTATTAACAACACAGCGAAAGCCTAAAAGATCATTTGCATCCTAATAGAAAAACAATTGCACATGCAAACGCTTAATCACCCCTACACAGGTATCTAAAAGGCAACGCCATTCAAAATCCGGAAACCTGAAGGTTTTTGCTCCCTTGATTACAAAGTCGAACTTAGTAGGGGGGTTAACTTGTATAAATTATACTCTCCTTTTTTTTTTTTTTTTTTTTTCTTTCTTTTTTCCCCCCCACTTGAAATATTTTCAGGAGAAAAATGATGCATATTAAAATGAACATTTAAAGGATGAAGAAAACAAATTTAGCTTTAAGGTTAGATGACCAACTGAGTTTAAATCCCTATTACTATAATTATAATTGTTAAAACTATTTCTAAAATTTTGAATGGGTTATTGTTTATTCTATTAATAGAGGAAACTGTGAAAGAATATTAGAAGTTACATATCAACAACTACACAATACACCGATTGCGCCAAGGATACCTGATTTGACCCCTTTACATTTCTTCATTTGTAAATACACAATTGTGAAATACTGTCCTACATATTTTCAACAAAACCCTTCTATTATACAGGTGAGGCAGGCCAGCACAGAAATATTATATTAACTCATGCTTCATGCAGAGTATTTGTTCAAAGGCTTCCCTTTGATTTACGAACAATATCCTCTGAAATAAGAACCCAAGAGCAAATTAATTATTAAAGTTCAACTTCAGAATGGTTCTTATGATAAAATACTGCTCTTTCTACATATAAATTACTTTAGTACCAGTTACTTCAATTATTTACACAAACAGTTGAAAAAATTTCGCAAAGAAAGCGCATCAAGAACATGACAAAATAAATTGAAATTCACAATGTCGTGGAAAGAGCAGTTTCAGGTAAGAGTAAAACATTTAAAATCTCACAAATAAAGCACTCCAAATTCATTGTTCTTCAACTCAAAGAACTGAAACTGGAAATGCCAATTCCTATCACTTTTCCATTTTACACAAACCACTAACTGATGAAATAATTTAAAGGTAATTTGATACATTAAACTTAAGAACAAAATAAACAACTCTGGAAAACAATTTCATTTCAAAACAAAACACAATAAACAGTACATAAAAAGGTTGAAGGCTATAACCCAATAACCTTTTTTTTTTCTCCTTCAATCGAAAGATCAGTATTGATTCTAAAACACAAAGACTGCCAATACTACAGTGCAGAAAGGAATCATCAAGTAAAATAAAAATGCAATACCTGAGTATGCTTCATCACGATTACAAGACAAAGATATCACTTTAAGAACATGGTAGATTTATGGCACAAATGAAATGAATCACTATTCTATTATTCTTATAATGGGACTAAACAAATACTTTTATTATGAACATTTCTAACGAAAATAGAGAATTCTAACATGCTTCTTTTTACTGAAGACACAAAGACCTGAACATCTGCCTTGTTCTGGTTACTTGAAGCCCTTGTTCTATTTTCAGGGTTGTGTTAATAAGTTCTGCACATATTCCATACACAAAACTCAATTTTCATTCTCAAGGATTTTTCTGAAAAGAGATAAGTAGAGTTGCAAAAATTCAACCAGAACCCATGTAGGTAAATGAAGCAGAACCATGTTATCTTTCGAATACCATCCATTGTGGAAATACCAGAAATTCTGAAGTATACTGAGGTCTGCCGACTTTGGTGGATCCCACAGTGGGCACTTTGCTGAACATGCCTCTGACTGAGCAGTATGAATAAAAAGCTTTGAAAGGCACAATAATCTTCAAAGAAGTGTGACAGATTATGAGCAAGCAGAAGAAGTTAGAGAATCTTGACAAAGTGGCAAGAGTGCAGGGAGCTCTTCACTCAAGTGCATGCTGCTGCAGTGTGGGTGCAAACTTTCGTACCTGAGCTGGCGTTTACATGCAAGAGGGCAAATTTGTACCCATTGCATTACATTTGATACTGGCTTCCTGATGCCTGCAAAAGGCTCACACTGGCAGGACGACCAGCAACAAAGAAGGTCTGCAAAATATCTTCATCAATGCCTTCACTCGAACCATCTTCTATGAACGTTTCTTCAAATACCTTACAAAGACGGGCTCCAGCACTCATTCTATTATTAGTCTTTGTAGGTGAAGGAGAAAATGACTGGGGAATTGAAAAATTGGGTGCAGTAGCCAACTGACGTCGTTTTGGTGAGCCTGAACAACTTTTGGTTTCTCCTTCCAATAAAGAGGCTTGGCTCTTCGTTAGTTTTTTTGGAGATGCGGAACTATTTTCTTCACTACCTCGTCGGCTACTAGCTTTACTACTGGCTTTACTCCCATTTTTGCTCCGAGTTGGTGAGCTATGTAAAAGCCCTTGTTCATCTGAGTTCAGATCATAGGATGGAGGAGGACTTTCTTCTTCCATGGAGCCACGACTACTACCGTGTTTCCAACCCCAAGCTCGCCATTTACTTCCCCTCCCTTTGCTCTTTTCTCCTTCAGGAGCACCTTCCACCACAGTAGATGATTCCTCCTCCACAGGAACAATCAGAGACAGCCTCCTCCTCTGGCCTTCTAATTCTTGCTGACTGGCAGACAAACTTGCTACTAACTCCTCTTCAAGGTCATCTGATACATAGGAATTGCGAATACCATGCAATACAACGCCAGAAATGATCATGTACATGATAAATATTTCATTTTGTAAAAAAAGATGAATTTTAAAATGATTACACAAGAGAAATATTTAAGACAGCTTACAAATACTTTTAGTATTAACTTAAAGTAATAACTTAGTAAAAAAAGAAAAAGAAATTCCACAAAATTAAAGCAAGATCAGTGGCAAAATGATAGCTGTGATCTAACAAAGCCCCAGATAAATGCTAAAATGAAATAATTACTTAACAAAACATTAAAATTAAAATAAAGAATGTCTGCTAAAATAAAAGAGTTAATGTATCAAATACACATTTTTTTAATAGGTTATTTCATGTAGAATCAAGACTCCAGTTAATTTCATACTAATTTGGTGTATTTATTTGGATAGATTACTTCTCATGATATAACCTGAAAATTTTGAAATACATTTTTATAATCTGGAGAATAATTCTTGAATACAAATTTTCTCTCTAATTTAGAAGTGTTTTGATTCTCATAAGCAACAATTTGTGAAACAGGACTTTTCTAATTGGATCTCTTCATTTCAAAATTGAAATTTGTTCATCATTATGAAGAATTGATTTTGCTTATCCAAGAACATCCAATATGTAACATAATTTAGAAATTATGACACAGAGGAAGATTTTCAGGTGAATGTTATTGTGTTAACATGTATTATTTGTTTCTACTTTTTATAGATGTTCTTCACTACAATCTTCACCCAAAAATATTGAAAGAAAAAATAGTATCAAAGGTTAGACATGATTTTATAACTTCTCTGCATCCAAGCATACACAGATTTTAGTACTTCGAGACTACTAATCTACATATTTAACAGCAAAACACAAATTGGCAATACTTTTACATTCATGTCTCCTCACTAAATACACAGTATCTCTTCTCTGGAATATTGCATTATAAAAATAAAAATAACTTGACAAAAATATATTTTAAACTCCTTTCAACTACTTCACAATTTCACAACCATATTTTATTAGTCATTCAACCGAACTATTAATGCTGTAATATTCTAATGAGTCATGGGAGAAACACTGTGTTCATTAATTTCCTACACAGATTTTGGACAGAATATGAAAAAACCAGATACATTATACTTAGAATAAATTGGAAAATACTGAAATAGTTTTGTTTAAAACATGTCTATAAGTAAAACTTAAGTATAACAAATCATTCGACAGAAATGTTAAAGGAACGAGAATTTTTTATATTATCTTCTGATTGTTCGTACCTCAACTTTCAGGATTTATTTTCAGAAAGTTCCACTTTTCATGCATACTTAGAAATGAACTTTAATAACATTTAATGAAAATATGAAATTGCACTTGTTAAATTCCACTACTTACATTGTATTGCAGAATAACTTCATTTGATTCTTTCAAAAAAGGAATTTTTATTGAACTCAAGGAAATAAGGATGCCAACAACTATTTGATAGAAAACACAATACAACCCTTGAACCAAGTTTTTGATTCTTCACTGGTCCTCAATTAAGACAGATTTGCACATAAAATGCAATACATTTAATCACTTTAGACATGACTCAATTAACAGGGTGTAAAAATGTGCAAGTTCTAGAAATGGTGATTAGGCAAACTAACCATTTTAATTTGTGTATTAGACCTTGAATCATATTCCAACAACCCATCCCATCTTCCGTATAGCAATTACCATTACACAAATTAAACTGGAAATCTATATCTATATCAGACAGGGTGGCCACTCATTTCCTGGAACAAATTTCCCTACCTTTTCCTGCTTTTCCATTGCATTATTTTTCACTGATAAGATTTGTAGAGTATTGGCAAGCCTAATACTAAATTGTCAACTCCCTGATTTCACTGTAATAAATACAAATTTTAAAAAAATTCTCAACAAATAAAAACTGAGTCACTATTTTTTGCTAGACTCGTTTTTTAAGGCATAATATCTAGTTACATAATCTCAAAATTTTCCCTGACTTCCAATGACTTTTCTAAGAATTCTCTGATTTTTCCTAAAGTACTAATGAAATTCCCTGATTTTTCTCGGTTTTCCAAGTTATCCAGAAAGTGGCCATCCTGATCATAATAAATGAATCAGAAAATAGAAAAGATTTCTACTGCTCTTAGCTATCAGATTCAGAAGTGGCACACTCTTTCTCCCTCTCTTGAAATATCCTGTTATTACTAAAGGGTTTCAGAAGTATACGGGCAAAAAAATCATTCTGAAGAGCCCAAACGAGCATGTGATATACGTGTAAGCTATGGTCCAGCAAAAAATGTGAAATAGAACAACAAATGAAGACTCATGACATGAATTTCAGTGCAAAAGGTCATGAAAATCATTGGTCTAGTATAATTTTATAAATCTTTAAAACCAACAATCAATTAATAGAAATTTTTCAAAAGGCAAAAAATAAGATATAAAAATTTTTATATCTGTAACATTCTTCTAACAAATTTCAAAATAAAAAAAACTCAAACAGTTAATTAACACATACTTTTAACCAAAAGGAAAGAAAATAGATCTTGAGAGTTACAGCAGTTCAGGCAACTATATCATTTCTTATTGAGATTTAGCACTGGAGGATCTTTTCAACCACATTTGTTTAAACAACGATTTTCATTTTTGAACAAAAAGAATGCAAATCATACAAGGGAAAAAAAAGAAAACAGCTATGAGAATTTTAGCTTTTGCTTTGACATTTGCAAACTATCGGTCTTACAAAACCAAATACATTTTACAGCAAAGAAATTAACGTTAATCTAACCAGAATCTTCTACTATATAGTGCATAAAAATATGGAAGAGTACGAAAATGCACTAAAAATGTAATTATGTTCACACGTAGAATTGAAAACAAAATCAGAATGTTTTTCTACTTAAATGATCTGCATATGTTTCTAGTATATTATCACATCATGCACACACACCAAAAGAAACAACATAAACAGCGTATGTATTAGACAACCAAAGGCAGGAAATCAAATTACTTTCAAACAGTAATATTAAAAAATTATATTAATTTTACAAGCAAGTGCAAAAAAATAAATGTCAATTAATGTACTTAAAAATCAACTTTTGGTGTTTTCATAAGGAAATCAACATTCTATATTTCTTCACTATAAAGATTAAAATATATATTTTACATTAACTTAAAGCACTGATAATAAAATTGCCTCAATTTCCAAGCAATAGTAATTTTGCTCCCAAGAAAAAAATAAATATCAAAATTAAATTAATTAAAAATGATAATACACACCTTTACAAAAAAAAAGCAATTATATGTTCATACAACATAAACAACAAAATCCTCTTCAAATCATTTGAAAAACAATAATTACTATTAAAAATGACATTTTACTGCTAGCTACAAATGATTGGTATTCTAAACAAATTCTTACCTGGTAGTTTCTTCGTTCGGAAAGATGCATTTGTTATCATTGATTTGGAAACTGTTGGAACAGTTGTGGTTGCAGGCGACAGAGCCACACTTATTCCCATTGGGCCGTCACCAGGTTGACCTGTAATTTGAATATAACTATATTTAATGTTTGAAGAATATAATTCATTAATGACATCATTTAAACAGGTAAATAGTAAGGTAAATATAGTCAAAAGATGCACCTACAATAAACCGACAGTAAGCTTTATAAATAATATCAGAACTTCCAGATTAGAGCATTATTTTTTTCAATTAGCTTCTTTCCCTCCATTCCATGGAGGCAAGTAATGAAGGTCAAATAATCCTCAGTAGTGGGCAAAATTTATAGTTTTTATCAACACAATATTATTATCTTATTTTTTGAATGAATAAATTTGTTCAAGACATTTTTATAATTTTTTACAGAATAAACTTTCAAGATATTTTGCATATCAATTTGTCCCCCCTGCCTAAAAAAATATATATTTTCTAGTATTCATACAATGTATTTTCAAGAAATAAAATAATAATTAAAGCAAAAAACTATAGAATGAAGTCAAAAACTAGGAAAATATCTAGAGTGTACTTAAAAGTACAAGAACTTACCTGACGGATTGACTTGCAGAGAATTGCGAATTGCATTTGTCACCAACACCACTTCTGCAAAACATTCATAACAAGCACGATTATATATATCTTCCAGGGCTTGTGTTGCAATGTAGCTAAATCCATTAAACATGGCAAAATACAATGCATTGACAAATTCCAGCAGAAATTGCGATGACACTGGAATCCGTGGTAGTAAGCGAGGAACAAAGCTGGAATCACTACCATATGAAGAACGCTGATGATGGCCAGGCTTATTGAACCCTTGTGTCACCAACCTGAAAAAATATAATAGCAAGGAACAATTAATTTTCAACAAATGACTAACACATGCACACACCACACACAAACACATGTACCAAACACAAATATACATACATACACACATATGCACCCAACACAAATATTCATACATACACACACACATACACCCAGCACAAATATACATACATACACAACACGTACCAGAGAACAAAACTAGTTCAACTCCTTGGGATACAGTCTTGTTTTATTAAAATTATTCACAAGTGACATCAGCACATTTATTCCATTTATTACAGTATCTTGGATTTCAAAACTTAAAATGAAACAAAAATATCCCTAAATGCCTATTTTCATTGTCAACCAAACCATATTTCCACTACCAAAAAGGTGTGTATGTTTTCCACCAAAATTCTTAAACAAACAACTTAAGAGAAAATACATTCTTACACAGTGTTAGTTTAATTACTTATGTTTGGAACAATCGAAAGCATATTTCATAAAATAGATTTTTTTCTCCTACACATATTTAAGAGATCACCACAGTGATGTAGGGTTGAGAACAAGAACACAAACCCAAAGGTGACAGGTTTGAGTCACAGGCAAAGCATGGGTATTTTCACCATATAGTTGTGGCATGTTTAGCTTCTCATACTGAAGATTTCCCATCTGAGGACGTTCTTCTTTCATCATTCACCTCTAACGATCACACCTGCCATCATACACCCAGTTGCAGATCCCTCTTGCAAAAATTATTAAAACCATTGACCTTTCCAGTAATTCTCTTTACCAATTCAAACTAATAAATTGCAAAGAACTCAATAAGAAGTTTAGTTTTATTCACTTGATAATGAATAATTGAAAAAATGAAAGTGGAATGATATGGTATTATGATTTGCAACATTACTATTGCAATCTGCAGCAGAAAGAATACATTAAAAAAGGCACCAACAACATCAAGTGCTTATGAAATAAAAAAAAAAAAAACAATCTAAATTAGTACAAAAGTTAGAAGCACTTTATTACAATTAAAAATGAAGTGAAAAACTTGTCATATTCAGACAAAACTTCAAATAAAGATTACAAATAGTAGTATAATAATAGTAGTACAAACTATAGTTCCTGTATGAATTATAGAAATCAAAATACCAAATAAGATTCCTCTCAACGCTTGCTTTGCTTCTTTTTATAAGATAATGGGTGCACAAGTATGATATTTGAGCTTTAGTACATACTGTTTCATGTGCAAATATCAAGGTGCTCAGTGGTCACCTGAATCTGTTCCCATCGAGTTTTCTCAGTCACTCTGGTTAAAGCCAAACATAGCCAATACAGCAGTAATGTTGGATTGTAAATACTGCCTTATAGCTAAATGAAGAATAACATTCTGCTTAGTCATCTGACCTATAATAAGAGTTTTTCAACATTACCCACTCTTTTACTGTTTCCCCCAATCCCCTCCCCAGATTAATTCAGTTTTAACTTTTTGATGCTATTGAAACTTTTTGATGATGAAAATTTTTACAACAAAAAAATTTAACTTTGTTTTTCATAATTTTCAAAAATTTATCATTTATTCTTCAGAATTTAAACATTTTTCACCATAATACATTCTTGAAAATTCTAAATTCCCAAATAAAAAAAAATTAAAAAACAAAGTCATTTCTAAGGTCATTGAATCTATGAAAAATTTTCCAAAAGTAGGAAATTTATTCTAATATTTAAAATTCAGTGATTTTATTAGATGGTGGCATAAGTCACACAGAAGGGCAATTGTTATCAAATTATATTTCATTAACGAAGAAGGGGTGGTATATAGTAACAATATTATTTTGAAAATCATTTTGGTTTCTGACACTGGATCTGAAGTCAATATACGACACTGAAATGTTAGATTCAATAACAATGCTGCGATGTGAATGAGGTTCTAAGGCAAGAGCATTAAGCATCTAAAGAAACCAAAACACTAGCAATGCCCAAAATAACAATGGTATCAACCTGTATTTTTGCAAAGTTTACATAATGTATGGCGCTATGTCCTGAACCACTTGAAACAGGTCATCTGAACTATAGTGTTGGCCACACCCACTTTCTGTATGCCATGGAAATGGGACTCTTGAAGGACAAAAGATGAAAAATTTCACAAGAGAGAATTTTAATGCCTTGGAAAGTGTCCTTATCCGTTTCCAACATACTCAAGCAAATATTAATGACTAATTGAGCACCAGTGCCCAATGAGCAACACCTAGTGCCCTGTGAGTGTTTGATTTCCTGAATGCCTAAATGCTCTTGTTTTAGCTCCTCTCCATTGCCTCCGTTTTGCCACCAAATCCCACATTTTCAATTTTGTAACGCTTATTTCAAATTCTTCCTAATTTCCCAATCATAGATGTTGGAGGTCAATCATTTTGTAGGTATTTCTGCCAAAGCATACTTCATCGGTCCATTTCGGCTAAGGATATTCTTTTTGAGGGGGAGTAGTATCTCTCGAAGGAAGGAATGGTTAATCTGTCCTCTTACACCACAAGACTCAACATCCATGTCTTATAAGGCAGCCCACAGCCTTGGAGTAATGTGTACTTAGGTGAAGCTACCTAAATCCCTGACATGAGGCTGGCACAGAATGGAAGGAAGAGGGTTGAAAGGAGATACTTGGTGTTCAGGAGACCCCACTATTTCATACCACATACTCAAACTACATGCACAAGGCAGGATTCACAGCCGTTCAAGCTCAGATCATAAAGAAATGACTGTCTTAATATTAGATACCCAGTTCAGTTATTACATTACAAAATTTCAGGGCTTTTGGTGCAAAAATTTTTGCTGATTGTTACACATTGTCACTCAATCTAACAAAAAGTATTTCAGGTATTTCTCAATCCTTGACATATTTGTAACCATTAAAACATCATTCCCTCCATATTCTACTTAGCTTTAATATACTTTACCACCACAGATTTTTTACTATTAAATGGAGTAAAAAAATATATGCACACATCTCGAGTTTTGTGATGGAACACTCCACTACACAAACAAAAAATTCATGGTGGTAAAATACATTAAAGGTAACTAGAATATGGAATGGAGTGGCAACCTCTTTCATTGGCTATAGAAAAATTAAACATTTTTTCTTGTTAAGAAATTTTAGAAAAATCTCCACAGCTCCAAAACCTTGCTCCTGAACCCTAATAATCATTAATCATGCCTCCACACCTACACATGCACACCACACACAAACACATGTGCTCTCCCAGGGAGGGAGAGGTGGTACTGAGAGCTATGTAATAGAGATGTATAGAACAATGAAATTTAAATAGTTAATTTGAAAATAACGAGCAGGGGTAATTCGTCCCTCTAACTACGGATGAAGAAGGGAATTACTGTGGCAAGTTTTCAACCCCAGAGCAGGCGTGCATACTTCTCATGTTACTGGGCTAGTGGTGAATTCCTTTCATCGCCCTGTTATTTTGAATTTTCAGGTCATAAAAACAACAGATGTTAAAATAGGTTTTGATTTACTCTGCAGAAAGTATTGTTGTTAAATATAATAGAAACAATAAAAATTCATTGAATCTGAATAATTGGTTTTGAATAATGATATACAACACAAAAATCAAAAGCAAAAAACAGTAATAGGCTTCACATGAAATGATCCTGAGAAATCACTGACAACTTTCTTTTGTATATATTAATTATCAATTGCATACTTTACACATTAATACATTACATAAATGACGCTTATGTGCAAAATTGGTACATATATTAAATTTCATCACTGTCACTTGGTTTTCCATTCATTTACAATGTATGCAAGATATCTTTTTGGAGCCAATTTTGTCCCTCTCTATGTTTTAATGCGAAAATAATATTTTTAAAATAGCCCCCATAGACCCTGCATATGGAAATGCAAGCGAGAACAAAAAGTAGTTCCACCTAATGATTTTACTTGCATGACCAAGTACACATTGAATTTTGATCACGGAATGCAGCCTTTCAGAAAATAACATTCACTTCCTGGAACAAATTTTCCTGTTTTTTCAGTGCATTTCTTTTATTTTTCACTGATAAGATTTGTAACCTATTTCACTCTTTTTGTGTTTTTTGTGTTTTTTTTTTTAAATATTAAAACAAGCCTGATACTAATTTGTCAGCTCTCAGATTTTACAGGGATAAAGTAAAAAATAATAATGTCTAGTTAAATAACCAACTCAAAATTTTCCATATCTCCCACTGATTCTTCTACAAATACACAATACAATTTTCCTAGATTTCTCCAGAGCAATGAAATTCAATTTCCTGAGACAGTCATTAAGTTATTTTGTTATAGATTTTTGTCCAGAATTCTTTTAGACAATTATTTTTCATTGAAAACAGACACACATTAAACAGAAACCATAATTAAGATTAAACAATTTTTTGTTATTTACTTCAGTAAACACTCGCTTAGCTCTTTAGCAACCAACCATTCAATGGCTGTTAAAATACACAAGAAACCATAAAAAATATTTCAGCAGACTTTCGGGTTTACATTTTACCAGTGCTCATAAATCTTTGGATAAATTTGCCATTGCCACAAAACAGAATTTTTGTGAAAAAATGTAAACAAACTTTATTTTTACAATTTTTGTGGTACAGATATATTAAAAGTTACAATTTTTTAAATTACCACTGAACACAATGCCATTTGAAGCCGTGACATTTATCTTAATTAATATTACAAGAAATCGAGTTTGAAATTTTTGTCCCTTTTGCAACATATCCCTTGAACTAGGAACTCGGCTCCACTATCATTCCGTCTTGCAGTTAACCTTCTGGCCTCATTCTTAAAGACTAATTTACGAAGGTTGTTTGATAAGTCTGGTAAATTTCTATGAAAGAGCGTGCATTGTTGTTAAACATGTGCATTGTTAGAAAGAACGATTCTTTGTAGACAGCTGTTTGACTTTTTAAACAAATACGACGCGTAGATAATTATTGGCAACCAGCTGAATGCGTGAGTTTGACGTGCGGCGTAGAAGATGGAGAAAAACGAGTTTCGTGCTGTGATTAAACATTTTTATTTGAAGGGCTGGACAGCATCGCAGATCAAAAATGAGTTAGATGAAGTATATGTAAACTCTGCGCCAGCATTGAAGACAATTTACTTCTGGATTAATGAGTTCAAACGTGGTCGCAGAAGCACAGAAGATGAAGTCCACTCTGGCCGGCCAGTTGAGGTCACCACACCGAAAACCGTGGAAAAAGTGCATGATCTGGTAATGGAAGATCGCAGAGTGAAAGTGCGCGAGACTGCTGATGCTGTTGGCATCTCAACTGAAAGAGTGCACTTCATCTTGCATGAAAAACTGAGCATGAAAAAGATGTGCGCGAGATGGGTGCCGCCATTGCTCACTTTGGACTGACTCGAGAGAACATTTCGAGGCAAAATCTGACAATGTTAAGGCGAAATAAGCAGGACTTTTGACGCAGATTCGTCTTGTGGATGAAACATGGATCCACCACTACACTCCCGAAACCAAAAAAAGATTCAAAACAGTGGATAAAGACTGACGAGAGTGCACCGAAGAAGGCAAAAACAATTTTGTCTGCAGGAAAGGTGATGGCAACGGTTTTTTGGGATTATCAGGGTGGTAATCTAAATAGATTATTTGGAAAAGGGCAGAACCATAACTGGGTGCCATTACGCTTCATTATTGGATAGTTTAAAACAGAAATTGATCGAAAAATGGCCAAGGTTGTCGCACAAGAAAGTGCTGTTCCACCAAGACAATCCCACACAGCAGCAGTCACAATGGCGAAAGTGCATCAGTTAGGACTCAAACTGGTTCCTCATCCACCATATTCGCCAGATTTAGTCCCAAGTGATTTCTTTCTATTCCCCAATTTAAAAATTTGGCTTGATGGGCAAAAATTTTCCTCAAATGAGGAAGTGATTGCTGCTGTAAACGGGTATTTTACAGAGTTTGACAAATCTTATTTTTCCGATGGGTTGAAAAAATTGGAGACATGCTGGGCAAAGTGTATAGACCGAGAAGGAGACTACGTTGAAAAATAAGGTAAGTTTTTCTCTTAAAAAACTTGAGGTAAGTTAAGTTTTTCTTCCATTTTTACCAAACTTATCAAATAGCCCTCGTAGAGGACTTGTAACATAAATAACTATTATTAAAATTTTCTAATCATTTTTAAAGTTTTTCATCTCTTTGTTTCAATGATCTTCACGAGATACTCTCAAAATAATTTTGTCATTTTTTTAAATACATTTCTTACTCTACGCAAGACAAAATTTCTAACAACTTTAATGGCAGCCTTTTCTGCATTCCATGGCATATCAGAGACCAGAGTGAGCATATGACTTGATGCTCCCTCTGGTCTCTGACGTCCTACTATTTTGAGGATATCTCCTGAAGAAGAGGAAAAGAATTCCTCGAAATGTAGGCATAAAACTAAAAAACAACAACTGGTAAACAATAATTTTGTTACAAAACAATTTTTGGTGTTTCTTGTGTATTGTATCTGCCGATTCCAAAAATGAAGTCAAAAATTTTTCATCACCCACTTTTTTCTTTTCTCTCCCCTATTTATTAACATTTTTTCCCCTATTTATTAACATTTGTTGTATATAAGATGTTGATTAGGAGTATCTTACATTTAAATTTTATTCCATTGTGTCAAAAATGGACTTATAATGTTAGGTGATTCTTACCTTGAATCTACAAGTTACAACAATGACATGACATTCCCCAACAAAACTATAATTTAAGGTGAAGTTTGCAGATGAAGAGGTTTCTTAAAAAAAAGAAGCTAATTCTGTGTCTTTTCCATTGTCAATTGGATTGTAAAAGAAGTGTGCAATACCGTCCACTGCATTATGCAGTGTAGTGTAGAAGTGTGTAGTGTATAACAATCATGTCACGAAAGTGCGTTAATGGTTATAAACACTTCTATTACGTGTGTGGTGAGCTGACTTTCAAAGCATAGAGGAGAAAGTTTACTCCTCTAATAAGAAGAGCTTATGTTTGTTATTTCACAAACAAAATAGACCAGAACAAGACATGGGCTTTGGAAATCTGTTGGGCCAATCAGGACTTGAAAATCTTCTTCACCAACCACTTGTATGTTCTGAAAAAATCTTATTGCCTCCACTGCATATCTAACTACGCTTGATTAAGAATTTCGCGAAAGCTATGGATCGTGATGGCAGAGCATTTCCTTTCCTGAAAAATAAGTTCCCAAAGATCCGTGATTCTAAACTAAAAGAAGGAATATTTGTTGGCCCTCAAATAAAGAAAACTGATAAACAATACACAATTTGAAAGCAAGTTAAATAAGCAAGAAGCAGCTGCATGACAATCTTTCAAAAAAGTTGTTACAAACTTTCAAGGAAACTTCAGGTCTGATAACTACAGAGAACTTGTCAGTGAGATGATTGAGTACTACAAGATAATGGGATATAATATGTCATTGAGAATACACTTTCTGCACTCCCATTTCGATTTGTTTCCTCAAAACCTAGGGGATGTAACTGACAAACACAGGGAGCGTTTCCACCAGAACATCGCGAAAATGGAAAGGCATTACCAGGGTAAATGGTATCCAAATAAGTTGGCAGAATACTGTTGGACACTGAAAAGACATACTCCTAAAGCAAAGTAAAATGCACACACATTTTAGATGAATAAATGTAATTTCAACTAAGAGATCATAATACTATAATGTATAAGACAAAAGAAATGTTTTTGATGTGATTATTCGAAAACCCTGGGTGATGGAAAAGTTCTGTAATAAGATTTGAAATAAGCACAAAAGTAGATCAGAAACACTCATTGTTTCCCTTATAACATAAAAATGTTCAAATTTTGTTGGCCTGAGAAATTAATCGAATCTTTTGATAAAATTGTTTAATCTAAATTATAGTTTCTAGTTAATGTTTTTCTGCTTTCAGTATTTTCAACCTAAAATAATTCTGGACAAAAAACCTAAAAAAATAATCAAATTCCCTGATTTTCTCAATTTTCTAAGTCTTCAAGAAAGTAGCCACCCTAAATAATGATTAAAAATTGAATTCTTCAATCTTTGAAAGTTCCCCGCACACTGCCAACACAAGGAGATGATGACAGAAATATACTAAATGTGGCACAGTATCATTGAATTTTCCAGGAATAGGAAAGCAAAAGGCCAGTCTGGTGAACAGAATTCACCAACACGCCTGTTTTAGGGTTAAATTTTAATGAAAAGTATTCAAGGATACCACTTAAATATAATAATTGGTCATGGGAGAAAGACAGAAAAATAATAAAAAGAATTCAAGGTGAAATTAATTCTGGTAAAACAGTAAATACATTCAGTTAAATCATAAAACTTACTTGGAAGAAACTTTACACAAGTGTTCCAAAGCAGACTTGTGCATTAAACTTAGTTGATGGTTATACACAAATAACAATGCTGTCATTACTTTCAGACGATTCTGGGCATTTAATGCTTCCACTTGAGGCAGAGGTCCCCAACTCACTAATTTAGTGTCACATTCTTCAAGGCGACGAAGAGCACTTTCAGTAAGCGAAGCAGGTGCTAGACTCATTGGCTGAACAGAACACATGCCTCTTACAATGCACATCTAGATGTGGTTTAGTGTTACAAACAAAAAATTTGAAACTAATTTTGTACTTTGCTCAAAAAATAATTTTAAATGGTTGCTAACACAGTTTTCATTAACTACTTTGTACACATTTACATAAAATATTTATTATTTTCAAAAATTCAGCCCAGTGTCAAAACATTCAAACAAGTCCCAAAAGCAATCAACATCTCTTGGTACTTATACTCATCATCCACAAGAATACAAACTCTCATATAAAACAAGTTCTCTCATAATAAAATATATGATAGATAATAGACCTGATATTTCAAAGAAAATGATTCTGTCTGTAAGCATATGAAAATAAACAGGTCACAAAGTCGAATGGATAGTCCAAAGGCTATAAGAGCAACCATGGATTCCTAATGAATGTTGTTACTAGAAATACAAAAAGGCTTCTCAATTCAAACCTGATGTGAATTAATGTAAACCAAAGGCAATTTCCTATTAGTTCCTCAAAGAACAGATATGGAAATTGCTCGTAATGAATATAAGGAATTGAATATCAGAATGATCTTCACAAAGCAACACACATTGCATTGGGTTCAATGCATAATTTCATTTTAGAATACTATATCTTTTCAGCTTCAAATTGAGAAAAAAACAATCAAATTGATACCAAACACCACCATATTGAGACTATATTGAAATTTCATTCTACACTCTCTTGCCATCCTGATTTACTATCTTCCATGTCCACGAAGAAAAAACAGTTGCCTCAGAACATCATGAACTACATATTCACTAAGAATACCTATTTATGCATACTTACATGAATAAAATTTAAATACATCAATATTGACATAATTATCACTGCTGCTTTCTAATTAATAATACAGTAAAATCTGTCTAAGCCAGAATCAATTGGGACACAAACCATTCCGGTTTAGAAAGGTTTCCATTTTATGCAAGGTTATCCATTGTTTGACACAAGTGATATTGATGTTTCTACCCCAAAAATAATAGTAAAGTACATGACTTTTTTATAATTGTCAAAACACATTAACATTTAATGTATTTAAGCAAGAAATCACCAACAAATGATTATTAAACACTCTTCATTGAAAAATACACACCTTTCTGCCAAGTGACTGTATTCGGACAGCTTGCTGACACTTTCAACGCACAATGCTTCACAACCCAGTATGACTTCCTTAAACCCTCACATGGCCTCGAGCAATGCGTATCTGGTCAAGGGGTTATGATTTTCATCACGGGCAGGGAGACGTGTGAATAGAAGCTATGTTCGTACATCTTCCCACGGTCAGAGTCGGGAGAGAGAGAATTCCCCTATGGTCTATGCCCCGAGAGACAAGCGACCCCAAGGTCGAATTCTACGCTGACAGCTGAAGCCCCTCTCCTCCAATGTCTGGCAGCCATGACTAAATCGTGTATCAGAGGTATTTTACAACAGGGATGGAGATGCATTCATTATCTTAAGAACATCTCGCATCTCTCTGTCAATTGCATTAAATGCACAGGAAGTCTTGTTTTATAAAGATTATTTTCCTGCAGGTAATGAAAAACTGTTCCGTTTCCACATTGGAGAGGCTCCATTTTATTCTTTGTAAAATGCCATTTAACTTCAAGGGCCGCAGAAAATTTCTGGTTAAGGCAGGTTTCTGGCTTGTACAGGTTCCATTTTAGACAGATTTTACTGTATATTGCTTTCAAAAATACCTTATCAAAACTACATTTTTTTTTATAACTCAACAGCTCTTTGAAGTTTTAATCAGCGATTTTAATCAAGAGGTTTCAGTGAAGTGATGTAAAGACAGTACATTGGACCCCATCACTATCTCAACTAACTCTCTCAAAACACTATGACAATTTCACAAGCACAAAGTAATTCACAAAGATTGCTCATTAATGTCATCACTATTGGGTCAACACTAAAACAAAACTACCAACAGGGAATCAAAACTAGGACAAAATGCAGGCACACAATAAAATGATTTCTGAAGGGCTGTTATATTTTAAAAATTCACTTTGAATATTATATTACAAAACTAGCACTACACACATACCTCATGATATATGGAGTCTCGAGCCAAAGAAGGCAAACGAAAAGATACCACTTTTGGTTGACCATTTTCATCCACAACCTCCAGATTATATAATCCAATAAGAAGGGTTTCCACACTTCGACAACTCTGCAGAAAGGATTCAAATTATACATTCGGAAAAGATTTCAATTTACAATTAGGACCTCCAGTTTTTTCCATTTACATGTTTCCATCATCAGGATGTATCACAAAATTTCAAGGGAAAATTTCAAAGTGAGATAACTAATAAAATAGATATGATTTACATTTTCAGGTAAAAAACATTAAGAAACATACTCAATTTCTTCAAATATCCTTCAGTTGCAATATTATCACTCAAGGACCAATGGCCAAAGTGTTTTTAGTTGATTTCTCAAATATAAACGAATTCTTTGACGACTACAATTTCAAATTAATAATCCAATACCAACATTTCAAAAAAACTTTGCACGATTTATCATTTACAGCTATTTCTATATACTGATGGAAATTAATTTCAAAAAGTTTTTTCAAAATTGATGATTAACAGTCAAATTTTCTTTCAGGCTATTTATATCATTATCAACTCACCTTTTTGTCTCCATGAGCCACAGAATTGAGATACACAAAAACTAACGTGGGAAGAAACTGAAGAGTGAATCGTTGAAGTTCAACTTCCCGGGAGCGATAGAAACCAAACAACTGGGTGCAAACAGGGTCAATCAACTGAAAGAATAATGAATGAACACATTTCATTTTCATATTTTCAGAAGTACTTATCATAAAAACCTTTACTCTTTTCAGAATAAGATACCTTAATGATCCAAACACTCTGACATCTACTAAACTCACCTCCTGGAAACGATTGCGCTCCTCTAATACAGTATATAATGCATTGACAAGTTCTTCATTATGATGCAAACTGCTAGCAAAACTGTGAACCTCCTCTGGGCTTAGAGCATTATAGTCAGCCAACCACTCCTGCACTACGTGCTCGGTCATGGCGATGCATGCTGTTTTTACATTTTGGGAATGACATTGGCATGTTCATAAATAACACACTGCACAACCATACATTAATACTACTAAAATTCTCCTTAAAGACACAGAATGCAAACGACTTAAAGTACACATACATTATATACAGCATACATAATTCAGATGGATTACATAATTTCAGATTGAGCAGTTACATGACAGCAATCCGTGAAAAATAACCTCAAATATTTCATACCACATCTTGTCAAGTAGGGCCTATATACAAATATTTCACGTCTCAGAACCATTGATAATTTTAAGATATTATGCCATTTACAATTAAAAGAGGAGAAGTTAAACAAATTGTTTTACGCCCACTATATTAACCTAGTCACTGTAACCATCGTAGTGAGAAATCGGAAGTGAACTAATTTTTATAAAAATCCTACACTTTCGTACTCACCCTTATGTTTTTCCTCAGCAAAAATATGTTTAAAGCACAACTAATACTCGACGCAATGTAAAATCTAAATTATTGCACGCAAGGAAATTTTAGAAAAGATTTATAACTACATTCTCCTTGGTCGTTCTCATTTCTCCTGACTGGAAACTTGGGAAGTCAATTCAATGCGATTCTGACTTTTCGACTGTACTGCCAATTCACAAGTTAAAATGAAAACCCGAAGTGCACCATATTTCAAATTAATATTTTAATTATTTTTTACAAATATTAATTCAAGCTTCATTAATTCAAAATCAAACTAACTCGAAATAAATTAATACCAACAATTTGAATATATTTAAGTCAGAAAACACACAAATAGATATTTCAGATGTGACCATTTTATGTGGGAATAGTTGCCACCATGAATTGCTTCCACAACTGATAAACGCATGTACAGGTGCGGTAAACCTAAATACTATACTATGACATCATCCCCTTAAAACACTTGTGTTTTGAAAATATCAACGAAATTGTATTAATTTTTAGGGACTTTTCGAAGTATTAAATCGTCTAAATATATTCGACCAAGAAACTAATAATTTAATTTTCTACAAATTTAGGAAACATTTAAATGAGTATTACACACAGTACACAATAAATAGGGTTACCAGAGACCAAGTTGAAACTGGTGCTACAACAGCACATATTTTCTCGCATTCTTGGAAACAGCTACATTATATTGAAATATCGCAATTTCTGCTCTTCTAACACCTCGGCTAGTACATAAAATCGCCCAATTCAGCCAATTCAAACAAAGCGCCTGTAATGCATATCTCCATTCATTTCGATAGTGAGGAGCAGCAATAATTTATTATTTTTACAAATGAAACAAACAGGAATAAATTTGACAGTTACAGTATTCGCAGCAAATTATACAGAAGCAGTTGCCAGTGCAGCGTTCTCAAAACTATGAGCAATTTGTTTGGCATAGCCAGACGAATAAGAATTTGTCTTATTAATTCTTGGCGAAAACGCATTTCAATCTCCATTCAGTTGTGTATGGGTCAGTCATAGTACATCATATACAGTTGATAAATAGCTAATACGAATAAACTAATTAAATTACCAATGTTCTACGATTTGTATATTAAGTTAACTCATTTCCACCGCATATATTGACACCGCCTCAAACGAAGCGCAGGAAAATAAAACTTTAAAGTTTATAATAATGTGATTCAGTGTGTTTATTTAAAAAAAATTAGAAACTAGTGTCGGTGGCCAAACTCATCTAATATAATAAACATTTCAAATAGTAAAATGAACCCTTTAACGTTCTACACACAAGAAACAGCCACGTGTTTATTGTGTAAAAATATAAAATAAATCCTTAAGTTTTGGAAACCCTTATTAAATTTTCAACTCACAAATTGTTTACCCAAAATGCTGACCTAATTTTTATTTTAAAAAACGGATAATATACGTTCTACTGTATTGCTTTGTACTCAAACTTTTGAAGCCTAGTATATTATGGAATGCATTACTGGTTAAATATTTATTTATTTATTTATTTACGTCAACAACACTTAAAAACTGTGTATGACGTGCTATGGGGAGAAGTGAAGTACTGAAATACACATTGATAAGAGGTCTTTCGCTCCGTGAAAATATGTATGTTCTACACCTCGCAACACGGACAAAAGAATATAGATTATCAAATAAGTTTCAAATCATTTCTAAAAGCCTAATTTGTAAACATAACTCAAGCTCTTATCGCCGTTCTTATCGCTACCACCATCTCGCTCTACAACAATTAACTTCTCAAATATCTATTGTGACATCGTTGCGCAAATTTCAACCGTTTGCTGATTACTTAAAAGAAAATACATCAATTAATTGAGAATACAAATTGCAGAATATACAGTAAAAATAGAATTAATATTGCATTTTCAATAGTAAATTATAATTAAAATTAAATAAATTATTTTTCATATCCTTTTGATCCATTCCTGTCCTTCCAAGAATTTTCTCTGGCCCGTTGTTGGTGTGACATCTGTATATATTTCATTAATTTCAAGCATAGGTATCGCGAAAACTACTAGTTTTTTTAAACAAATGTACTTGACCTTTTTAATGAACTCATTTTTACATTTTTTAAGACAAAAATCCATATCTTCCATTTCGTTAAGTTTTTGCAATTTTCGAAAATACAGAGTTCAACGAAAATTATACTTGCGCCATTCTATTAAGCGTCCCTTCCTCTATCCGTAAAAAAACATTTTAAAAATTTGACGACGTTTTGAGGAAATATGTTTTTTTTTAGAAATTGCATAAATTTCAGGCGCAAATTACCCCAAAAATACTCTTTTTTTAAAAAAAACTTGTTCATTACCTTTTTAATGAGCTGTGTTTTTATGCAAAATCTCTATCTTCAATTTTCTAGTTTTGAAATGTAACGTTTTGCAATTTTCGAAAAACCGATCAATACCCGAAAATAGGACTAGCACCATATTTTTTGACCGTCTCTTATAACATGAGCGGAGAAAATTCAAAGAAAAAAATTGTACCGATTTTTGAGATTTTTTTAAAGTACCTGTATTTTGAGGAAAACAACACTTGCCAATGCACTTTGTTGCCTGCTCCAATACTAAATTCAGAATGACAGTAACAATGCAAAAATAATGCCTCTAGAAACGTCTCTCACGTCAAACCTGGAAGTTCTGGCCTGGGTCTTTAATTTTGAGCGTTTCTGAAATCCCAATACTATGACATTCCGTCCTTAATAATTGTTCTACAAGACAATTACAAAAACCACTAACTTCTGGATCATTAACACACTCCATTTTCACAAAAATGTGAGAGAAGCGTAACTTACGAACGACCAGAGAGGGACTGTTCACCGCAATATTTCCAGGCGTGCATCCTTCCCTCTCCCCGCCCTTGAAACATGAGGAGTCCTAGGGTATGTAGCGTGGTTGGTATGCGGTGCCTTCTCCTAGGCTGGCGGATTCTCTGGACAGCATTAAGAACTGTTTGAAACTTCTCACTCCAATGCATTTCATAATGCTTACGGATGCGGAAGGCTGACTGGCTCTCGATAGCAAAACAGAGTAGTTTCTTCACATCTGTTTTAAAGCTTTCCAAATCTCAATAACTTTATGGGATTACCAAACTTATGAAATATTTCTTATACACTTCGAATTACTAAGTATACCGGCGGTATACGTGGTGTATGGGAGAATTCGCCACTGCGTGACCAAATGGACTATAGGATTTGTTTGAAATAGGTCTTTGAGTTACCAATGGGTGGTAGTGAATGCGATCAAGCTTTTAGTTGAATCATTGTTGAGAAAACAGATTTGCCATCAGAAGTGCGGAATTGTTAGACTAAAATACCAATATACTAAATACATCAGAACTCAACTGTGTACGGTTCGAAGCGCCTTTGGCATCGGCAAGATATCCGGCAGAAAAGGCAACTCTGTCGCGATAACTGGTAATAACATGTAAACAAATTACAATGTGCCGCCTAAAATACTAACATTGTAGTCTCAACTTTCTCTGTTTCTTTCTATTTCTCTATTTCTCTATAACTTTCTAACATTGTAGTCTCAGTTTTCTCAAAAATTTTAGAGAGGCTTTTCTATACGCGAATGGAAACTTTTTTCAGGAAAAACGAAGCGTTTTCAGACTCACAACACGGTTTCAGGAAATCAAAATCTACGGAAACTGCCATTTTTTCTTTCCTTAAAGATGTTGCTTCATCAATGGATCAAAATGAAGAACCCATTGGGATATTTTTAGATCTTTCGAAAGCTTTTGACGTTATTAACCATAACATCTTGCTCTCAAAATTACCTTCTTATGGAATTCGTGGTATTGCCCTAGATTGGATAACCTCGTACCTTAAAAATCGATCTCTAAGAGTAGAAATACCGTACTGGCACGAAAGGACATTATTTACTTATCTCTCCAATTCTTTGCCAATTGAACATGGGGTCCCACAGGGTTCGATCTTAGGTCCTATCCTCTTTCTGTTGTAAGCAAACGATATGCCCTCATCTATTAAAAACGGAAGAACAGTTCTGTTTGCCGATGACACGAATGTTCTTTGCAAAAAAGAAACAATAAATAGTACAATTTCAGAAGTTTCAAATTGGTTTTGTAATAACAAATTAATAGTTAACGAAGGAAAAACGGTCTCAATGCAATTTTGCATTTCAAATCGGCAATCGTATGCTCCATTGAAAATTAACAATATGCAATTAGCTGATGTTAAGGTAACAAAATTTCTAGGTCTCTCAATTCAATCAAACCTCAAATGGAATGTACATATAACAGAATTAAACACTAAATTAAGCTCATTATGTTATGCATTCAGAATTCTTTCTAATTCTGTCAGCCTTCATGCAGCTCGTTGTGTGTATTTTGCAAATGTACATTCCCGCCTGAGATATGGCATAATATTCTGGGGAAGCTCATCCTTTAGTTCCCAGACATTTAGATTGCAAAAGAAAATTATCTGAATAATGAAAAAATCCCATCCACGTGATCCGTGCAAGCCTCTTTTCATTGAGCTTGGAATCTTACCATTGCTTTCCCTATTTATTTATGAGTCAGTAGTATTTGTCAAAACTGACTTACTTAACGGTGGGAACCTATTTTCATGTAATACTGATATTTATAGTTACAATACTCGACGTAGAAATCATGTTCATCAAGTGTCAGTATCAACAGCTCACTACAAGAAATCCACATACAATACATGTACGCTACTTTACAATGCATTGCCAGATGAAATTAAACAATTAAAATTGGTTCACAAATTTAAATTAAAAGTAAAATCTTTTCTGCTGCAAAACTTTTTCTATACAATTAGAGACTATACTGATCGCCAAAAAGAAACATAATGTTTACTCTAACAAAAACAAGATATAGTATAATGAATTAGTTTACATTTGCATTGAATAATTTTTAAAAAAGACTCAATATGCCTGTAACAAATAATGTACTTCCGGGTCAATGACCCCCATCTCGATCAGGTTTTTGTCCAGTTTCCCTGATCCATGGAGCAAATGCTGAGATGGCCCCTTGATTTGCTTCTGGACGTAAATGTAGCTTCACTATGCTTCACTATGCGCGTTTTGTTGAACTTTCCTTTGCTTGTAGTGGTAGTAGAGCTTAGGGTGAGTTTCTATTTTGTTAACAATACAGAAAAATCAAGTCTGTTCGTTTCTTTACCGTTAAAAGTAAGTTTTCTATAATTTGGCAACGAAAATATCTAGTTTTTGAAATGTTAATCTCTCGCTTTTTTAAATGTTGTTATTATTATTATTATTATTATTATTATTATTATTATTATTAATCTTTCAACTATTAATAGTTAAATTGTTGGGAAGGGATTCTGAAACTCAAGAAAGCGTGCGCAGATGATTTTTCCCCCATACGTCACATACAGTTTTTGACTAAATAAATAAATAAATAAATAAATAAATAAATAAATAAATAAATAAATAAATAAATAAATAAATAAATAAATAAATAAATAAATAAATAAATAAATAAATAAATAAATAAATAAATAAATAAATAAATAAATAAATAAATAAACTCTGTCCTTCTGGCACAACAGACCAACACTAGGCAGCGAGATTAAGCACGCAAACCAACAATTAAAACCGCAACTGAGAGAAACAAATGTCACACTTTTTTAAATTAATTTCCTCTCCGCAAAACCCTTCACCCGGCACGGTCTTCAAATGAACCTTGCTGGAAAACATGCAGTCGGTAACAGACTTGCACAATACATCATCAACTCCAGTTCTACGCAGTCTCCTGCCAAATATCCATCCTTTTCACCTTCCTTACGTCCTCCACCCCCCCACCCTTATTTCGAACCCTTTTCCATCCTCCTCTGAACCTACTCCCGTTTCTCCCATCCCCACTACCAATTCATCTACACCTGATGCCCCATTTTCCTCACAGTCTGTCACTGCCGGGACACCCTACAACCTTCGACCACGCACTCGAGGTAAAAATGGAGTAAATATATAGCAACAACAGTCAGATGTAGCAGAAAAACATTCGTGTAGATACTTGCAAAAGATAAACATTCTGCACCATAATGTTCAATACCTTTTAAATAAAACTGAGTTTATCGAGGCACTCTACAGAGCGATTTAAATCAAATGGATGTTCTTTGCTTTACAGAACATTGGTTATCTCCTAATGAACTTAGCATTTTCCAAATTCCAAACTTTTACCACGCAGGCTTGTATTGCAGAGAGAGAAAATCGCATAAAGGTCCTATATATGGGGGTTCTTGTATTTACGTTAGAAATAACATTTATTCTATCTTCTTGGCGGAATTAAATGTGTATTCCGTTGAAAATGTTTTCGAAATTTCTGTCGTACATCTTAGTTCGCTAAAAAATATAACTTTGCATCTACAGGCCTCCAACAAAGAGAGCTACAGATTATATTTTGTTCTTAGAAAAACTGGAGATAACACTTAACAAAGTCAACAATCGCTCTTTTGAATCCACTGTTGTATGCGGAGATTTTAACATTGATTTTCTGGTCGAATCTTGCAAAAAAGAACAGTTTCTCAATGTAATTAATTCCTTCAATTTAGACATTACAATTAATGTACCTACACGGATCACACTAAATTCGATGAAGGCAGTTGATCAAATTATAATTAACAAAACTACTACTCGAAATTAAGTTGAAACAAAAGATTTAGGATACATTGACCACGATGCACAAATTCTTACCATTATAAGAAATGCGAACACTGACACAATAAATAATACACGTATTACTAGATTGTTTACTAAAAGTAAAATAAAATTATTCATTGATCCCATGACTCCTGAAATTTTTAGGTCTCTCAATTCAGTCAAACCTCAAATAGAACGTCCATTTAAATGAATTGAACACAAAATTAAGTTCATTATGCTACGCGTTCAGAATAAAAAAATTTCAAATTTTTCAATAAAAAAGTTTCAAATTCAGTCAGCCTTCATACTGCTCGTTGTGTATATTTCGCGAATGTCCATTCCCGCCTGAGATATGGCATTCTGGGGAAATACATCTTATAGCTCCCAGACGTTTAGATTACAAAAAAGAATTGTACAAATAATAACCAAATCCTACCCACGTGATTCTTGTAAGCCTCTCTTTATTAAACTAGGAATTTTACCTTTCCCTTGTCTTTTGATTTACGAATCAGTGGTTTTCGTCAAAAATTATTTGCGTAAGGGCGGGAATATATTTTCAGAAAACGCCGATGTCTATTACTACAACCACTCGACGTAGAAATCATATTCATCAGGTAACAGTATCAACAGCTCATTACAAAAAATTCACTTACAACACAAGTACATTATTTTACATCACTTTGCCAGATGACATTAAACGATTAAATTCGATAGAAAAGATTAATCCAAAGTGAAATCGTTTCTGCTGCATAACTGTTTCTATACAATTAAAGACTATACTGAGCATCACAAGGAAAGTAACATTAATTTTAACAGTGATATTTAATGCATTATTTAGCATTTGGACTGTATAAATATAAACAACCTTTAACAAGTGTTGAACTGCAGCCTCCGGGTCAATTACCCCCATCTCGATCAGGTTTTTCGTCCAGTTTCCCTGATCCATTGAGCAAATGCTGAGATGGTCCCTCAGGATTGCTTCTGGACATAAATGTAACTTCATTATCTGTGCACGTCTTCTAGAATTCAGTGGTAAATATAATTATTCAAATTTTCGTTTCCATGTTGTCGCATCAGGAAGTGTTATTTCTTGACGAAGGACTTGCTGGATAAGAGCCCAACATTTATTGTTGATTTATCCTTGGAAATATATTTTATTAAATCGGAGGTGTTTTTTTTTTCTCTTCAAAATTCAAGTAGTCTATGGCTTAGTATAGGGATCACAGAATTTTGAAAACGTGCACAATATTCACTTCTCCCCATAGCACGTCATACACAGTTTTTTAACTGTTTTTGACGTAAATAAATAAATAAATGAACGACAACGAGTCTCCTTTACTCTTGTTCTTCTGAGATCAAAAATAGATACAGGTTATTTTGGAGTAAAGTGTAGCAAACGAAAGTGCATGACTTGCACAAACATTAATTTAACTTTAAATGGTATTTGTTCATAATGTGCACATTCAAAATTAATTTTTTTTGTGTGTGCAAAGTTTGGAAAATAGGAGAAAAATTGGGGCCAGAGGTCTATTTAGATGCAGTGGGGTGATTTAGGTGCAAGGAAAGTTACTGAAATGTTTCCAATTGGGTTTCATAACATGTTAGAAATAATAGTTATTTATGTAGTATTGTAACGTCATAGCATTTCACTAGTTGTCGGACCGCACAAGTTGCGGGCCGGGGCGTGGGAGGGGGTGGACCAGGCGTCGGGCTGGCGGTGCAACCGGAGCGGTCGCTTCGAGGGTGCAAGCCAGCGGGGGCGTGTCTGGGCACATCCGGCGGTCAGCTAGCGCAGAATGATGTGTGAGGACAGATTGTCTGCAGCTGGTCGGCGGGCCCCATTGTGCGCCCGGCCCAAAACTCTGTAATGAGGTGACGCGGTCCGCGGGTCTTCAGCGTGGGAGGTCTGTCACGTGACTCCTCGCTGTAGACGCCGGTGGAGTGTTGGCGATTGGGATTCGAATTTGGGCCGAATCACGGTGCGGAGGCATATGCTGATCCGTGAGGGGTGGTCGCAGGTTTGCGAGGGTGGCTACAGCAGATGCCGGGAGCGGTGCTACAGGTTAGCACGCTGGGGCACGCTGGGTCAGGCTGAGGCGGCTTGCCTCAGGAATGGTAGTGCTGTAGAGTGCAGCGGCAGTTTCCGAAGGAGGATGTACATATTGTAATATACAGTAATATTAAATAAACCTGTACAAAGAACTCCGTGTCTGTGTTGTTCTTCCCATCACGACGACGTCACAGTATCAAGGGCGTTACGTAGATGTTCTGGCCCCAAGGACGACTTCCAATCCCGAGGGCCTCTGGCCCGAGGGGTTGGAAGTCGCCTGAGGGGCAAAAACCTCTAGTAACGCCCGTGGTGTATACAAACATTTATGGTTTACTAGTTTATTGCTGAATTAAACGAGAATTCGAAACATTTCATAATTTTTCTTACGCCTGAAGTGAAAAGATGTATTGTAATAGTCATTTCTAAATATGAAGTCAGATAAACAAAACAGAGTGTGTATCTAATTAATATGGCATAGACGTTATTGGACTAATTTGATCGCACAATATGAAAGAGTATTGTGAAGTTCCTGCGGAAATTCTCGGTAAAGCTAACAAACCTACGGACAGTGGTTTCAAGTAAAATCTCGAAATATATATGAAAATGTTTATGGTGTATTTGAGAATTATATAACAGGGTGAATAACAGTGTAAATTGCGTTGATGAAACGGTACTTTTTATGTTATTTGCTTCTATTGCCAAAAGTTATTTAGAATATGTAATAACACCAAAAAATCATAACATTTCGAGGATGTTAGCCGATGTGCCTTATACATCATATTTCTACGAGTAGTAAGTAACTGCTACTCAGAAAGCACATACTATGTCTCTAAAAAATGTGATACGTAACAGTGAAATATGAGTGACTGGTGGCAATTGTATTTTCACGAGAACATTCCAAAATTGCAATTTTCACATCAATTAAGCAAAATAAAATTTATAACAAGTTATTTTACTTATTTGAGCATTATGCTATTTATTTATTGATTTGATTTGATTGCATCATAACTTTAATAAATAGAATTCATAAAAATGTATGTGTTCTGTTGGTATTGGAGCGGGCCATTAAGTATTCAAAAGGCCCGAGAGCATAAAGAATCAGAAAGGCCCACAAGAGTATTAACAATACCGTTACGTGTTTTGAGGTCTGTAAACACACAGCAATGAACTAGTAAACCATAAAAAAATTAAAGCTCCCAAAGAGCTTTGTCTTTAGGAGCAGCACCGAAAAATCCTGTCTTTAAGTCATCAGTAAGGTGCTCATTTCGGGTCCGCTACCTTCACCTCAGGGGAGACTTCTATTATAACCTTCGGCCGAAGATATTTTTTTCAAGCTGGCTAGTGTTGGAATTTGTGACACTGAGGTGATATATGACACGTATTCTTTTCCAGGAGGGAATTAATTTCCAGGACGTATTTCCTACGCCTATAGCCGAGGTTCCGGTTCACTGTAACCCCACCTTCTTATGCTTATTTGAACATAAGTGACACGCATCAGGGGAGGGATTTCGGATCTTTTATTGAGGGGGGGGGCAAAAGGTTCCCCCGCATACAATAGTAAAAAATTCCCTGCACTAAAACACATATGAGTAGTTACACTTTAACTCTAACATAAAAAGTATATTTTTGAAACATTTCTTTGCTCCCGTCCCACCACCCACACCCCTCTACAGCCTGAAACGAGTTTTTTAATTTTAATTATTTCGTCAACTTTAACCTATTTTATCTTATTGAAAAATATGAAAAATAAGAAAATAATTTATACTATCAGAAAAAACATTTTACTTCCTCGTATGCGTTTGTAATATGCGGAGAAATATACGTAGTATAGAGAAATTTATGTAATGCTGCGGAAAATTAATTACGAGATTTCAACGGAAATACACGTTTTGGGGTCCCATGATATCAAAAACGTGTTTTTTTAAGTGTTCCGTCCGTCTATCCATCTATCCGCCTCTCCATTTCTGAAAACCACTAGCGCCTAAACCAAAGAAATATTTTTTTCCTCAATGAGCATTCTCTGGTCTATCTGGCTCGACTTGCGCTGCGATTTTGAAAAACTTTCTTCAAAATTTGAGGGTATTTTACATAAAGCCCCCCGGACATTTTCCAAATTTTCTCAAAAACGACTCAAAATGATTGCTTTAAATTTCTTGTAAAAATGGAGAAAAATACACTTATAAAGGTGGAATAGATCCTATTTTCACGGTCCGTGAATTTAACTCAGAATTTTCGAAAATAGCAAAAAATTGAATTTTTTCGGCGTCTTCCTACAACTACAAAACTGGAGATAGAGATTTTCCCTTCAATTGAAATTTGTTGTTCATAAATAGTTCTTTCATTAAGATTATGTACATTTTTTGAAAATTTTAGTAGTTTTCTCGCAGTATGGCGTGCAATATTTTCAACTTTTAAAAATTACAAAAGCAAGATTTTCTCAAAAACAGCACCAATTTTTTCTGTACACTTTTGGTAGGGATTTTGCTAAATGCACTCTATAAGATGAAATAAATACCATATTGCTATATTATTTTGTTTTTCAAAAATTACAAAACCAATTTTTGACTTGTCTTAATTACATTGGCTGCAATTTGTTCAGATTACTGTATTTACGAGTACATGTGCTTTAAATAATGTCAGATAAAGTTTCTTGAAAACTCCACAGTTTTCTGTAAAAATGAGCTCAAAATTCCGCATTTTCTGAAAAATAGCATCAAATTTGTTCGTCAAACTTTAGTGCGGATAGTGCTAATTACACTGTTTAAAATTACATAAAGTTCATTTTGGGATATTCTTTTGTTTTTTCAAAACCTACACAATTTTTTAAATATCTCTCACACCGTTAACATGCACATTTCCAGAAATTTGTAATCACTGTTGAATTTTTGAGTTAAACTTCTTCAAATGACTTTAAGTAAAGTTTTTGGAAAACTCAAACATTCTCTGTGAAAAAGATTTCTAATTTCGCATTACAATAACGTTTAAACGCTATTTTTTGTAAACAGCTCCAAATTTTTCAATGAAAATCACCGTTTATGACAACGTTTTACTCTTCTTTAATATTCTTAAAGTAATATTTCAGTTCTACTATTAGGAAACCGAAAAATTGAGACAATGTAAAAAAAAACAAAACTTTGGGCGGCGATAGATGGCAGCTGGCAAGAGGATAGGGGAAGACCGTGAAGTCAGTCCACACCAAAGAAATTAGAAAACTTCACTATGAGAAAGCCTGTGCCATTCTGTAGCACTATTAATTTCATATTTTCTTACCACCAACTTCAAAAGCAAAAACCTTTTTTTGAAAAGAACAACAATAATATTCACTGTCCGAGAACCCTGGAACAGGCTTGAAAAAGTCTCAAAAGTTCCTCTCAAAATATAAATCATTGTGATTTTCTTCAGATTATTACTTTCTCGCTACCGCTTATGCGGTAGAGAGAAAGTTCTGTAATGCAG
Organism: Teleogryllus occipitalis; assembly: GCA_011170035.1. Classification (NCBI taxonomy): domain Eukaryota; kingdom Metazoa; phylum Arthropoda; class Insecta; order Orthoptera; family Gryllidae; genus Teleogryllus; species Teleogryllus occipitalis. The sequence continues at coordinate 49,921 of BLKR01001326.1, read as the reverse complement.
GGCGAAAGAACTACGAATCTTCGCTTGAAAACTAATTGCCAAGTCCTGATAACGAAATGTAAATAAATCCAGTTGCTAAATTTAGAAAATAAATCCTCTAACACGTGGTGCAGCCAGAATCCATGTTTTGTGGGTCCTTGATATCGAAAATTCGGTTGACGGTAAAAACTTCCTTCCGTCTGATATATGTGAATAACACTAGCCCCTAAACCATGTGTAGGATTTTTCCCAAATTGAAGAAAACCCTGTCGATTTGGTCTGAGTGGACGCTCTGCGATTTAGAAAAAGATTCATTGGTTTTGGGGGTATTTTACATGAAGTGCCAGGGACATTTTCAAATATTTCTCAAAAATGTCTCCAAAGTTTCTCTTTAAATTTCTTGTAACAGAGTGAAATACGATCATAAAGGTGGCATACGTCCGATTTTTACTGTTAACACTGAATTTTCGATAATTGCAAAAGTTTGAATTTTTCAGGGACTTCCTACAATTACGAAATTAAAAAATATAGGTTTTCCTTCAAATGAAATTTGTTTTCCTTAATTAGTTCTTTCATTGAGGTCATGTACATTTTGTGACTTGTCTCTCACGTCGATAATATTTGCATTAGTAGCTATTTGTTCACATTATTGCTTTTACGAGTTGCATTTACGAGACATTGCATAAGCAATAATACAAATTGCAGCGTATATATAATTCCATTTGTGAGTGGAGGAGCTACAAATGACTTCCAATGAAGTTTTTCAAAATATTTCTGAGAAAAAAGTTAAAATTTCGCATTTACAGCAACGCTTAAACACCATTTTCTTGAAAACGGCTCGAAAATTTTCAATACAAATTTCTTTTTAGGTCGAGATTTTACTCTTCTTTAATATTCTTAAAGTAATTTTTCGCTTCTACCATTAGGAAACATAAAAATTGAGAAAAGTTTGAAAAAAATTAACTTTGGGCAGTAATAGTTGGCACCTGTGAAGAGGATAGGGCAAGATTGTAAAGCTCACCTAGAACAAAGAAATTAGAGAACAAACTAGTACGAGAAAGTCTGTGCAATTCCATAGCACTAGTTTCGATTGCTGAGCTGTCATTAAAAAAATAAAAACAAGTCTTACCATTTCTCCGTCATTAAGTCACATTGACTTTAAATACACTTAAGAAAATAACTGCAATATTTCTGTGCATTTATTTTAGTATTTATTATAAATTTGTAATGAAAATTGTTTTGTTGTCCAAAAAACAATGAATTTTCTGTTATGATATTGGAAACGACATTATCATTAAAACAAGATTCGCGTTTATAATAACACAAAAGTGAAATTATTGTAATAACACTTAGTATAATAGAAAATATTCAGTTGAGATAATAGGTTCGTTTTTTCTCAGCGTACTCTTAGCATCAAACAAATATCATCCACTAGTTACATTATATCTTACATTATAATGGAAAAACACAATATATAATATAATAAATCGTTTTACACAACATCATTCGTATATTTTCACTTTCTCACTTTTTCAAAAATTGTAAACACGCAGTTTTTGATCTCTGACACCTATATTTTCACGCTAAACCTGCTGGATCACAGAAAAGTTAGTCAGTCGATGCCTCTTTTAAACCGTACGTTTCGTAGAGTAGACATATTTCTTATTTTTTTTAAGATCCGTTAAAGAAAATCGTATTTTACATGGACAACGCTTAAAATTTTCAGATTGTCGACTACACTTTCATATATTTCAGGAATGCTGGAAAAACCACATGATTTTTATCGCACCCCGGACCCACGAAACATTGTTTCGTGAGAAGCACCTATTTTTTGGCATTTGAAACATTTAAGAACGCTAGGAATTTATAATGGAAATAGTTTATTTAATCAAAGTATATGTTAATTCGAGTGTTATGGCTCGTGTTTCTCGGCACGAAACAGTTAAATTTCTAAGTAAATAACGTTTAAAAGCAATATAATTGAAAGATTATTTACGAGTATTAATACGGAATAATCACAGTAACACTGAGCGCGCGTTTTATGGTACTGAACTAAAGTTCATCAATTTATTAATGTATCGTATTAGCTCAGCTTCATAAAATTATTGTTCGCTTAATTATTATTAAATTTCTACTCAAAACAGAGAAAAAGTAAATTGTTTATGATACAAATTTGAAGATCCGCGAAATGAAATATTTAAAAAAACTTGTCCCAACATGGGGGGGGGGGGAAGTTGTTCCCCCTCCCCCCCTAAATCCCGCCTCTGGTCTCACGGGACCAGTGACGTAAGTTCAGTATAACCGAGGATTCACTACATCCGAGTTCAATATAGCCGGAGTCTCTTATATAGGCTGTATCCGCTGTATCTTATATAGGCTGTATCGAAAAAAGTAGGAGTCAGTGTTTTAGTGAAAAAAGTTAGTTTTCGATGCAAGAACAACATCAGCGCCAATAAAATCGTTTTCAAAATGGGTTTAGGGGTTCCACAAACCCCATAAACAGCACATTTTTCAGCATTGTCGCTACTTTTTAGAAAATAACGAATAAATATTGTTTAATATTATTTTTATCAACGAACTTTTTTTTTAATTTGTTGCGTCTCCACCTTGACGCAACGCGTCTCCAAGCCCCTTAAGGGGCGTTGAGCGCTTTAGCATAGGGTAACATAAAAGTAATAAATATTTACTACGGAAGCTACATCCCGAATTTAACTTATATGTGTGCTAATGCCAAGCTCTCACCCGTTTTCACCACGAAGAAACGCGGCAATTAATTCCACATTGTAGCAATTAATTACTACTAATATTTTTAAAAAAGTATATGACGTTAATGAAATCAATCATTTTCAATTTTCGAAAATTCGGAGTTATCAGTGAAAATACGACATATTCCATATTTATAAGTGTATTTTACTCTATTCTTACGGAAAATTTAAAGAAAAATTTGGAGCCATTTTTGACAAAATTTTGAAAATGTCCTAAAAGCTCCATGTAAAGTACCCCCAAAAATTAATGAATATCTGTCAAAATTGCTGAGTTTCGACTCAGGCCAGATCGACAGGGGTTTATTCAGTTTGGATAGGTGTTTCACACACACCAAACCAGGCGCTAGTGCACATACACCAGATACACAGACGGACGGACGTTTTGCCGTCAATCGATTTTTCGTTACCAGGACCCTCAAAACATGGTTTCTAGCTATACGACAGAGGATGTTTCTCTTGATTTAGAGGATTTTTCTCTTAATTAAAATACCATTTGTTATATCGTATTTAAAAAATGGCCATCGTAGAATCCATTTCCAATGGATCAATAAAATGGCCAATGTCATCGCAGATTCCATTTTATCGATCATTTCCAAAACATCGATGTTTTAAATATTGACATCAAAAACATGTAGGTTATGTATCGAAATATCTATGTATCTTTTGTGAGAGTGATAAATTGCATGTAGGAATTTTTTTCGTTTATTTTAAGTCGCATCAACAGCAGAGGTTATTAGCGACTCCATTAGTTACATAACTATTACAATGCTTATTGGTCTTTTGCTTCAATTATGATCTTACATATATAAATACATTTTTGAAACTTTTTAAATTATTACACTCGTTAAAGCAACAATTAATAGTTACAGCAGTATTCAGAAATATTGTTACAAAGGTACATTACAGAGATTCGAAATCGAAAAACAGTGAAGAATAGGTGTATGTACATAAGGACAGAAAACACATATCAATATATAAAGGTTAAATTAAATCTAGAATGTCTATTTTTTTACAGAAGTTTATTACCTTGAGTTGGAAAGAGTAGTTTGTTAAAAAATGGAGTTTAAATGTTTCGCGTCAAAATATTTGGGTCTTAAGGAATTATGTTCGGGACATTCCATGAGGATATGGTCAGTATTCAGAATTTTGTAGCAACAATCGCAATGGAATTGTTTTTTTATTGTGGATATATCTATGCGAAAATTTAGTGTGACCTGATCGAATACGCGAAAGAATGACCTGTTCCCGACGAGAAAACTTAGCATAGGTTTTAAGAGCAAAGAATTCAATCATTTACTTGTGGAATTCACTAGTTTTAAAATCGGTCCGTAGAGTTGACCACCTCTTCATTGAAGGACCAATGTGCTTCATATAGTCTTCAGTTGAACACATTTTATCATTTGTCTTCTCCTGTAGATCAATTATTAATGTCGGTGTGTGGACTTGCTAATCGGGGATCTGGCTTCTATTTCGCTAGTAATATGAATGACCACCGGCTCAATACATGCATCAGCATGTATGTATCAGCAGATTCATGCATCAGTGGTCTCTTTGCAGACTTCATGAAGTTTGGTGTGGATTAATGGAATATGTTAGTTGGAAGTATCTTTAATGCCATTCGGTGTGAATGTGGATACAATAATGGATTATTTGTTACTATTGGATTTAGCGAGGTCAATCGCCATAAGAACGCATAATTGTAGGCACTGTTATAACTGCTAAAAATTTTGAACTTAATATGTAAGATGTTCAAAAGATCTAGGATGAATAAACCCAGTCTATCCATTTCCGACGTGTCTTAGATGTATATAACGTGGTGATTTTGAAACTTGTTAAATATTTCTTGCAGACCAAGGTCCGCATCAGAAGCTGCCAGGTTGGAGTTGGGATAATCCTTGGGAAAATTATCAATAGTTAGATGCGATGTGACCCATGGGAGATATTTAGGAGTTATGTGTGTTCCCTCTATCAAACGTGGAATTTTATAGTCCCTGATGATGTCCATGGTATTTTCGTAGAAAGTTTTTGGATATGATTTCAGGTGAATAGTATGGCCTTTAATTAATGGGTTGATACATTAAGAATTATATTGTTGTTGGATGACGAGGTTTTGCTGAGATACTTGATGGTCAAGTAGTCCCTACGAAATTGAAGGTTAGGTTCCGAAGCTTCTATAAGGATGCTACCGGTTGGTGTAGTGTGGAAATAACCGGTACATAACCTGAGCCCTGTGTTATGTATTGGGTTCAATTTTTTGAGTAGTTTTTTGTTAGCTTTGTTATGTGGTATACATCCGTAGTCTATTTTACTGCGAATGATAGCTCTGTAGGTCAGGAGCAAGGTACGTTTGGCTGCTCCCCAGTTATTATGATTCAAACATTTTATTATGTTCATTATTCTCTTGCAATCAGTGATGAGCTCCCTAATATGATGATACCAGGAGTGTTTGCCATCGAATACAAGACCAAGAATTTTCGTTGAAAAAAAACCTCTTATCAATACATTGTCCATTTGCAGGAGTAAATTCCCCGATACCTTCCATCTAGATTTCAGTATGCATTCAGATTAAGCTGGGGAGATAATAAATCCTGAAGTTAATGACCAGTTATGGATTGAGTTCAAAGCTTTTTGAGTAGAGGGGAGTTCCTTTCCTTTACTGAGAATGATAATGTCATCTGCATACTTACGGATGATCTTGGGTGACTTAATTCCTTGCCCAAAACCCATAATTGATATTAAGGATAGAGTTACACTTAGGGTAGAATCTTGCGGGAGCCCATTTTCTAGCATGACTGTATCCGACAATTGATAATTGACTCGGACCTGAATACTCGATTACTTGTGAAATTCTTGATTAATTGAAGAATATTACCACCGATACCAATGTTCCTAAGAGCCCATATAATTCGGGGTATCTAGAACATGTCATAAGCCTTTTGAACGTCTAGGTTCACAACAATCACAGGTTTTCTGTTATGAATGGCTTCGGTAACGTAGGTGTCTACCCTCAGTAGATGTGAATATTTGGAGTACCCGGGCCTGAAACCATAATCCTCAATGATGATGTAGTGGTTTAAATACCATCTTAATCTTCTGTCAACAATCTTTTCAAGTATCTTACAGAGATTAAAAATTAGGGAAATTGGACATTGATGGGATTAGACCGTACTTTACCTGGTTTAGGGATCGGGAAAACAGCTGCCATTTTACAAGTATTAGGATAGATTTGACATGAGAACATATAGTTATACATCTTGAGCAGGAATTGTTTCCCTTCAGCAGGGAGATTTCTAATAAGGATATTGGATACTCCATCAAGTCCAGGTGCTGAGTTATTAGACGCATTAATTCTTTCATTCAATTTCTGTGTTTGTGACTGGTACGTTAAGAATGTCAGATCGTGGGTATAGACAATTGCCATAGTTGGCCGAACTAGAGTTGCTTTGAAAGGTCTTAGCTAGAGTTTTGGCAATAGTGGCAGAGTCATTTATGATATCACTAGCTGACCCGGCGAACTCTGTTCCGCCTTAACAGAGAACTCCGTTCCGCCCAAACATACAAAAACGCGTGAAAACGTGCGAAAACGCATGAAAACTTGCGAAAACCCTCGAAGAGGTGCGAAAACCCGCGAAATCACGCGAAAACGTGCAAAAACGTGCGTTCTCACACAGGAACGCTGTCGAACGGGATAAACAGTATCCTATGTCCGTCTCCTGGCTCTAAGCTTCCTGCTCACCAAATCGGTTCAGCCGTTCTTGAGTTATAAATAGTGTAACTAACACGACTATATACAGATATAACGGCGAACGAAAGGCGGCTATCATTATCGCCTTCTGTTATCAGTGCGGCGTTACAACTTACAACAGGCAACAATGACCGCTAACATGCGAAATCACGCGAAAACGTGCGAAAACGTGCAAAAACGTGCGTTCTCACACAGGAACGCTGTCGAACGGGATAAACAGTATCCTATGTCCGTCTCCTGGCTCTAAGCTTTCTGCTCACCAATTTTCAGCCAAATCGGTTCAGCCGTTCTTGAGTTATAAATAGTGTAACTAACACGACTTTCTTTTATATATATATATATATATATATATATATATATATATATATATATAGACTAGCTGACTCGGCGAACTCTGTTCCGCCTTAACAGCCGGTCCCATCTTTTTCTCGCGTCGCACTCACTGTGAGAAACTGTACTATCCTTGTTGCACTCGTGATAATAAAGCAATTGCAGATTTGCGTTTTTCTCTCAAACAAAGAAAAATTTCAAAAAAAGCTCTGATATTAAATAGATAATTAAAAATCTTTTACGTAGCAGAGCGTTTTTTTTAATTGATTTTTGTTTAAGAGAGAAATACAAAGCTGTAATCATAGGGACCGGCTGTTAAAGGCAATAAATAAGCAGATTTTGGAATTTATTAAGTTAAATTGTTTATTAGAAAATACAAATAAAAAATTAAGTAGATTAATTATTCATTATTGTTCCTGTATTTTGGTGCATAGGTTGCACTCTTCAGTTAAGTACCTTGTGATACACGACATTTTTTGTTTTATTATCAGGCGCAAAAACAAACAACGCAGATGATCTTCCGACCAGTGAACATGCCACATATAATTGACCATGGGAAAAACATGGATATTCTAGATTCAAACCATAATTTTTCAAGGATTGGCCTTGTGATTTGTTGATGGTCATGGCGAATGCAAGATGGATCGGAAATTGAAGCCTTTTAAATTGAAACATCATATCTCTATCATTATCGCCGTCTGTTATCAGTGCGGCGATACAACAATGGGTTACAACAGGCAACAATGACCGCTAACATGCAAAATCACGCGAAAACGTGCGAAAACGTGCAAAAACGTGCGTTCTCACACAGGAAGGCTGTCGAACGGGATAAACAGTATCCTATGTCCGTCTCCTGGCTCAAAGCTTCCTGCTCACCAATTTTCAGCCAAATCGGTACAGCCGTTCGTGAGTTATAAATAGTGTAACTAACACGACTTTCTTTTATATATATAGATTATGAGATTGCAAATATTGAATGTCGTTGGAAACGTTGTAGCCAATGGTCTTAATTTTCTTCCAAGACTCTGACAAGTTATGTAAATTGATCGACTATACGCAGTCCATGATTGTTTTTTAGATTCTTTAACAATCCTAGCGAGGGCTCTGGTTCTCTTATAAGCAATCTTATTATCCTCGGAAACTTTCTTTTGAAACCTATTAAAGGCATGTTTTGCTGCTTTAATGGTATCCTCGCATTCGTTGTTCCACCAAGGAACTCTCTTGTTGTGGCATATAATTTGATAATTTGCAATAGCTTGGTAAGCAACTTCCATAATAATATTATTAAAGTCCTGGACCGCATGATTGAAATCAGAAACATCCTCGAGCCGAAAGTAGGTCAGGGCCAAACTGATAATTTCTTGAAACAAGGACCAGTTCGCTGTGTTAAAGTTCAGTCTGTCAATGGGCGGGAAAGAATTGTTATTGAAGCTAGGGTGTCGATGTCGATAATAATCGCAAAATGATTATACGGGTATTAAAGTACATTCTAGGTGCATTTTTGCCCAAAAGGAGTCGAAGCAATGGACAGATCAATGACAAGTTTGCCATTGCTAAGATTGATATGGGTGGGCTCACCCGTGTTAATAGTGACCAAATTAGAATCTTCCACAAAAGTTTCTGGCAATATATCCCTTTTGTCGGTCTTATACTCCATTACCATTCAAATCAATATGCCCCATACTACATGATTCAAATCACATGTTATCAGTGATGGTTTAGGAAGTTGTTCAAGGTTATCACTAAGTTCCGAGTATTCGAGATCGTGACTGTTGGGAACGTATAAATTACAAATATGCAAATATATAGGTGAGGTAATTTTTACAGCAACAGCCTCCAAGTCTGACTTGATCTGAATATTCTCTGTGAGAATAGTACTGATGATTACTAAAATTGGCGGAATAATTAAATTTGAAATGAGTTTCTTGCAGACATATTATGTCCTGATTAATATTGTTGTACAGTAATTGTAGATATCCATTGAGATTCTATTGAACAATTTTCATAATTTTAGTTTCAATTTATTGGTAAAGATATCAGTGATTACTGTCTGACAGATTTTATACAAAGATTATTATGTGTTGTCCGTACTAGATTCAGTCTCAGAGAGTCTGAATCAGGTAACTGTTTCAGCAGCTTCTTTACAAGTCTAGTGAATCTACCTTCGAGGCTTCTGTCTGTTAATACCTTGCAAGTACCCTCGAGCATATTAATAATTGCTGGAATGTCATTAAAATAAACTTTAACTATAGCAATCGGAACACCTGGCCCCAAGTCATTTTCAAATAATAATTGAAACTGTTTGTATATTAAGGGAAAAGAACTTGGATTGTTGTCAATGAGAGCTTTTGTTGGACTGATCATATCTTCCATATTTTTTCCAGGATTGTTCCATTGTTGGTCTGATTCAACTATGTTTGTTTTTCTTCTTTTTCTTTTTTGGTTGTTTCAAGTTGTTTTCTTAATTTTCATTATCAGCATTAGAGTGAATTGATCCAGATAAGGAAGAAAATTCAGTTGGTAAGGTCTTTTATGAGGAGGGATGCTCATGGGGTCGTTTGAGGGGGGAAGATAGGCAATTTCTGAGTTTGGTCTGTACAGTTTGTATCTTTGTTCAAGGGAGGCTTGGGGCAGGGTGATGAATCTGATGAGCAGCTTATCTTGTTCAAGGGAGGGATGCTATCACAATCCATATGAGGTGAGATAAAAGTTTGTACTATTGAATGATCTAAGGAGCAATTTTCTTTTGAGGTGCTATCATTACGTTCTGAACCATTATTTATAACTGGGCTAGAATTGTCATCTTTGTTTGGAAATTGACTAGCAATATACATTTAACGCAAGTGATGTTATCAGTAGAAAAATATAATCTACAAGATCGTCTTGATACTGAATTAACATATATGGAGGTAATTTCAGGGTGAGTTAACACCTGCCTTCTATGACTCAAAATATGAGACAAATGATGATCAGTCTTACCATCTCTTATAAAAGTAATATTGGATGATGTTTGAATATTATGTTGGTTGAGAGCTTTTTTGATGTCTTCATGTGGGATCGCATGGCTAACATTGGATATTATAACTCTGATGTGTTTACTAAGGGTCTGACACTTACTTCAATGTCATTAATAATGAGAGACGGGTTTACCTGTAATATAGTCAGCAAGTTTCTTTGAGCTTAAGTATACATAGATCCTGTTGTTATCACTTCCTAGTATAATGTTAGTTTACTCAAATAGCCCTTCAGTGTTAACACTTCTTTCGCCTCGATTGATTGATTGATTGATTTTTTCGTGTTTCCGGGCGCGTCAACTGCTTCGGTCATTAGTCCCGTTAGTGTAATGCATGCTTTTTTTTCTCGGGAGATGGCGGTGATGTTCCCCCGCTGGATGGCGAGATCCGGCGCCGACCTACCGTCGGCTAGTGGGGTTTCCCCCTAACCAGGACTCTCCCACCAGCGGGCCACCGCCCCAGCCGGGACAAGTTCTAAGCTCCCGACCGGTCTCCCGGAATATGTAGTGGTGTAGTGCATGTTAGCGTGTAAGGGGAGAGGATAGGACAAGAAAGAGGAAGGAAAGATCGCGCGCGGTCCGTGGCCCATTTGGTAGGGTTCTGCTCCGGCATTCACCTGGTCGGTGAATGATTGATCGGTGAAACCACAGAAAACTACCGATCAGAGCAGCCGGCCGCTAGAATTCTCCTCCAGACAGCGACTGAATTCGACCTAGCAGAAAAGCTAGTGTCGAAAATCCTGCCGCTGTCAGGACTCGAACCTAGGACCTCCCGGTCAGAGGCGCTGCAATGACATCAGTTGATGCACTGACTACCGCTCCCGGTCTTTCGCCTCGATTATTGCTTGGTCATTGATCGGGAAGACATCAGTAGTAGCACCTCTAGCGTAATATTTCGTTTGTGCATTATGAGCAGTTGAGATTAAGTTGGTGCAGTTCTTTACGGTGGTCATGGATTCGGCTAGTACCGCCCGCAGATACAGCAGGCACACGATGTCACTGTTTCATGAGATGTCACTTATATGATACTTGATATGTGAATTATAGTCACCGGAAGAAATAAGTACTTAACAACGCACACGCGAGCAGGGCAAACGATGTTGTCGGTACTACGCGTAGATGTCGAATCCATAAACTTTATTGAAAACCAAGGAACTTTTTATTTTCTAAATATTTTGGGTTTCACGGTTGTGTCAAAGAATCCCCTGTCACACTACTTTGTACATGGTGGCGGAGGGGGAACTGGTGGGTCGATAGCAGCTGGGATGCACAACGGAATAATCGCCCTGTACCCCTGAATTTGGGTGAAGAATTGATTCGGAAAAAAATAAGACATTTCAAATAAGTTAGGGAATGAAATGTGCTTTTCTTCAACTTCATTTCAAATTCAAGAATGGAATTTAATAATACTGTGAGTATTCTATCAAAGTAAATCAGAATACAAAACGATCCTTATAAATCATTTATTTCATTTGCGTTTCATTCTACAATTACTAACCTTACAAAGATAAAACAAAATATTTCCATAAACGGTTCGAATTGTGAGTAACACATACAAGTTATTCAACATTGGCAACAACAATCAAGAGAAATAAGCACCTCGTACTTGTCGTAGGCAAACTCTTTTCCGTCGAATGGAATGTAACACTTGCGGTGACTGCCGTGGACCTGTCAACATACAAAACAACTTTTACAGATTGCTCCTCCCAGCCATAGAAACCAATCATAACAGACGTAACTAAACGATGCATTGGAATTGCCCTTCAATTCTCTGATATTAGGACGCTTATTGCAGTTTCGCACACGCCATGCTGCTGCGGTTGGGCCAGGCCGTTGCAACGGCCGTGTGCTCACCTTGCCGGGCGTGAGCGCGCCGTCGTGCATGACGCGGCCCACGTACAGCTTCTCCCCGTCGCACGTGTGGCCAGCCTCCACGGCCTTCGGGGGCACTCGGCCTTCGCTGCACTGCTGCCACGCCACCGCTCCCCGGCCCGCTAGCACCTGCGCAGGCGCACCCCGCCCAGTCAGCGCTTCGCCTCCATTGGTCCTTTACCCACTTTTTCACTCGCACCTCGGGTGCTGCTCTCACCTCGTACGTGAACTTGGAGTGCTCCTTGCCGCCGTACGACACGAACACGCCACCCTTGTTCGGCACCACTTTGCCGGGCAGCAGGTCCTGCTCGTGGCACGCCCGCGCCACGTACATATTGTCTCCGTTCTTGTCCAGCCCCGCCCACACGGCGCCACACGGGATCTTCCCGTTCTCAGCACTTTGCCCTGGAAACAGAGGATGGGACGTTCTTGTTCTAAGAGGAAAGATCTTACATATTGATATGGAAAATTCATTTTCAGATGCGATAAGTGGATACAAGTATATTGGGGAGGAAATTTCATAACGCATATTTGATTTTACGTCATTTGTTGTTATTCCTCCTAGCAAGATGTATCTGCTCACAGCTTTGTTGCGCAGATCCTGTACTGAACTAGAAGCGCGACTACAATTTTCGAGTTATAAAGTGTGACACAACAGCAGAAAATTTTGAAGAACATTTCATGAAGAAAAAAGATAAACTAGATATATAAGCTGTAGGAGAGTGTCGAAAAATGTAAACTTTGGCAATTTTCGAAATTTCCGAATATTTAATGAAAATAGATTTGCGCTACTTTTTGCAGACTTCGCACTATTCGAGCAAAATTGTTTAAAAAATTAGATCCAGTTTTGAGAAAATATTGAAAACTTCCTAGGGACTCAGAGTGAAGACTCCCCAACAATGAATAGATCGGTTTTGATTGTTTCACGTTTCATTTCAGTAATCCAAAAGATTTACATTTTTGTTGAAAAATCATCTCTTTTTTCCGGCTTCCATATCTACGAGTATTACTATGCTCTACGCAGAAAGAACGGAAAAGAAACGCTCAGAGAATAGCAAAACGTATTTGATATATACTTACAACAAACCATTTTCAATAGGATTGGTGTGTGAAATGAACGTCGATGAGCAAATCGAGAACTGTAATTACAGGCGATATGTACCCGCTTTTATAAGACTGCGTACATTTTTCCAGGATTAATTTTATTGGTTGAAATTGTGCTTTTTCCTCATGCAATTAGATTTCGTTCCCGAAAGAAGTACTTAACTTCAAGTTCCAAATAAATGATAATGTCAGGGATATTGAGAAATAAAGTCTCGTCATTTATCTGTAAGTAGAGCAGTGAACTCTATAAAGAAGTCAGACTGGAATCTCGCCTTGTAATTATAATTGTCAGAAGAGATGACACTGAGAAACAAATAGAAACGTTTTGTTTTGTCGATGGAGGAAATAGATGTTTAATACTAAAACGCACATACTTATTTCAATATTGAAATCGAAATGCATAATCATATCATCTGAATTTTGTATGGAAAACATACTAAACATTTGATTTCGTAAATGACACTTTTAAGGTAGGGAAGTCGTTTCCTTATTTGCTAACGGCCTTCACAAAAAATATCATTCGAAAAGATGCGATAAATTTCGTTCTTCGAGACATTCGTCTTGATATCCTGTATGTCAGACGCTTTACAAAGTCATTAAAAAAACAATGTAGCGGACAGCAGTCTTCACTTTGTTGATTTATTGTTCATTACTCATTATTATATTTTTAGATATTAAAAAGCAATGTGGCAATGTGGTATTGGAATCACCTCAAGCAGGCGATCTCGCATTTTCGGTCATAAATTCTGCATATAAGTTTCCTTCGAGATGAAATTCGCACGCACGTCAACATGAAATGTCGTTTCAAAGATTGTTAAGGATACTGCAGATAGAGAGGAGACGATACACCCTAAATCGTACACAACATCGGGGGTAACTGGATGGATACGATGGATGATGGCGGATGGTTTGATGTGTCACGCTTAATTATGTCCGATTAAAGATTTCGATTTGAAACTTGGCAAACACGATAGAAGTAAAATTTAGTGTTGTCGTTGCGAGGATAGTTAAGATACTTTAGTTTTGTAAGGTACTTTACAGAGAGTCCCTGTGGCATTTTTCAAATTTTTCTAATTCTTTTTATTTACTTGAAAGTGTCGCGGATTGAAACCAATAACGAATGACCAACCGTTCATTTACATATAGGGATTCTTAAATCTACGTTAAAGTACTATTCACATATACACTCAATAGTTCCCGATATATTTCAATGAGATAAAATGTCATGATACACTTTTTGCGTTGTCACACTAGTGTAAATGGCTTAGTTCTTTTTATCCTTCTTCACGGTTTTTGTTGTCCAGAAGTTGAATGTCATCTACATTGCAATATTCGTGCAGTCGCATTTCATGTTTGTAAGCGTATCTCCTGATTTCATTTGGGGCTTAAGGAATCCCAAAATCACGATGTAGGTCTTTATTTCTAATGTACCTCAGCGCATTTACCATGCTTCGTAGTACATTATTTTGAAAGGTCAGGATATGTTTTATATTGCTTTCTTTTGCAACCTCCAAAGCTGCTTTCCATAGAGCCAAATCGGTTTTAAGATTTTGTTGTAAATTGACATTTAGTTTTATATGAACAGCAGAGAAGTTCGACCTAGCGGTCAACACAATTAAGTATATTTGATAGTTACTTCATTCTTTTCTTTTTGACATGTACCTTCCACCGCAGTTTCACATTTGGTGACTTACCAAAGTATTTGGCAGTGTTTGCAAAAGATATTTGAACTCCAAAATGGGAGGAGGGGAACTTAGATTCTCTTGATCGTGAAATTCATGTGAACAGATTTTGATTCATTCAGTTTGATTTTTCACTTTCTCGTACAATAGTGAATCTTGTCGCAGGCAGTTTGAAGTCTGTTTGTGCTTTATTGTTCATCTGAATATATATATATATATATATATATATATATATATATATATATATATATATATAATTCATATATATCCAATATCCATCAATATATCATATCCATCATCCTGTAGCCACAATTACATTTTCAGGTTGTGAGATGTCACTTGTGTACTTCCCTGCGGTACGGCTGCTCTTATCTCTTTCAACTCAGATATACTTCGTCTCTTCTGACCCAGAGTAATCTCTGAGATATATATGGTACAAACATTTCTACATATTGTCTAGGTTCATTGTTTATTTAGTTTCAAAACCAACCCCTGATGCCAGCCAGACCTTATCAAAAGTCTGGACAACATCAAGGAAAATAGTTGAAAGGACTAGTTTCCATCCAATGCTTTCTCTATTGTACTTTAGATTCTATGTACTTGGTCTGTTATAGAATGTTTCTGGGAGAAGCTTTACTGATAGTTGGGTATCAATTTTTTTCTTCTTATTAAAGGTCTTTGCCTTTTTGACAGCAAATTCTCGAAGTGCAAGGATATTGGTCTATAATATCTATTCTCCTTCAACTGTTTACCTGTTTTGGGTTAATGATAACTTCTATATGCTAGGAACGTGTTGACGTCTTAAGACTGTATTGATTAGACACAGTAACATAACTATCCTTTTATTTGGAAACTGTTTCAAAATCTCATTCTTAGTAATATTAAAACATGATGCCTTTTACTTTCTCGCCCTTACGTATGTAAGAAGAGAAAATATTGCAACCGTGCGCCAAGAAACGGCGCATTTTCGGCAGAAAAGCTCTTATTGTTGGGCCTTGGTAACGAAGAAATTGATCAATCATGTTCCTATATATAGTAAACTAGCAAAATACCCGGCGTTGCCCGGGTTTTCTTCATATTCAATCCTTACAAATGAGGGAAAAGATCAATTTTATATAAACTACGGTGTTTAAGATTAGTATTTTTAACGTAATTGGTTCAATTTTTAATAAAATACTATATTTTTTCATTTTATTTTACAATACATTGCTATTATATGAAATTTTTGTTATCTTATGAACCGCTACTGGCCTCTAGCGAATAAATTAGGTACCAGTTTTGCTGCAACTCTACTGGACTCTGGCGGAATATATTAGGAACACGTGCTCTAAGCGAGAGGCGAAACATGGTTGCGGTGCGTCTACAAACATATTATTTAAATTATTTATTTTACGCATTTGAGTTGTGTTAGTCTTTGCCAAACTTTGCAAGGACACTGCGACAATCCTGAAGAAGAGCCTGTAAAAATTTCATATCTATTCATACGCTACATTTTGTGGTACCGATGTCGGTTACACGTCGTTGAATTCACTTGCCAAAAAATATCAGGACACAATATTAAAATAAAAAAACACACGAATCACAAATAACAGATTTTGCACCTACTGCTACTACTAGCTTTTTTGTGCCTAGCATTAATGAAATTTTTTCTTAATTAGTTATTGTTAGTGAGAACATTGTGGTCGGGCCCAACCATTCTCAGTATATCCAAGTCAATTTGAATTGAAGTGGATGCTACTTTCAACATATCATGAAGATGGTTGTCTGTCTGTTGCGGTGTATAGATTTTCCACCATTTCATTGTAAAAGTGCTCTCACAAAATATAAGTGCTTCCAAACATGGAAGCTATTTTTCTTCTGAAATCTTCTTGTTTGGAATATTTTTCTCCTAGCATCAGTCCCCCAGTTTCTAATCTCGACTGAAAAAATTGATCTCTTCGCAAATCACAGTGTTTTAACTGTATGTTTTCGTCCTGCGGTGAAATATCACTGGCCATTGGATTGTTTCAAAGGAGGAGATATGGCCGCATTTCATTGAAATCCAAACATCGTTCACTGAATGACTCCAAAAGGATATCTAAAGGTGAAATACATAAGCTGTAATCACTGACTGAGTTATCTTCTTGATTTCGTTGCATGAGGGAAAATGAATTGGATTGTGTTTTCCGAAGGAGGATTTGAACATTTTCAGTCGACTTACAAAACAGTCTAAATTACTCCAACTCAGGTATTTGTGGACAGAAAATACAAGCAAACACACCAAACACAGAGGTTTGTTGTCCTTGCTATTTGCAAAAAGATATTCGGTTTCCCTTTTGTTCTGAAACGCCCTGTTTTCTTCAAACACTTACTGTTTTTTACTCATTGTGAAATAAAGTGACTCACTTGTGAACAAAACAAAGCAATTAATCACTGACAGTTTGACAGGATGTGTTATCTCACTGGAGGGAGACGCGCAAAGTGAGCAGCGCAGACGCGTCGCCGACTAAACATAAGATGGTGTACTATTCTAAGATTTATACATTGCTGGGTCTCCGTCTGTCTGTCCGTCCGTTTGTGAACAATACTAGCGCCCAAACTATGCGTAGGATTTTTTTCAAATTGAAGAAAGCCCTGTTCATCTGGCTCTAGTTGAAGCTTTCACATTTTGAAAAACACTTGGGAGTACTTTACATGAAGTCCTTGAGACATTTTCGAAATTTTCTCAAAAACGCGTCCAATTTTTTTATTTCTTGTAGGAATGGAGTAAAATGAGGTTATAAAAGTGGCCATAGATCCGATTTTCAGGATTCACTTTGAATTTTCGATAATTGTAAAAGTTTGATTTTTTTCGGCGACTTGAAGACAGATTTTTCTTCAAATGAAATTTCTTGTTCTTAATTAGTTCTTTCATTAAAATCCTGTACATTTGTATAGAAAATTTAGTAGTTTTCGCGCAGTACTGCGTGCAATTTGTGCCTTTTTAAAAAATTTCAAACACAAGACTTACTCAAAAATCGCTCGAAAATTTTTCTTTAAACTTTTGGTAGGGATAGTGCTAAATGCACTCTATAAGATGATATAAACGTCGCATTGCATTATTCTTTTGTTCTTGTTCCTTTGTTCGCATTTTCAAAAACGCTCAAATGCCATTTTCTAAAAAATGACTCCAGTTTTTTCTTCAAACTCTTGCAACGTGCCAATTGCACTGCTTCATATGAAGTGAAGTTCAATTTGGTGTATATTTTTCTTTTTTCAAAAATTACATATGTGTAATTTTTTTAAAGATCTCTTACGTCGTTAATATGCACATTTTCAGCAATTTGTAGACACTATTGTATTTGCGAGTAAATGTCCTTCAAATAACCTGAAATGAAGTTTTTTTGAAAACTCAATTTTTTTGTGAAAAAATGCTTCAAATTTCGTATTTACAGAATGCCATTTTCATAAAAACGGCTCTAAATGTTTCAATGAAAATTGCTATTTAGGACTAAATTTTAACCTTATTTAATGTTCTTAAAGTAATATTTCGGTTCTACGATTAGGAACCGGAAATGTTGATAAAGTTTTAAAAAAATGTACTTTGCGCCGCAATAGATGCAAGCCAGTCCACACCAAGGAAATTAGAAACCTTTACTACGAGAAAGTCTGTGCCATTCTTAACAACCACTACTTTAATTTAACAAGGTGGGAAACTGCTATTCATTGGACTCTTCAAATATCTGGCAGCCGCGTGAATGGTTTGACCTGAAATAATAGTACCGTTTATTAACTGTATAATGAAAGATGTAATTTCATTTTTTCTTATAGCAGGTTTTATTCATTTACTATTATAATGTCATATATAAATAAGTTCAATAAGCAAGGGAGCCCAGAAAATAGCAGCCTTCTCCCCTCCGTTTCAGGTTACACAAACCCACGTCAGTGCTTTAAAAGCAAATCGTACATCGTTAAAACACACTAAGAGTTCAGCAGAATCATAACTAAGAAATATATTCTGACAGTGACTTCGAACTCCGTTTGGATATCAAGCTCAAAAAGCGAAGTCACGACTGGTGTTAATTGCCCCAGCGGCTAAAAATGAGACGCTAATGTGACTTGAGTGAATGGAAAGGCTGTTCACTGTACACTGTGTTCACTGTTGGGTTCTTCATGTAGAAAAAAGTCTAATGTTTAAATGGATAAACAGGACAATTACACTGAAAGAATCAATGTGAGCTCAACAGTTATTCGTCTAAAGTTCAGACATAGAAATATTATTCATCAAATAGGAAATAATACTAAGGGGAGAAAGTGTCATTTATTTTATTTTGTCAGTATAGAAACAGAAACATTTAATTATAATAAGAATGTAAAATATCGCTTTTAAAGACTTCCGTCCTCTACGAATTTAACTGTACTGAACAACTACTAAAAAAATTACTAACTGTACTTGGGCCCAATCGTATTCAGAATATCAAAGTCTTTTGGAGTTATTAGAAGAGAAGTGAATATTTTCTTCCGAAATTTTAGCACAATATCTAACATGGATATTATAAGAAAGGAACTGGGGCGTAGCGTCAATGGATGCGAGTGATGTATTACATACCCTGTCAGAATCCCAGATTCATTTTTTTTGTAATCACTTGTAAATTGTTCTGTCTTGCATTCGGTTACACGATGTGACATTTGAATTGGCGCCAAGCTTCTTAGCTACGCGTATGAATTCCACGGTCTGGTTGCTTCTTTACTGCACTGAAGCAAAGTTGCGGGCAACTCCCACGCCGTGCGCATGATGTAGTGAGATGTAGTGCGTTTATGTACATCTCCGGGGTATCTAACGTGCTCCAGCTATAGTCATGGTGTAAGAAAAAAGGTGAGGCAATGCGCAGATGCGGACCACGCCCCCTTTACGAGTGACGTCATCATGGAGATTCCGAAGCCCGCGAAAGTCACGTCGGCAACGGACAGAGGCAGTGGTGGCTGGTGTCCAAAGAGACTGGAGGTTGCACCTCAGTTGGTTAGGTTACAATTTTCGCGGGCGGGCTGTCAAGGTATTAAAAAAAATGTGTTGCTCCAGTGTTCACACGTACGAGTGATCTGCATGGGATAACTGGGAAAGTGGCACATATTTCTTTTTAAATGTGTGGTTCTACAGGAATCGGATTTTGATTTTCTTGTTTTCTGTATTTAGTTAACATTTGTTGAATTTCTCCTGAAAGAGTAGTAATTGTGGATCTTCTTTGCAATTGTTGGAGAAACAAACCATGGAGTCATTAGCATTTTAGAGATCGTGTTCATTAATATTGAGAACTATATAGTGCAGAGAGAATATTTCCTTACTGTAGAGTAAGTTAGCAATGCAATAAATTCACACTGAACATTAAATTCACCAAGAATACTGTATAAATGATCTCAGGAATAGCAGAGAATAGCACGTAATATCGGCAGAATACTGAAGAAAAGGTCTAAGTTGCTTCTGACCTTCTTTACCAAGAAACAAAATTGTCCAATCTCAACACTATCAGTGCATTCGCGCACTTGTACAGAGTAGTGACTGAAATAAAAGGCATGTTGGAAGCTCTGCCGGTCGAGTCAGCATGAACTTAATTTTTATGAATTACTTTCTTAAATTGTGTAAATAGTAGTGAATTCCTAAACTAATAAGATTCATTAGTTGACAAAAAAATTGTGTAAAGTATCATTGTGAACGCAATAATTATGAAGATTAGTCCTAAGGAAAATTCAAACGTAATACTTGTAATAAAGTACAGTTTCGAACATATAAGGAAACATCCTGAACAAGGGTATTTTCTAAAAATTAATGCTTCACAGCATTATTGCTAAGGTAATGAAAGTTATTAAATGACATCCAGATAAATAAATTCAACTTAGGAAAACACATTATTGGCCCTGTCTGCAACAATTATGAATTAGTATAAGTATAAACTGAATTTTAGATTCTAGATGATAGATATAGTGCGCTGTTTCAAGAGAGGTTTGAACACGACAGATGAAATAGTAGAAGTAAATAGTCTAAAATATAATTTAATATTATTTGTCCTAATCGTTACAACTAATGCGAGAAAATATGTGCCATCTTGTAGTACCACTAGTTTAAACAGAATTTTGGAGTCACGAGATAAGGCAGAAGGAACTAAGAAGTGAGAAAACTCAGAGAAAAATAGGTTTTATTACATTTTGCATGTTTTCGTTTTATATTTGCGTTTATTGTTACCTTATTACATTGTAACGTTCAATGTTACATTCAGCATTGAAATAAAAATGATTCCTTGAATGTTTTTTTTTCTGCAGGTACTTTTTTCGCTATTCAAAAGATTATAATAATATCGTCCTAAACCATCATTAAGTTAATTTATATTGGGCAAAAATGTTCATCCAGTGATGGCTATTTTTAGCAGTGTAGAGGAAAATAATATCTGATGAGCACCAACCTCAATTAACATCTTGTTCATTTGCAAAGGTTATCTGCTTAGAGGGAAAAACAACTCAATCATTTCACACATCGTAGCAACTCAAATCTGGCGTCTGGCCAGGCCCACGCATTTATCAACAATAGGTCAAGATCTCTCTCGTCGTAAATCAATTACTAAATAAATTCGCGTAGAATATCACAGGAACTTACAAGAAAACTTAATTTATAACTTAAGATAATGTTTTCATCAGGAAAGTAAAATAATGGCACACGAAATGAAAGAAATAAGTAAATACACGTGACAAGAGTTTCCTTTTTATTTAACTTCAAATGTGTGTCATTTACATTTTATTAAGTCAGTAATAATATTATCTTTTTTCTCCTTCATTTGAAATATTTTACAATGTTCATTTAATTTTCAAAGAGAGCCATTGTGTTCATAGGAGGGATTGAGTGAACTGTGTATTTAATGAGTGATTGTTAAAGGGAGGAAAAGTCTCCAAAATAGAATTTTGAGATAATTTCAGATAACTTTTAACACACGTGTTAATAACATTATTTTCCAAAAAAGTTTCTGATTACATGCAAAATCTTCTCCTCCCCAAGCCTCATTTCTAGAATGTTTATTATTGAAGATAAGTTACCGAAAATGTGATCCCTCACTAAAAGTTACCGAAAATGTTATCCCTCACTAAAACTGGGCTGACACACACAAGGCAGTCAAACAGTTTTTCCGTGTCGAAAAAGGCTTGTCTTTTCATTATGATTATTTTTTCCTTCTAGGTCACTCGTCGGGAAAAAACACGAAGTTCAGTGTTATAAAACGGCAAATTCAAAGACAATCTTATTTACTCAGGAATATCTGCAGTATCATTTGTAATGGTTTCGATGCGGTTCACAAAACTGACAATAGTTGAGAGTGACGTGATATTTGATTTTAAAAACTTCTGGTCACTGAACTCACTTGAGACCAAGAATGTTTCTCATTCAGAAAGAGAACATTCAACAAACGCACGTTACGAGTTTTTACTTCCTCGCAACTCTGTATAGAGAAAGTATTGCAATGCTGCGGGAAAAAAACGGCGAATTTTTAAAATTTTCAAGCCGTGCCCTGGTAACACAAAAAAAATTGTTAAATCATGTCCTGATACATAGTAAATTATTTCCTCTAACACGTGTAGTCATAATGTTTTGTAAATCTTTGATACCGAAAAATCGATTGAGGGCAAAATGTCTGTCTGTCCGTCCGTCCGTCTGTTTGTAATCAACGTCAGTGACTAAACCGTTCAGCTGATTTTCTTCAAAATTGATATTCCCCAATTGATCAGGCTGATGTCGAGGGCTATGAATTTGAAACCGTTATTTTAATTGGGGGGGGGGGGTACTTTACAAGAATCCCCTGCGACATTTTCAAAATTAAAAATAAAGCCACCATTAAAAAAAAAAAAATTGTGTTGTCGGAAAGCGTAAAAGTCGCTTAAGAGAACAGCGCAGGTCTCATTTTCATTAAAACCACTGATATTTCGAATATTGCTAAAGTTCAGTATTTTTCGGCGTATTCCTACAACTCCAATTATGAAGATAAAGATTTTTTCCCTTAATGAAAACTGTTCCTTAACCCTTCGTTTGGCACGCATGGATCTTGCAGACCCATTGCATTTTAAGGACTCAGTAGCTCGCTGAGCCGTAGGTGTAAGATTATGACATCTGATGACACCCTGTGTATTTTTCGGCCCCTTCCCACAACTAAAACATTGAAAAAGATTTTTACTTCTTCAATGCTATACTACGTATATCCGGAGTAATATACGAAGTATATAAAAAATTATGTAATGCTACAGAAAATCGATTTCGAGATTTCAACGGAAATACACGTTTTGGAGTCCCCTGATATCGAAAAAGGTTTTTTTTCAAAACGTCCGTCCGTCTGTCTACCTCTCTGTCTGTCCGTCAGTCTGTGAACACTGTTAGCGCCCAAACCACACGTACGATCTTTTTTGAAATTGAAGAAATCCCTCTGCATCTGACTCTAATTGAAGCTTTGAAATTTTGAAAGATATTCTTTAAAATTTCGGGGTATTTTACATGAATCCCCCGAACATTTTCAAATTTTCTCAAAGACGACTCCAATTTTTTCTTTAAATTCGTCATATTATGACGTAAAGTCCACTTTGGTGTATTCTTTTGTTTATTAAAAAAATATACAAATGTATTTTTTTTAATATCTCTTTAATATATTAATTACAGTTAATATATACATTTCCATCGATTTGTATACAGTATTACATTTGTGAGTGAAAGTGCTTCAAATGACTTCAAATGAAGTTTCTCGAAAATTCAATAGATTCCTGTGAAAAAGAGCTTTAAATTTCGCCTTTACAGTAACGCTCAATCGCCATTTTCTTAAAAAACGCTTCAAATTTTTCAATGAAAATTTTTATTTTGGACGAGGATTAACTCTTCTTTAATATTCTTGAAGTCATTTTTCGGTTCTACAATTAAGAAACCCAAAAGTTGAGAAAATGTGAAGAAAATGTACTTTCGATGACGATAGATGCCAGCTGGCCAGAGAATGAAGCAAGACCTTAAAGCCAGTTCACACCAAGGAAATTATAAAAATTTGTTACGAAAAGTCTGTGCCATTCTGTAGCACCTCTAGTTACATTCTCGTACACGTACATATATACGGAGTAATATTCGTAGTACAGAGAAAGTTATGTAATGCAGCGCGAAAAAAACGGCGGATTTTCGGCACAAAGTATTCATTACCGGGTACTGACAACAAAAAAGTGGATAAATCCAGTTGCAAAATTAAGAAAAAAATCCTCTAACATGTGGTGTAACCAGAATCCTGTTTTGTGAGTTCTTGATGCCTAAAAACCAATTGAAAGAAACCGTCCGTCCGTCTGTGAACACAGCTAGGCTTAACCAATGCGAACGATCTTTTCCAAATTGAAGAAACTCCTGTGCTTCTGGCTCTAAGTGAAGCTTTGATATTTTGAAAAACATTCTTTAAAATTTGGGGGTAATTTACATGAATCTCCCGGACATTTTCAAAATTTTCTCAAAGACTGCTTTAAATTTAATCTTTAAATATCCTGTAAGAATAGAGTACAATACACTTATAAAGGTGGTATAGTTCCGATTTTCGCGTTTAAATCTGATTTTCGAAAATTGCAAAAGTTTGAATTTTTTCGGCGTCTTCCTACAACTATAAAATTCAAGACAGAGATTATTCCTTCAAATGAAATTTGTTGCTCATAGATAGTTCTTTCTTAAAGGTCACGTAGACTTTTTTTTAAAACTTTAGTAGTTTTCGTGCAATAGTGCGTGCAATACTTGCTATTTTAAAACATTATGTAAACAAGATTTTCTCAAACACGGCACCAAAGTTTTTCTTTAAATTTTGATAGGGTAACAAACCCTATACGATGGCATAAACGCCATATTGCTCAATTCTTTTATTTTTTCTAAAATTTCAAAAGTGTAATTTGTTTGACTTGTCTCTCACGTCGCTAATAATTACGTTAGAGAAGATTTCTTCATATTATTGTATTTATGAGTACATGTGGTTTAAATAATGTCGTAAAAGTTTCTCGAAAACAACAGTTTTCGGTGAAAATGAGCACAAATTTCCGCATTTTCAGAAACGCTCAAACCCCATTTTCAAATTTAATATGACTGTTTAATATGACGTAAAGTTTATTTTCGTACAGTCGTTTGTTTTTCACAAATTACACAAATGTAATTTTTTTCATATATCTCGCGCCGTTAATATGCTTATTTTCAGCATATTTTATTTTTATTTGAAAACACTATTGCCTTCGGTAGTTCAGTTGTTTCAAATGAATTCAAATTAAGTTTTCCGAAACCTCAATATATTCCTGTAAAAAGAGCTTCAAATATCGAATTTGAAGTAATCTTTAATCGGCATTTTCTTAAAAACGATTTGAAATTTTTCAATGAAGTTTTCTTTTTACGAGATTTTACTCATCTTTAATATTCTTAAAGGTATATTTCGGTTTTAATATTAGGAAACTGAAACCATGAGAAAATGTCAAAAAAAAGTACCTTGGGCGACGATAATGGCAGCTGGCAAGAGAAATCGGGAACACCGTACAGCCAGTATGCACCAAGGAATTTAGAAAACTTTTCTACGAGAACGTCTGTGCCATTTGTAGCAAATGGAGTTACTTTCTCGTATACGTAATTCTATACGTAGTATAGAAAAAGTTATGAAACACTGCGGGAATAAACGGCGCTTTTTCGGTGGAAAAAAATTCATTGCCGGGCTCCGGTAACGAAAAAGTGCTTAAAATCAGTTGCTAAATTAAGAGAAAAACTAGAGATGCTACAGAATGGCACACACTTTCTCTTAGTAAAGTTTTCTAATTTTTTTGGTGTGGACTGGCTTTACGGACTTGCCCTATCCTCTTGCTAGCTGCCATCTATCGTCACTTAAAGTACTTTTTTATGACATTTTCTCAACTTTTCGGTTTCGGTTATAGTGGAACCGAAATATTATTTTACGAATATTAAAGAAACGTAAAACCTCTTCCCAAATAGCTATTTTATGAAAATTAAAGCCGTTTTCAAAATGGTGATTAAGCATTACTGTAATGCGACATTTTAAGCTCCTTTCACAGGAATTTATGAGTTTTCAGCTTTAAAATATTGAAGCAATTAGAGATTGACGCGAGTGCACCACCGACCAAAGAGACGCCGCCCATAAAACCTGTGATGGAACAACCGTGCGCGCGCCCCCGACGGGCAGTTATCGAGTGAGTGTGTGAGTGAGATGTGTGGGGGGAAATATTATAGTTGTATCAGTGACTACAGAGCCAGCGAAAGTTTAAATGGCAAACTATAAAAACCTCAGTGTGAGTCTGTAAGTTTCTATTCTAAGTGCAAGTGCGTGTAAATGTAAATAACTAGGGTCTACTGTAAGTTTAGTTTGTAAGTAGGCAAATGTTACTATGTAAGTTTTGTTTAAAAGTACAAAGTGTGTAAATAATGTAAACAAGAAGCGTAAAATGTAAATCGTAGTTTGTAAGGTTAATATAAGTTTTTGTTTAAGATCTAGGTTAGTGCACACTACCCACATAACTGTACAAAAAAGATAAATAAATGCCATTATATCTGGTGTCCGTGGTCAAATTTTAATAAAAATTGATGTCCCCGTTTTTGAGAAAAAATGTTTAAACAAAATTAAAAACTGAATATATTTCACGCAAAATTACGCGAAAAATACTCAAATTTTCGAAAAATTGTATTTCTTCAGCATATTTCAAAATCTATCTTTAAGGAACAGATTTCATTAAGGAAAAAATCTCTATCTTTATCATTTTAGTTGTAGGAAGACACCGAAAAAATTTTGAACTTTTGCAGTTTTCGAAAAATCAGAGTTTTCAACGAACATGAGACCTGCACCATTCTCTTAAACGTCACACCAACTAAAATATTTCCACGTATCCAACAACAAAATTTAATCAAAAATGGAGCTATTTTTTGAAAATTTTGAAAATGTATCAGCCGCTGCATGTAAAACCCCCAAAATCAAAATAGCGGTTTCAAATTCAAGGGGCCGCGACATCAGCCCACTTGATTGAGGAATATTAAATTTGGCGAAAATTGGCCCAACGGTTTAGCCGCTAGCGTTGTTCACGACGGACAGCCAGACAGACTTTTGCCGTCAATCGATATTTTGGTATCAAGGAACCACAAAACATGGATTCTGGTTACTCCACGTGTTAGAGGATTTTTTTCTAAATTTTTCCACTTTTTCGTTACCAGAAACCCGTAATAAGAGTTTTTCTGATGAAACTTCGCCATTTTTTGTGCAGCATTTCATAACTTCTTCTCTACTGCGGTAAGCGATAGCGAGATAGTAAAAAGAATACAACAAACCATCTTCGAGAGAATTCGCGAATAATGATAACGTGAATCAACGGGTTAAAAAGGTCTCGTAATGTTATCTCTAGTACATAAGAAGTAAGTAATATGAGAAACGATTCCATAGGGGAAAGACGTATCTTTTTTCTTCTATAAGTTAACTGATTATTAAGATCTCGTGGGTTCACTATAAACGCTAAATGACGCAGGGAACGCCCTAGAGTAAGTAGAACGACAAACTGGTACAATACGGGAAAGACTATTTCTTTCTCGTATACGTACGTATAAACGGCGTAATATACGTAGTAGATATGTAAAACTGCGGAAAATCGATTTCGAGATTTCAACGGAAATACGCGTTTTGGAGTCTCCTGATACCGATTTTTTTCAAAACGTCCGTCCATCTGTCTTCATCGGTGAACACTATTAACGCCTAAACCAATCGTAGGATTTTTTCCAAAGTGAATATTACCCGGAAGATCTGTCTCAACTCCAAGCTGTCCGATTTTGAGAAACATTCCTTAAAATTTGGGTTACTTAACATAAAGCCTCAGGAATATTTTCAAAATTTTCTAAAAAATAGCTCCAATTTTGTGTTTAAATTTTTGAAAGATTAGAGTACAAAATATTTATAAAGAAAGCATAGGTCCATTTTTCACTGTTAACTCTGAATTTTCGAAAATTTCAAAAGTTCGAATTTTTTCGCCATATTACAAAATTGAAGATAGAGATTTATCCTCCAAGTAAATTTTTTCTTCATAGTTAAATATTTCATTAAGGTCAAGTAATTTTTTTAAAAATTCAACATCATATGCTTCTCAAAACAAAAAAAATTCGGCACGATGTTTATTACCGAAAGTTCTTCCAACGAAATCCTCAGAATAGTCAGTAAACTAAAAAATATTCATCTGGTTTAGATGAATTTCCGGATTGTTTATTAAAAACGTGTGCACCTGCCATTACACACCCATTAACTCACACTTTCAATGCTTCTTTCTGTACAGGAGTATTTCCAGATATTTTCAAAACAGCAAAAATTAAGCCCCTTTTTTTAAAAAAGGGAACAAAAATGAAATTCAAAATTACCAGCAAATTACTCTTGTCAGTTTTCTCAAAAATATCAGAGAGGCTTTTTTATACGCGAATGGAAACTTTTCTCAGGAAAAAACGAAGCGTTTTCAGATTGACAACACGGTTTTAGATAATCAAAATCCACGGAAACTGCCATTTTTTCTTTTCTTAAAGATGTTGCTTCATCAATGGATCAAAATGAAGAACCCATTGGGATATTTTTAGATCTTTCGAAAGCTTTTGACGTTATTAACCAATTGCTCTCAAAATTACCTTCTTATGGAATCTGTGGTGTTGTCCTATATTGGATAACCTCGTACCTTAATCATCGATCTCAAAGATTAGAAATACCGTTCTGGCACGAAAGGACATTATTTACTTATCTTAGCAATTCTTTGCCAATTGAACATGGGGTCCCACAAGGTTCGATCTTAGGATCCATCCTCTTTCTGTTGTACGTAAAAGTTATGCACTCATCTATTAAAAATGGAAGAACTGTTCTGTTTGCCGATGACACGAATGTTCTTTGCAAAAAAGAAACAATAAATAGTAAAATTTCAGAAGTTTCAAATTGGTTTTGTAATAACAAATTAATAGTTAACGAAGGAAAAACGGTCTCAATGCAATTTTGCATTTCAAATCGGCAAACGTATGCTCCATTGAAAATTAACAATATGCAATTAGCTGATGTTAAGGTAACAAAATGTCTAGGTCTCTCAATTCAGTCAAGCCTCAAATGGAATGTAGTACATATAACGGAATTAAACACTAAATTAAGCTTATTATGTTACGCATTCAGAATTCTTTCAAATTCTGTCAGCCTTCATGCAGCTCGTTGCGTGTATTTTGCAAATGTACATTCCCGCCTGAGATATGGCACAATATTCTGGGAAAGCTCATCCTTTAGTGCCCACACATTTAGATTGCAAAAGAAAATTATTCAAATACTGAAAATGCCATCCACGTGATCCCTGCAAGCCTCTTTTCATTGAGCTTGGAGTCTTACCATGCTTACCTATTTATTTACGAATCTGTAGAATTTGTCACTGACTTACTTAACGGTGAGAACACTGTGTAACACTGATATTTATAATTACAACACGACGTAGAAATCATGTTCATCAAGTGTCAGTATCAACAGCTCACTAGAAGAAATTCACATACAATATATGTACGTTGCTTTACAACGCATTGCCAGATGAAATTAAACAATTACAATTGGTACACAAATTTAAGTTAAAAGTAAAATATTTTCTGCTGCATATGTTTCTGTACAATCAGAGACTATACTGATCGTCAAAAAGAAAAAATAATGTTTACTTTAACAACACAATGATATAGTATAATGAATTAGTTTACATTTGTATTGTATAATTTTTAAAAAAGACTAAATATTCCTGTAACAAGTAATGTACTTAAGCTTTCGGGTCAATGACCCACATCTCGATCGGATTTTTCTCGTTTCCCTGATCCATGGAGCAAATGCTGAGATGACCCCTTGATTTGCTTCTGGACGTAAATGTAGCTTCACTATGCGCACGTTTTGTTGAGCTCTCCTTTTGCTTGTAATGGAAGTAGAGCTTAAGGTGAGTTTTTATTTTGTTAGCAATACAGAAAAATCAAATATGCAGTTCGTTTACTGTTACAAATAAGTTTTCTATAATTCGGCAACGAAAATATCTAGTTTTTGAAAAGTTAATCTCTCGCTTTTTAAAATTTATTATTATTATTATTATTTCATCCTTCAACTATTAATAGTTAATTTGTTGGGAAGGGATTCTGAACCTCAAGAAAGCGTGCGCAGATGATTTTCTCCCCCATACGTCACATACAGTTTTTTACTGTTTTTGACTAAATAAATAAATACTTCTATTCACACGATATGAAGATGTTTAATACAAAAAATTAAAAAGAATATCTTACCCTAACCTTTATTCAGCTATTCGTCCAGTATCCCATGGTTTAGAGATACCAATTCCACAGCCATCTTCTAATTTAAATGACATCCTGAGTGAGTCAGAGTCATTAGATTCAGACGCTTTAGATTCCAAGAACGAATGTAGTTCAGATTTTTATGTTGACGAGGGACCTCAACTTTTTCCTCAGAGTGATCTCAACAACCTAGTAAGGGGCTTAGGTCATTCAAAAGAAGCAGGCGAATTACTACGATCAAGGCTAAAAAACAAAGACCTACTATCTTCTGGGACCTTTTTGCGCGGTGTAGGTATTGAGAGAGAGGATTTACTCAGTTTTTCTCCAAAGAGGGAAATCAAGTTTATAGTAATGATGTTCATGGGGTCATGAAGTGCTTTGGAATATAATATGATTCATCAGAATGGCGCCTATTCATTTATGCATTTAAAACTAGCCACGAAAAACAATACAACACAAATTCTGAGAAAAATCTGACAAGATAGTATTATTTAATTACTCCATTTTAACACCATTATAAATATTAACAGTTAAAAAATTCAAACATTTGATCCAAACGCAAATTTAACGTAAGAAATCGCGAAATATTTTCTTACCAGCAAACCAAAGATTTCCTTACGCCAATTTCATACAAATACACTTAATTTATTGACCACATGACATCAGAATTAAGTCCGACACAAAATTGTTTATAAAGGGCACTCACCATTAACGAGAATTTCAAAAATACTTAAAATGCCGTATATCGTCACAATTTAAATAAATCTTAAAATTCATGCACAAACACACTAACATGAGTAAAACAAATACAGAAAATCAAATTCTCGGCGGAATACAGAAATTATTGTACACCTGACGTCTAGGTGTATAATAGTTATTAATGTATCAAGGGCGTTAAGTAGATGTTTTGGCCCCATGGGCGACTTCCAAACCCGAGGGCCGCTGGCCCGAGGGGTTGGAAGTTGCTTGAGGGGCAAAAACATCTAGTAACGCCCGTGGTGTATACAAAACTTTATGGTTTACTAGTTCGTTGCTGAATCAAACAAGAATTCGAAATATTTTATACTTCTTGAGACTAAAGTGAAAAGACGAATTGCAATAGTCATTTGTCAATATGACGTCAGATAAACAAAACAGTGTGCATCTAATTACTATTGCATAATCCTTGCTGGACTGATTTTTTCGTACAAAATGAAGGAATATTGTGAAGTTCCTGCGGAAATTCTCGCAAAAGCTAGCAAAACTACGGACAGTGGTTTCAGGTAAAATATCGAGAAATATACGAAAATGATTATAGTGTATTTGAGAGTTATATAAGTGTGAATAACAGTGCAAATTACTCTGATGAAACGGTACTTTTAGGTTATTTGCGTCTATTGCTAAACGTTATTTGGCATATTTCATAACACGAAAAAATAACATTTCGAGGATGTTACCCGATGTGCCTTATATTACTCGCGCACCTTTTCTTGAACGAAGGAGCCATAAACAGCTGAAGGCAAAAGATCGCAGCGAGCACTGATGACAACATTCCCAGCATTAAAACTTCGTTGGCGCGAAACATAAGCTAGTAGCTTTCATAGTAAAGAACGTCTGTTCAGGTTTATTATCAGTATATGAAGAAATGGCTGAGGCAGGTTCATGTCCTTCAAGGGAGGCATCTAAATCTCCCGAAAAAAAGTTAGGAGGACGTATCGTAGCGGCAAACGCAAAATTATAGAAAAAGTTGTGAAATCTTGTGAAGTGGAAAAGGAGAACAAGGTTTTGTTGCATCCTATCAGTCATGCTGTAGATCGACAAGAATGCTTGTCAAAATTAGCAAAGATCTACACAAGCCGACTACTTAAATACATTTTAATTCATCTAGTGTCCCTGATGTTGCCTACCCAGAGCGATGACCTGGCCGCAAACGTAGCAGGTTTCTCTTTCATCTACCAAAGGTTGGCATTACTGAAAATACTCTAGTGGCTGTCTTTGTAACTAATACCCTCACTCCCCCGCATTTCGTCAATCTATCGTTCAAGAAAAGTTGCGCGAGTGGTACATCTTAGTACTACTAGTGGTACTGCTACTCGCGAATATGTCTCTATCAAATGTGTAACAGTGAAATGTACGTGACTGATGGTAATTATAAATTCACGGGAACATTCCAAAATTGCACTTTTCATATCAATTAAGCAAAGTAAGGTTTATAACGAGTTATTTTACTTATTTGAGCATTATGCCATTTATTTATACTATTTGCTTGCATCTTAACTGTAATAAATCGAATTCATAAAAATGTATGTGTTGTATTGGTATTAGAGCGGGAAATAAAGTATTCAAAAGGTCCGAGGGCATAAAGAATCAGAAAGGCTCGCAAGGGCATTAACAATACCATTACGTGTTTCGTTTGCGGTCAGTAAACACAGCAATGAACTAGTAAACCATAAAAATAATTTGTTTAAAATAATTACCGACGCCAGTTTTTATAAAATAGGACAGCGCTTTGTTCCAACATTGAAGTATAGAGCCACAAATAAAAAAAAAACATTAATTCTTACCGGCGGACTACACAATTACTGACACACTTTTATTACAAATCCTCTCTATTTGTTGATCAAATGGTTCCAAAAATAATTACTGCTTGCAATTGTTTATAAAGAGGCCTTAATCATCACAATCTCAATCACACCATCTTAAATTAAACAAAATCTCACAGAAAAAGAAGTACTTGGCGGAATACAGAAATTATATCACTGGTTCCATGATCTGACGTCTGGTGTTACTAAAATAATGAGTTTAAATTAATTACTTCAACCAGTCTGTAAATCGCACAGCGCTTTGCACCGAAATACAGTACACTGTCACATATTATTAAAATTCTTTAAATTAATTCTTACCGGCCGACTACACAATTACTGACATAATTTTGTTACAAATAAACTATATTAGTTGAACAAATGGCTTTAGAATAAATTACCGCTTGAAATTGTTTCTAATTAGACCTTAAACCTTCTCAGTGACAATCACAATATCATAAATAAAACCAGTACTTACAGAAAAAGAACTACTCGGAGGAATGCAGAAATTATTGCACTGGTTCCATCACCAAATGTCTAGTGTCATAAAAATAATTTGTTTAAATTAATTACTACAACCAGTTGTTTGAAAATCGCACTGCGCCATTCGGTGAAAATAGCACAGGAATTTCGGTGCAAAGCTCAGTTCGATTTTCAAACAACTGGTAGGAGTAATTAATTTAAACAAATTATTTTTCTAAGACTAGATATATCGTGATAGAACCACCAGAATTCATTTTAATTTCCCTTTTGATTTGTGACGCTATACTCCCATATTGGCGCAAAGCGCTGTGCTGTTTTCAAACATATAGTTGAAGTAATTAATTTAAACATTTTTTAAAACAATAGACATCAAGTCATGGGACTAGTAAAATTATTTCTGTATTCCGCCGAGTAATTGTTTTTCTGTATTTGTTTTATTCATGATAGTGTGTGTCATTGTGAAAGTTAAGGCTTCTTTATAAACAATTGCAAGCGGTAATTAATTTTGGAGCCATTTCATTAACAAATACAGAGTATTTGTAATAAATATAGGTTAGTAATTATGTAGTCCGAGGGTAAGATGTTTTTATTTGTGACGCTATTCTCCAGTATTGCTGCAACGCGGTGTGCTATTTTCAAACAACTGGTGGGAGTAATTAATTTAAAGAAATTCTTTTTATAACACTAGACGACTTGTGACGCAACCAGTACAATAATTTCTGTATTCCATCGAGTAGTTGTGTCGATGTGAGTATTTGTTTTATACATGAGAGTTGTGATTGTCACCGTGACGGTTAATACCTTTTGATAAACAATTGCAAGCAATAATTAATTTTGTCGCCATTTGATCAACAAATATGGAGTATTTGTAACAAAATTGTGTTAGTAATTGCGTGGTCCGCCGGTAAGAATTAATTTAATGATTTTTCTAAATGTGTGATGGTGTACGGAAATTGGGTGATAAGCGCTGTGCGATTTTCAACAACTGGTTGGAGTAATTAATTAAACAAATTATTTTTATAACAATATACGTTTGGCGATGGCACCAGTACAATAATTTCTATATTCTGCCGATTAGTTGTTTCTCTGAGAGTATTTGTTTTATACATGATAGCGTGATTGTCACCGTGAAGGTTAATCCGTAGTATAGAGAAGATATAATATACGTAGTATAGAGAAAGTTATGTAATGCGCGAGAAAACGGTGGATTTTCGGTACAAAAAAATTCATTGTCGGGCCCTGAAAACAAGAAAATCTATCCAAAGTGCATCCACTTGCTAAATTAAGAGAAAAAAATCCTCTAACACATAGTGTAGCCAGAATCTCAGTTTTGTTGGTCACTGATGTCGAAAAAACAATTGAAAGTACAACGTCCGTCTGTCTATCCGTCCGTCTGTGAACACTACTAGCGCGTAAACCATTCATACGATCTTTTCCAAACTGAAGTGGACAAATTCAGTTGGAAGAAAAAGTGGATAAATCCAGTTGCTAAATTAAGAAAAAAAAATCCTCTAACAAATGGTGTGGCCAGAAAGCCTGTTTTGTGAGTTCTTGATGCCGGAAAACCAATTGAAAGCAAAACGTCCGTCCGTCCGTCTGTGAACAGTAGTAGTGCCTAAACCTTGCGTAGGATTTTTTCCAAATTCACGAAGCCCCCGTCCATCTGTCTCTAGTTAAAGCTTTGAGATTTTGAAAAATATCCTTTAAAATTTTCGGGTACTTTACACCAAGTCCCCGAACATTTTCAAACTTTTCTCAAAAACGACTCCAATTTTTTTCTTTAAATTTCTTGTAAGAATAGAGTAAAATACACTTATAAACATGCCATAGGACCGAATCTCAAGGTTAACTCTAAATTTACGAAAATTGCCAAAATTTGAATTTTTTTCGGAGTCTTCCTACAACTACAAAATTGAAGACAGATTTTTCCTTCAAATGAAATTTATTGTCCATAAATAGTTCTTTCATAACGGTCATGTCAATTTTTTTTAAAAAATAGTGGTTTTCGTGCAAGAGTGCGTGTAATATTTGCAATTTTAAAAAATTACAGATAAAAGATTTTCTCAAAAACGGATCCAAATTTTTTCTTGACATTTTTTGTATGGTTAGTGCCAAACAAACCCTATACGATAACATAAACGCCACATTGCTCTAATCTTTTGTTTGTTTGTTTTTTCAAAAAACATTTTCATTCAAACTTTTTCGGTATCAGGGGACCCCAAAACGTCTATTTCCGTTGAAATCTCAAAATCGATTTTCCACAGCATTACATAACTTTCTATATACAACGTATATTACTCCGTATATACGTATGTATATGAGAAAGTAAAAAGATAATTTCTTACTCTCCCATGTTAAGTATTTTCCTGAAAACTTGGGGACTTATAGTGAAGAACAGGGCAAAAGATTTCATCAGGATGTCCGTGATTTTGAGAAACATTTACAAGCAAAATGGGATGTCAATATGTTTACTGGTGGATGCTCAATCGAAAAACCGAAATAGGACACCAGAAATGAGTTAAGAGAAGAGTTAAAGGAAAAAGAAAATATTTCACAAGAAAAAAGCTCGAAGTTGAACAAAAATCAAACCCTAACCTCGTCATCAGATATATCAGGGGTAAACCAAGAATCGTTAACAGGACCGGAAACGACAAACAGCAGCAACAAGATCATCAATAATTAAACCAGTTATGTTATACACAAATAAATCGTCACTGATAACAAAATTTGATCATTTTCTTGAGGAAATCAATACTATACAACCAGACATTATAATAATTACTGAATCATGGCTAAATTCAAAAATTCCGGATAGAATGGTATCTATCCCTGAGTTTTCCATTTACAGGGACAGATCTGATAAACGAGGAGGGGGAGTATTGATATATGTGAGACAGAAAATTGGATCAACTATTGTGAGAGTAGAGGAAATTTGTGAAATAGAAAACCCCGATATAGAAACACTTTGGCTGAAACTGAGAATAGATAGAAAACAATTTATCATCGGAGGAATATACAGACCACCGTCAACTGAGTCAAGACCACGTCAATCAGACCTTAAACTTTTTGAACAAATAGATAAAATATGCGAAACGGACGAACTAACTATAATCATGGGGGATTTCAATTTCCCTTCCATAAATTGGTCTAAAAATGGAGCCACCTCCAAAATAGAAGTAGAACGGGAGTTTCTTCAACATTGTATTGACTCTAACCTGATTCAAAAAGTCAACGAACCCACAGGCACAGAGGAAACCAAACTCCTTCGATTGTAGATCTAGTGCTGGTAAATGAAGAATATATTATCACCCCTCCTATCCTGAGATCAAGTATCAGGCAGAGTGATCACCTGGTAATTGTCACAACCTTACAAGTAGAAACACAGGAAAAGGAGGAGCACTCAGAAAGATCCAGTGATAAACCAAACTTCTTTAGTGCAGACTTTGATACAATACTGAAACATCTCAAAGAAGGCAATGTATCTACGAACTCAAGAAACAAAGAGAACAAAGAAAAAGACGTTGAAGAAATTTATGGAGAGTTTTGTGATATATCCGAAAAGTTGCTGATTAATCACTCATCAAGATATAGAAAGAAAAGAAATATTAGTAAACCATGGATTACTTACAAAATGAAAAAGAAAATCAGAACCAAAAGACGAGCTTGGAAGAAATACAAGAGAACTGATGAAGATAAACATTATAAGGAATACAGAAGAATCTCGAACAAACTCATAAGATATAAGATTTGGAAGAGAAAATTATGAAAAACAAGTTGTGCAGGATGGAAACAAAAGGTTTTATTCGTATATTCGGAAACAGATCTCTTGTAAAACAGGACCACCAAATACGATTCTAAGTAATGAACTCCAAACATCCAAACCAGAAGAAATCGCAGAACTTTTTGCAGACTATTTTGAAATGGTATATACAGTCGAAACTACTGACAAATTACCAGATATTGAAAAAAAGCCACTGAAATAATTGAAGATGTTGAGTTTACAAATATTGAGACAGCTCAGACTCTCCTAGGATTGGATATTAACTCTTCACCTGGCCCTGATAATATTCCAATACATCTGAGAAACTGTGCAACACAATTAGCCCCAAAATTGAACGAAATCTTCAAACAATCACTAGACACCACGAAAATACCTCTTGCATGGAAGACTGCCGAAGTTACTCCTATCTTCAAGAAAGGCGACAAACAATTGGTAGAAAACTAGCGACTGATAAGCTTGACCAGCACTGTGGGCAAAATTATGGAGAGGAAAATAGTTCAAAGACTGCGAGAACATGCACAGAGAAATAATTTTATCCCCACAGAACAACATGGATTTGTTCCTGGAAGGTCAACTACCACAAATCTGATCAGCTCACTAGATGTATGGACTAAAGCACTGGTCCAAGAGCAACCCATGGATGTGATTTATTTGGACTATGCGAAAGCCTTCGAAAAAGTTCCCCATAAACGACTAATTCATAAGCTAGAGGCCATTGGGATAAGGGGTAAATTACTAGCTTGGATCCGAGAATATCTTTCTGACAGATCGTTCCGAGTTCGTATTGGCGACAGTTTATCGACATCCAGAACAGTAACAAGTGGAGTACCTCAAGGATCAGTTCTGGGACCATTAGTATTCATCTTATATATATATATATATATATATATATATATATATATATATATACATACGAGTGACCTTGGAAATGAGATTGTATCAAAATGGAACTGTTATGCAGATGATACGAAACTATTTGCAAACCCATTAACTGATTATCAAACCTTACAGAAGGGTTTGATCACAATGAAAAACTGGTCAAAGGTGCGCTTCTTCCGCTGACTTCTAAAAAATGCAAAATCCTCCATATTGGTAAGAAAATTCCTAGACTACCCTACACTATCGCAGATCACACTTTGGACACCACAGTACTACAAAACGATCTGGGCGCACTAATTTCTCATGATCTGAAATGGGAATGTCAAGTTGCAGCAGTGGCCAGGCGAGCAAACAGTGCTCTGTATGTGATGAGAAAGGCATTCTCCAAATTACACAGCCCCACAGTAGGGAAAATTTATACGACATATGTTCGGCCCATATTGGAGTATGCTAAAGTAGTTTGGTCCCCATATTATAAAAAAGACAAAACATGTCTGGAAAAAATACAAAAACGAGTAACTAAGATACCAAGAGAAAATCACCTTGATTCCAATTACCAGAAAAGATGTCAGAAGATGTCGTTATTATCACTTGAACAGAGAAGAAGTAGAATCGATCTTGTAGAAACATAAAATTTTGAATGGACTATACAAAATCCCACGACAAGAATCCCTCTTGACAAGATCTACTGATGATAGACTACGGGGACACAAGATGAAATTGAGGAAAGAGAAAACTAAGACTGGACAAAGAGCACATTTTGTTGCCAATAGAATAGTCAACGCGTGGAATAAACTACCAGCGGAATGCATCAAAAAGGAAACTCTGAGTACGTTTAAATATAGCTTGGACAAAATTGAGTTATTAATAGTTTATAGATAGTATATAAATAGTGATAAATGATATTCTGATGTGATATGAGAAATATTTGTGATAAACTATTATGTTATATTTGATAAGATATGTAAATGAGCCATCGATTATGATTATAATGATATGTGAACTTAGTATTGTACAAAATAGAAACACTGTATTAAACAACACGATTAGATATGTGTATAACAGCTTGTTCCTGCTACCATTATTCAATAAATAAAAAAATAAAAAAGAGTCGACCTAAAATTGTGAATAAATATCCGAAATAATTTTTTGATTACTAATAAGAAAATAAATATATTTAGTGCAATGTAAAAAAATTATTTTTATTAAATATTTGTTTTCATTTTGCAAATAAAGTTTACGTGATAGAATGATCTGGAAGCCATTTTTACTTTCACGTATAGGTACGTATATACGAAAAATTTACGTAGTATAGAGAAAGTTTTGTAATGCTGCGGGAAAAATGGCGAATTTACGGCGGAAAATATTAATTGTCGGGCTCAGGTAACGAAAAAATGCATCATACCAGTTGCTAAATTAAGAGAAATCTAGATATGCTACAGAAAGGAACAGACTTTCTCGTAACAAATTTTTCTAATTTTCTTGGTGTGGACTGCCTTTAAGGTCTTGCTCCATTCTCTGGCCAGCTGCCTTCTATCGTTGCCCAAAGTACATTTTCTTGACATTTTCTTAACTTTTCGGTTTCCTAATTATAGAACCGAATTATGACTTCGAGAATATTAAAGAAGAGTAAAACCTCGTCCAAAATAGAAATTCTCATTGAAAATTTTGAAGCCGTTTTTAATAAAATGGCGATTAAGCATTACTGTAAATACGAGACATGAAGCTCTTTTTCACAGGAATCTATTATAGTGATGAGTTTTCGAAAAACTTCATTTGAAGTCATTTGAAGAACTTCCACTCAAATGCAATAATGTATTCAAATCGATGAAAAAGTGCATAGTAACGGCGTGAGAGATATTGAAAAAAATTACATTTGTGTAATTTTTTAAACAAAAGAATACACCAAAATTAAAGTCATATTAAACAGTGCAATTAGCACTATCCATTGGAAAAATTGGAAGAAATAATTTGGAGCCATTTTTGAGAAAATGGCGTTTGAGCGTTTCTGAAAATGCGGAATTTTGAGTTCATTTTTACAGAAAACTGTTCAGTTTTCGAGAAAGCTTGTAAGACATTATTTTAAGCACATGTACTCATAAATCTAATAATGTGAAGAAATCGCCTCTAATGTAAACATTACCGACGTGAAAGACAAGTCAAAAAAATTACATATTTGTAACATTTGAAAAAACAAAAGAATAGAGCTATATGGAGTTTATATCATCACATAGGGTTTGTTTGACACCAAAGAAAATGTTGAAAATGTCCGGAGTCTTCGTGTAAAGTACCCGCAAATTTTAAAGAATGTTTTTCAAAATTTCAAAGCTTCAACTTGAGCCAGATGAACGGGGTTTCTTCAATTTGGAAAATATCGTACGCGTGGTTTAGGCGCTAGTGGTGTTCACAGACGGACCGACAGACGGACAGGCAGAAGGACAGACAGACGGACGGACGGACGTTTAAAAAAACACTACAAAACGTGTATTTCGTTTGAAATCTCCAAATCGATTTTTCGCAGCATTACATAACTTTCTCTATACTACGTATAAATGAATCTGTACGAGAAAGTAACTGAAGGTGCTACAGAATGGCACAGTTTTTCTCATAAAAAACTTTTCTAATTTCCTTGGTGAGGACTGGCTTTAAGGACTTGCTCCATTCTCTGCCATCTATCGTCGACCAATATACGAATTATTTTTTTAATTTGAATAGTTTTCGTGCAATAGTGCTTGCAATATTTGCATTTTAAAAAAACAAGTTTTTTTTAAACAGCTCCAAATTTTTGCTAAGGGTAGTGTCCAATGTAATACCCTATACGATGACATAAACGCTATATTGCTCTATTCTTTTGTGTTTTTTTTCTTCAAAAATTACAAAAATGTAATTTTTTGTAATTGAATTTGAATGAATTGTCTCTCAAGTCTGTAATATTTATATTAGAGACGATTTTTTTACGTTTTAATATTTTTATGACTAAGAGTGCTTTAAATACTGTGCTTTAAATAAGTGCTTTAAATAATTTAAAGCACATTTATGACTGAATGTGCTTTAAATAATTTTCTCGAAAACTCAACAGTTTTCTGTGAAATGAGCCCAAATTTCAGGATTTTGAGAAACGCTCAAACGCTGTTTCCTTCCTATAAATCTTTCGCAAGAATCTGAATATGTCGTCTTGATTATTGATTTTACTTTATTTCTGGCTTTTCTATACTCTTCCTTGTTATTTTCGGTAGGATTGTCGAGGATACATAGCTTGTTTATGTTTTACATGTTTTTCGATTTCTTAATTCCGAATCTTTAATCCTCTTCTCTCCCTAAACTTCTGTTTCTGTACAACAGCTTTATTTCTGTTCATTTGACAATACTTTTGATGTTCTGCCATTCTGTTTCTACATCTTCACTTGTGGTATATTCTTGTAGGTGGAAGTTCATTCTGTTGTCGTATAAACTTCGCTTTCATTTTCTAGGAGATGTGTTTTGTACACTTCTTCAATGCTATTCTTAGAGTTTTTATTGTTCTTACCTCCCACCCATCTTGAAAGTAATATAATACTAGACACTACTAAGGAATGATCTGAATTTATATCGCAGTCTCTCTTAACTGTTGTATCTTCTATTTGTTTACATATTCTTTTATTTCCAATAAAGAAGTCAATCATAAACCTACTTCCTCGAGCTACCCATATATATTTATGTGTATCTTTTTTCTTCTTGAGGGTGTTGGATATACAGAGATCGTTGAAAGCGGCAAATGTTCATAGTTTTTCTCCATGTGTTCCTACAATATTCGGGATGCTTTGATTCCCAACTCTTGCATTAAAATCACCAACCAGTAGGACTTCATACTTTGAATTACATTTATCTAATAGGTTCTGGAGGGTTTCATATAACTTTTCTGTTTTGTCCTTCCTCCCTTCTTGCGGAGCATAAACCCCAATTGCAGATGATATCCTCTGTCATATTTTAGTTTCAATGAGCAAAAAGAAACCCTACTTAGATTTTACAAAGTTATTGCATTGCCATTACTGCTTCATGAAAGCGAGAGCTGGACATTAACATCAGGTCAGCTGCGAAGAATTGAATTTGCAGAAATGAGATTTCTTCGTTTTGTGACAGGTTATTAACTATTAGACCACAAAAGAAGTGTAGATATCAGAGAAGAATTAAATATTGAGTCTGTTATAGAAATAATAAACAAATATCGAGAAAACTGGAAAGGTCATGTTCTGAGAATGCCAGAACATAGGATAAGTAAAATTATCCTTCAATGTGCACTTAAAGGAAAAGACATTCCTTGAAGAGATGGCATGAACAATTTCGAGACGGAACAGATCAATAATAATAATCTTTGCTGTCGATGATGATGTTTTAGTTTCATCATAATCCTCTCATTAATATACTGAACCTCTTTTATTATTGATTCCCACTTTCTGTCAATGAATATTGAGATTCCGTTTGCGGCTATTTGCCTCTGATCTACTCCACTAAAGAACATGGCATAGTTTTCTATGTATTTCGACCCTTTTAATTTCTTTTTTGTTTCAGTTACCACTGCTAAATTTATGTTCACTTTTTCGAAGATCTTTGTCAGTTCTATTTCCTTCTGTGCAATTCCCCATACATTCCAGGTAGAAATTTTCAATTCGACCGATATCCGTTTGCGTGTTCCTAGTGTTCTTGCCTTGGTCGCCATAGTTTGGATTCCGAAGCTACTTTGGGCCCTAAAAGTAATTGGCGTCTTTTACGTGAGTGGGTTACCGGCCCTCTCCGCACAACCCCCAATCTGGAGGACTAAGATTTTTTTCGGGGTTTTCTCTCCTATGAAAGTAGACGCAAGTCTCTAGAGCCTCCCCTGCCCTTTTCTCTAGAGGAAAACTAAGATGAAAATCAAATAGAGTAAGAGACGTTAATGAAGAAAATAGTACTAGAAAATTTAAGAGAAAAATATGAACGACTCCTTAGCCCTCGAGACCTAATAGCGTCAGGATCAGAAAATACAAGGGACCAAGTGAGGCCTTATAGGAAAGATAAAAGAGGTGCGGCACAAGTAAGTGTAAGCAATGTCACATGAGAAAAGGAGACCATCCACCGGTAGATCCGTTGGTGTGGGAAGAAAAGGATATTGCAAATGGTCGAGATGGACTAGGAGAAAAAGGTTCCGAAATGGGACAGACATGGCGTTGCAAGACACTCTTCGTCTGGCTTATCCGCTGAGGCCTTTAATGCTTGGGAGACCCTACCAGTAGCAGTGGAAATAAATCTACAACTACGCTACTATGCTACACAAACAATGCTACTCCTACCATAGCCCTCAGCTTCATTGAAGTGCTCACATCCTCTCGCCCGCACGAACAGTGCTACTTTAAGGCGGTATCTTTCGAGAGGGGCATTAATCTGTTATTCATATTTTACTCGAATATTTGTTATTTCAGGAGGCAGTGATAACTCGGAGCTCAATGAGTTTCACTCACTCCGTTAGCAATTTTGAGTAATATTTCTTATTTTGTAATTCTTGTGATTTTAATTATCCATTCGAATCATGTACTATGTTAATTCGTGAAATAATTACAGAACATATCACTCGAAGTGTTGTGATAGAACTTATGAAAAAACGCATAGTTTTGAAGATATTAACGAAAAACTAAAAACAGGGCAGAATTTTTAGGATTCTTTCATTTTTCTTTGTGAAGCCAACCTTTTTTGAGGTGGCAAACATAAAATTCGAATTCAGCTCCCTCAAAAACATATAGAATCGTTGAGAAAAAATTCCGGAATTTTTTCCTGGATCGAGCCCTTTTGAGCACCAATTGACGGCAGAAAAGTAAAAGTATAATTATGAAAAATGAACAATACGAGTAAATCAACAAAATTAGGATTAGTGTTCGCCACATTTTTTAATAACTTTGTAAAGCGTCTGACATACAGGATATCAAGACGAATGTCTCGCAGAAGGAAATTTATCGCATCATTTCGAATGATATTTTTTGTGAAGACCGTTAGCAAATAAGGAAACGACTTCTCTACTTTAAAAGTGTCATTTACGAAATCAAATGTTTAGTATGTTTTCTATACAAAATACAGATGATATGATTATGCATTTCGATTTCAATATTGGGATAAGTATGTGTGTTTTAGTATTAATAATCTATTTCCTCCACAGACAAAACAAAACGTTTCTATTTGTTTCTCAGTATCATATCTCCTAATAATTGTAATTACAAGGCGAGATTCCAGTTCGACTGACTCCTTTATAGAGTTCACTGCTCCACTTACAGATAAATGACGAGACTTTATTTCTCAATATCCCTGACATTATCATTTATTTGGAACTTGAAGTTAAGAACTTCTTTCGGGAACGAAATCTAATTGCATGAGGAAAAAGCACAATGTCAACCAATAAAATTAATCCTGGAAAAATGTACGGAGTCTTATAAAAGCGGGTGCATATCGCCTGTAATTACAGTTCTCAATTTGCTCATCGACGTTCATTTCACACACCAATCCTATTGAAAATGGTTTGTTGTAAGTATATATCAAATACGTTTTGCTAATCTCTGAGCGGTTTTTTTTTCGTTCTTTCTGCGTAGAGCATAGTAATAGTCGTAGATATGGAAGCAAGAAAAAAGAGATGATTTTTTCAACAAAAATGTAAATCTTTTGGATTACTGAAATGAAACGGGAAACAATCAAAACCGATCTATTCATTGTTGGGGAGTCTTCATTCTGAGCCCCTAGGAAGTTTTCAATATTTTCTCAAAACTGGATTTAATTTTTTAAACAATTTTGCTCGAATAGTGCGAAATCTGCAAAAAGTAGCGCAAATCTATTTTCATTAAATATTCGGAAATTAAGAAAATTGCCAAAGTTTACATTTTCGACGCTCTCCTACAGCTTCTATATCTAGTTTATCTTTTTTCTATATGAAATGTTCTTCAAAATTGTCTGCTGTTGTGTCACACTTTATAACTCGAAAATTGTAGTCGCGCTTCTAGTTCAGTACAGGATCTGCGCAACAAAGCTGTAAGCAGATACATCTTGCTAGGAGGAATAACAACAAATGACGTAAAATCAAATATTTGTTATGAAATTTCCACCCCAATATACTTGTATCCACTTATCGCATCTGAAAATGAATTTTCCATATCAATATGTAAGATCTTTCCTCTTAGAACAAGAACGTCCCATCCTCTGTTTCCAGGGCAAAGTGCTGAGAACGGGAAGATCCCGTGTGGCGCCGTGTGGGCGGGGCTGGACAAGAACGGAGACGCGATGTACGTGGCGCGGGCGTGCCACGAGCAGGACCT
Organism: Teleogryllus occipitalis; assembly: GCA_011170035.1. Classification (NCBI taxonomy): domain Eukaryota; kingdom Metazoa; phylum Arthropoda; class Insecta; order Orthoptera; family Gryllidae; genus Teleogryllus; species Teleogryllus occipitalis. The sequence goes on along the minus strand of BLKR01001326.1, from coordinate 5,131 downwards.
GCTGCCCGGCAAAGTGGTGCCGAACAAGGGTGGCGTGTTCGTGTCGTACGGCGGCAAGGAGCACTCCAAGTTCACCTACGAGGTGAGAGCAGCACCCGAGGTGCGAGTGAAAAAGTGGGTAAAGGACCAATGGAGGCGAAGCGCTGACTGGGCGGGGTGCGCCTGCGCAGGTGCTAGCGGGCCGGGGAGCGGTGGCGTGGCAGCAGTGCAGCGAAGGCCGAGTGCCCCCGAAGGCCGTGGAGGCTGGCCACACGTGCGACGGGGAGAAGCTGTACGTGGGCCGCGTCATGCACGACGGCGCGCTCACGCCCGGCAAGGTGAGCACACGGCCGTGGCAACGGCCTGGCCCAACCACAGCAGCATGGTGTGTGCGAAACTGCAATATTCCTCCTAATATCAGAGAATTGAAGGGCAATTCCAATGCATCGTTTAGTTACGTCTGTTATCATTGGTATCTATGGCTGAGAGGAGCAATCTGTAAAAGTTATTTTGTATGTTGACAGGTCCACGGCAGTCACCGCAAGTGTTACATTCCATTCGACGGAAAAGAGTTTGCCTACGATAAGTACGAGGTGCTTATTTCTCTTGATTGTTGTTGCCAATGTTGAATAACTTGTATGTGTTACTCACAATTCGAACCGTTTATGGAAATATTTTGTTTTATCTTTGTAAGGTTAGTAATTGTAGATTGAAACGCAAATGAAATAAATGATTTTTAAGCAACATTTTGTATTCTGATTTACTTAGATGGAGAACTTAGAGTAATATTAAATTCCATGTCTTGAATTTGAAATAATGTTGAAGGAAACCACATTTCATTCCCTAAGTTATTTGAAATGTCTTATTTTTTCCGAATCAATTCTTCACGCAAATTCAGGGGTACAGGGCGGTGATTCCATTGTGTACCCCAGCTGCTAGAGACCAACCAGCTTTCCCTGTCCCAACCACATACAAAGTAATGCATCAGGAGATTATTTGACGCAACCGTGGAACACAAAATATTTAGAAATTAATAAAAATATACATCCAATTTATCACTCTTGTAAAATATACATCGATATTTCGATACATAGCTTAATGTTCTCGATGTTGATGAAAGCATCCATGTTTAAAACATCCATGTTTAAAATATCGATGTTTTAGAAATTATCGAAAAATAACATCTGCGATGATTTTGGCCATTTTATTGATCCATTGGAAATGGATTCTTCGATGACTATTTTTTAGATGCGGTAAAACAGATGGAATTTTGACATCTTGTTTCATTTTTATTTTCTCGCTACGGCTTATGCAGTAGAGAGAAAGTTATGTTTTGCTACGCGAAAAAACGAACTTTTGGTAGAAAAACTCTTATTGCCGATCCGTGGTAAGGAAAAAGTTGATAAATCGAGTTGAAAAAATAAAGAGAAAAAAGTCGTCTAACACATGGTGTAGATTTCGTTGCTTTGAATTTTGACACGACGAGCTCTACATTCGCCAAACGTTATAGACATTTCTTCCAAATTATTTCTCAAATTATGGGTCATGTTGTGTTCAACTAACAGAATACCTAACTCACTTTCCATGGTTCTTGGTCCATGGAAAATTCCTTAAATAATTTGTTATGATTTTCAATTTAGAAAAAGATCGTTTGGCAGTAGAAACTGTTAGTGGGATAGTCAAAAACAATATTATGACTATACTTACAATGCTGTAGTATTAAAATTAAATTCCTTAATTCTTGTACCGAATTCAGTTTAACAATTTTATCGCTCAAACAACTTTGCAAAGATAATAATTGCGCTGATAATTGATTTGAAATATCTTTAGAATATTTTTCAACAAATTGATTTGCCTTAATTATTACTTCATCATCTGATAATTTCATCACTTCTCGTGGCTGAATTACTTTGAACGTACATGCTGTATCATTCAAACTAATGAATCGATTCTGAAGTTGATTCAATGTTATATCTAAATAACCATTCTTGTATAAGGCCTCATTCACAATGCAAACTTAAACGTAACGTAAGCCGTAAACTTATGCAGTAAACTTTTCACGTAGAAACGATCATTCACAATGGCAAACGTAAGCTGGAACGTAGGTTTTGCCTGAACCAATCAGAATTCAACATATTGATCGATTCGTTTCTAGCATTTTTGTCGACTCTCCTGTCGATTTCGCCTTTTGCATTTGCATTATCGAAGGTCACAATTTTGTTTGCCATTTCGAACCAACACTTCGCAACTCGTACTAAAACTCCACAAACTTCTCTGCTCTACCTTTCGACTATACACCCAATACACACGCATAAACAAGAATCGATCTGGAGTCGACCTTCCTTCTCGCGGATTTCGTTGTGCATTTGTTTTTTTCATGCTGCTCTCTGATTGGTCTTCGGTAGAATTTCGACGTAAACTTAAACGTAGAAGCTTGGAGCTTGCGAGCTCTTAAGTTTACGTCTTACGTCTACGTTTACGTCAAGGCATTGTGAATGATCTCCATTTATAACCCATTTCTAGGTTTTGCGGCTACGTTACGGTTACGTTTAAGTTTGCATTGTGAATGAGGCCTAACACGTTAACGCAAAAATGACTTTCAGGATTCACAAGTCTTGACATATTTCATCAAAATGGCTTTAGGTTTCCTTTACTCTTTTGTTTGAAAATTGAGATTTTACAATCCGTTTTGCAAGAATTCAACTGAGTTCTTATTTTCTGATCGTGCACGTAGACCTCGCAGAGATGTCACCATTATCTAAACCGAATGCTCGCATAAACAATTAAAAAATTATAGAATCAAATGGGCTAGCAACAGATTTATTATAATTTCTGACATTTCGCTTAAGCTACTTTTGACCCTGTCACTTACAGGAGTCGTTAAGACAGTTAAATTTTTTTATTAACAATGTATTTAGTATTTATTTTGGTCTTTAAGCAAACAACTAAGAATCAATTTTCCACACCATCTACAAGACATTTCTCTCCAAAAGTGTGAATTAAACGAATTGCTTTTGAACAGCCCCGATTGTCGTAAATCATACCGCAAGCGGCCCACGGTTTCCTGTCACCCCTTTCAGCGCCTCTGAGGTTTGTAATTCCAATAAGCTGGGCTTATTTGTGTGTGTGTGTGTGTGTTTACGAAGGTAGGTGGAAATCTTCAAAAGACACTAGGCAGCCCTTACTACCCAGCATGTCATATTTTTACCCCTTCTCCTCCATCATCTCCAAGGAACCGTATTTAGGCACTACTTCGCGGAGAGTGGAATAGTGACATGACGTATTTAATATATCCTGGTGTTACTCGAGTGGGATCAGAATTCTTCCTTCCTTTCTTTTTCCAGGCGTCTCAATTCGAGCAATACTTCTTGCGCAAATTCACACTCCGCTTTCACACTGCTTTCACTGCAAATTCACACTGCAAGCAAGCTACTAGGTTTCCTGGATTCATATGCCCTACCCCAAGCCTCTCAACGCTAACTCGTTGTTGAGGATCGAAACGTGGGCACTGAAAAACACGTATTCAGCATCCTCGACAGCAGGTTCGCACTCAGTACATTACGGAGTTCCAACCAGTTTGTACCTGTGAAGGTAGGTTCTGAAGCATCCATGTCCCGTCAAAAGTTGGGTGAGAAATGTGAATAATTTACCCCATCGTGCTTTCGACTGATCCACAATTCCACAATCAGTCGGTAGGTCCACCTTCCCTTGGATGAAGTGTCCCATCGCTACTGCTATTCTGCAATGTTTCAAGCAGTTTCGCATCCCGTCTTTCTTTTCATTACGCCTTTGCCGTACACGGCCCAATAAATCTATTGGAATTATCCCCGCTAGGTCACAAACTGCTTCTTTAGAGGCATGCCACCCTGAGCGCAGAAAGCCGATATATTGATGTCATTCCTCTTACGTAACTCTTCGTGTGTGTAGAGATGGCCCAAACGGGTGAACCGTAGAGCAGATCCGAGGTCTATAAAGGCAAGTCGATCATGATGCCGAGGCATTTTAGCGCAGACCGCGATAGAATTTTGAGATGACATGCTTTGAGAGTGATAGATTTTCTCTTCCTGCTTTTCACGAGCAACACCTCCGTCTTGCGTAGGCAAGATGCGATCCTGCGGAATCCAGCCAACGACTGACAATGGCTATTGCTTAATTGCAAATAAATTTTAACTCTTCTATAAATTTTGCGCGGACGACGATGGCAATGTCGTCTGCGAAGCCTATGATCTTGGTTCTTTCTTGTTGTGGGAGCCCAAGAACCTCATAGTACATGACATTCCACAACAGTAGATCCAGCACCGAACCTTTCGGTACCCCGGCGGTGATGTGTATCTTCCGTCCATCATCTGTATTGTACTAAGATTATTATACATCTGTATACTAAGATTCTGCGATTGAGTTATTCAGACACAATCCTCAAGTATGTAAGCACATTGATTTTCTGGGGGGCATTATAGATGTCACTCCGTCTTGCTCAGTTAAAAGCATTCTTTATTTTGAAAGTTACAACCGCACAGTACTTTTTCAGGCCTCATTTTCATCTCCTCCCACTAATGGACTATCAGGTAGTGTCAACGACAAGATAAACAGCGTCTAGAGTTGAGCGAGCCTTGCGAAAGCGGTACTGGTTCTCTGAGTGCCCTCCTTTTTCTACTGCATCTTCCAATCTTGCGCTAATGGTGTGCTTGAAAACCTTACCTGCAGCATCGAGAATGTACGTTGGTCGGTAAGGCGCCGGTTCTTCAGGAGTTTTTTTTCTCCTTTGGAAAGAGTACCAGTTGTTTTTTCTTCCATCTCTCAGGAAATATCCCTTCTCTCAGACATGAATTGTAGACTTCACGAAGACTTCACTATGAGGGGATATCGCAGTTTTGAGGGCGATATTGGAGATAAAATCCAACCCTGGAGCCTTAGAATTACCCCTCCTGCTGATTACGTGCAGTAGCTCATCCGTAGTCACACTGCCTTCATGTGGAATCATTTCTGTATCACGTGATTTTCGTATGTTCTCCGGGGTGATGTGGGAATAAGGCCGACACGATTCTCCGAAGAATGTTAGGGTAGACTGGGTATGCGACTTCATATACTTTCCCATTAACGTCTTGTATGGCCTCAGACCCCATATATATATATATATATATATATATATATA